>VZTH01014145.1:0-47652 GCA_013397815.1 Aleadryas rufinucha | reverse complement strand
AAAAAAAAGCTTTGAGATTTAAAAGAAAAAGGTCACAAAGTGCTGTTACAGTATCACGTGGGAAAGTGCAAAGAAATTAGACCAACATCTTATTTATTCCTTTTAAAGTGTGGAAATGTGCCGTGTACATTGCAAAGACAAAGGCAAATCTCCACTTTTTGAACAGTTTATTGCTTGAAATCCCAATTCTGCAACTAACACGCAAAATATCACACCCTTCACCTACTGCAGGATGAAGCACTAAATGCTTATTCTTTCCCTTTCTGAAAGCATCTGTCTACTACAATATTTCATGGAGCTCACAACTTTCCTTCAAGTGTACTCTACCCCAAATGGCAGCGTGAGCAATCAGATTATCTGCTGCCTCTGACCACACCTGATCTGAGCAGGGGCCTGTGTCGCTGTAGTAAGCGAGCACGGAGAGAAAACCAACACAGATTTGGTCCAGGAAGAAAAGGTGAAATGGTGTCTTTATTTAATTAATTCAGCCCATTTTATACGTTAGTATTCTAGCATGGTATAAGGTCATTGGACCTTAAGCCGTCCACCTCCTGAAGTGATTGGTCACTTCTCCCAACACCCATTCCAAAATATTTCTCTAGTCAGTATCATAACAATTCTACAAACCATCTGCAGGTGCAAGAGAGCAAAGTTAGTTTACAAAACCCATATCATTGTTTCTAATAGTTTGCATGGGAAAGACAGAGCTCTCACGAAATGCTGCAGCCTCACAAAATGCTGCAGAAAGCTGGAAAGTTTCTCTGCTAAAGTTTTTTAGCATCCATAGGCCTGGGCCAGATGACCCTCAAAAACACCTTCCAGCCTCAGTGTTCTATGAGGCCCTTGAACATGCTTCAAAGCACCAAACTGCTGAATGCATGTCTGCAGCAGCTACATAATGACACTTTCTTTACAGTGATGTAACAAAATAAAACTTGGACATGGGATTATGTGCATACTAATACTTCTGTTCAGTGTTTGGGCTTATTCTCCTAGAGCCTTGCTGGTTCTACAGTGTCAGGAAGGAAAACCTTACTGTATATAATAAAGTAAGCTCATACAAATCTAAATGCAAGTAAGAAACAGTTCTTGTTTAGGAATGCCATTTTTTTCTAATTTTAACCTAAGTTTAGTAGTCAGTCACTGTTCATTTTGACTAAAGATGCCAAAGCAAGTTATTACCTGCTGGTGGAGAATACATCCTGTGAAATCCAGTCTGGCAAACTGAGCTACAGAACTTAGCAGGGACATCCTGGTACAACTTGAGGGTTGTTTTGGAGCTACCATCTAAATTTTTTTTCATTTGTTGGAATGCAGCAGATAGAAGTGGATTATGTATCTTTTCAATCTGTAACATAAAAAACAGCATAGCATAAGCAAATAGAGACCAATGTCTATGAAATCCACAAGTGCTTTTATTCAGGCTACGTTCTTCAATGCAAGAACCTTTGCTTTGGCTTACATGCATTGACCACATAGTGGACAAAATATCTGAAGTGTGCAACTGATCCAAAGAAAAGAACCATACCACTATCCCACACCTCCCATTGAAACCACTGGGAATATTTCCTGGTGTACTGACGTCCAGTACTTGAGTTGTGCTGAAGAAATTGAGTCCATCTCCTGTTTACTAAAGCACTGATACCCAAGTATGATTCCAGCTTAAACACATAATCAGATCAGAAATCTGGCAAATTCAGGTGGTAATTTTTGGTGACAAGCTCACAAAAAGAAAAGAGACACTGCATTAGTGTCCTGGAATATTGTACTTAATTTACCCTACCAATCTCATATTTCTCTAGAGTCCTATAAAGGGGCATTTGAAGCATGAAGTAAGAGGAAGAACATACAGTACAATTAAAAAGACTTCTCAGAACTGAATCACTTTTTGAGTGATTATTTGTGTTATGTTTAAAACACTTTTCATTAGGAGTAAAGACTGGATCTATTTTAAGGATTAGGCTGATTTGATCCTAATTTTTAAAAGCAATGCATTGAAATGGTTAATCTGAATTTTTAAAGCTTACATTAAACATGTTGGTTCAAATATATAAGCTAAGATTCAGTTTTTCCATTAATATCCTCTTTACCCTGAGAACATGAAGTCCAGCTTTTTCAAACTGTTTCTGTCTGTCTTTAAACTCCTGGAGGTGCGAGTCTACCCGTGAAATCTGGATGGAGTGAGTGGTACTTGTCTTGTGAAAGTCTCCTTCTGAAAGGTGGCCTGCTTCTGGTTGGCCTGGATATGAAAAAGGGAGAAGAATTTTCATATATTGTAATGTCTGAAGCAAAGGCAAGGGGGGCAGATCCACTACTTTAGTTGGTGGCTTAGTTAAGAACAAAGAGTGTTAAGTATTCTCTAAAGTAATGTCAGAGGCTAATATTGAGAAGGACTAGTATATATATATAAAAAAAATATATAAATGTATTCTCTTTTTCTGCATTTATTATAAAGAAAACAGGGAGAGAGGAAACCAAAGAAAAGCATTTTATGTTCTCCATTACACCTCTCCACAGCCCAGCTTTCAAATAAAGGTATCTATATTGAATGACTATCCAAACATGAATTAAAACTGAGTAGCTTAAAAAATTGAGTACTGAGTAGTTTAAAAAATTAAACTCAGTAGCTTTTTGTAATGCCACTCCTTGTATCAACTGCTCATGACAGCCAAGGACTCTGCAGAAAAAGTCCACTGCTGAGCCCTGCAACAGTGGTCCAGCTGTAGCCAGCAAGAGCTCAGCAAAGGTGTGTGTTAATTAAGTGCAAATTTTGTAAATCTCCAGTGGCCAGGCTTTAAAGTGAAGGTATCCTGGAGGATGCTCCACTACAGCAGGATATACATCATGGCCAGCCCCTGTATAAACTGTGCCCTACTGGGAACACTGCCAAGTGAGTGACCACAGCTAACAAATGGTCTTCCAGGGGCTCACATGATACAAGTACAGGGATATCAGTAATTAAAGCAATACTCAGTATGCGTGTGTGAACTGAATGTATGTCTGTCCATTCCCAGCAACAAATACATGTTGCTTCACACTTGTTTAGGCACTTATTTACTTAATTAGTCACTATTTACTTTACATACAGATTGAGTAGAGCAGTTTCTCTTGTTCAGCTATAGTCTTCTCTTGCATACGAAGCAGTAATTCTTCAGTTGCGAGCACCGCATCAATCAAAGCATCAGGAGGGCCCTGAAATTTCAGTCTCGCTTGTCCATCTCTCACTTCTTCTGACATGCTCACACTAGAAGACTGCTCTCGAGACAGTTCTGCAAACTCCTTTTTACCAAGGCAAAAAATATAGTTATTTTCAATAACAGCACGGCGACGTTCCTGCATTTGCATTACAGTTTGGAGCCACGATTCTGCTGCTTCCAGTGCTGTGGGTGTGCTCCCTCTAAGTTCAATCATTGGTTCACTGCTTGCAGTTTGACTCCCTGACGCTGTACCTGGAAGATACATTTTTTTTTTTAATACAAGTGCATTGGAAGAGTGAAGACCTTTCAAGTGCTGACACAAATTCCTACTTGTAATCCAAGCTGTACAGTGCAAGAAATACACTACTCTTCTGGTATGCTCAAAAAAGAGATTAGCTACAAGGAGATAAGGTTTCCAGGATCTACACACACACATACATGGAGAATTTATTTGCCTTTCACTAAATGACTTCCAGCAAGTTAGGCAATGACAATGGGTTTTGTTTTTAAATCTTAAAAGGAACTGCCCATTCCTATTCATTTAAAAATACAAAGTGCTCACGAGTTTTTGCTTCCTCCTCTCCACAGGACACATATGTAAATACTAAGTTCCCTATTCTAAAGGAATGTGATTACAGATTCTCAAATCTGGAGTGCTCATTTAATGGAAATGCCCCTTCTGTTCATTACTTACTCAAAGGATCACTTCTGTTTTCCAGTTTGTGTTTTGCTGAATAAAATTTTCTCTGGAGAACCTTGAAAGATAGAAGTTTAGGAGCAGTTTGCAATCTCTTTTGTCAAATATGCAATTCATCTCTTCAAAACTCTGTTAGACAAGCAGTTTACACACCCCCATCCCCGATTCTGAAATTGTTAATGCTGGCATTTGTCAGTTTTTCCCCAAAATATTATTCCTGACAATATCAAATGCATTCCTGTTCTGCATCTCCTAAGGTAACACACCTTACGTACTGAATGGCCCCTTTACCAGCTCCTTCTGGTTGTGGCATATCTCATGCAATCACGTAAGATAAAGGTGTTCCTTACTTGCAGTTTAATGCTGATGAATCCTTACTCAGTTTTAAAATCCAGACTATTCTCCTGCCTGTCTACCTGAAACTCTTCTATTATATTAGCTCATATAATCTGTTGATAGGGTTTTGCCTTAGGAGCTCCATACAAAAAACCAAAACTGACTGAAAATATTTCTTGAGGAAGAAAGTTTGTCCCTTAATGAGTTAAGAGTAGACTCTTGTACATTCACTGAGAGACATAAGAATTTTAAAGTTCTCTCCTGTTTTTGTCAGACTACAGGATGAAGATTTCTAGTTTAGTGAAGAGAAAATAACTATTTGCAAAGATTGAGTATTTTTTAATGAGATTGGGACCTGCTGCTCCCAATCATTGTTAGTACAGAATAGACTATCTTCATTTTTAGTCATCTATGGAAATATTTTTACAGTTTTGTGTTTTCCTTAGGGATAGTTAACAAATTTGTTACCTTGTAGGCATCAAGGTCATCTGGAAAAATGACAAACTGCACTTCTCTCTTCTTCATAGGATGTGCCCCAGCAAAATTTAAAACTGCTTCAATCATGGTCTCTGCCACTATGTCAATAGACAGAATTGGTGACCAATCTACTGGAAAAGAAACTGAGGGAGATGAGTGATCCTGAAAGTGATCCAGGCATCTTTTCACCGCATCCTTTAATTCCTGCAGGAAAAACAAAATGTTTCAGCCCTCCCATCACCCAACACGAAAATCCATTAAAATCCAAAGTGAGCGATCATCACCTCACACTGTAACGCCGGGTGCTGGTATCGCAGTGCCACGTGCAGTGCAAACGCGCCAGGCAGCTCACGCCTTTTGGTTAGCAGGGGTTCCTTAAAACACGCCGGCTGTCTAAGATGATGCTGAAGTTCCTTTTGATAAGCTGAACCCTCTTCTTCCAGCAGTTGTCTCGAAAATTGAGAGGAAGGCTCACCCTTTGCATTCACAGGGTTAACAATAGCTGTTTTCTGCAAGGAAAAAGTACAAATTTCAGTGTACTTCAAACTGACTTTTTGTAAGCTTTGCTATTGTAGAAAGCATTCTTTCTAAGCACAGTTCCTGTGAAAAGGCCTGACTGCCACAGATGAGCTGCTTGAATTTTCCTACTACTTACTACTACAGGCAGCACTGGAATACATCAAAGTATGCACCTTGCAGTGGCAGTTCAGAAACCAACAGCATGCACAAAGCTGTTCCAGTCATCAGAGTGTACTGAACAGAATTATTTACTCTCACTATCCAAGTGATCCACGTGCCACTTATCAGCAGGCGAGAACTATGCATATGGCCGTCATCCCAGCCTTAGGGGAGCAAGGACACATCACCAAACTAGCGGTGTCAGTACACGTAAGGAAACTACAAAGCTATGATTGTTTCCGATTCCCAGTGGAAAAAGCAGATTCCCATAGTAGGTGTCCTGTATTTCAAATGCAGAAAATGCAAAAAACTTGTTTACAGAATGCCAATAACAGCAGTAATTGTTCTAGCCTTAATTGCTGAATATTATCTGAAGACACAAGAACATGTTTTCCTCACAGTCTTGAGGGCATGTGCATCTTCCAGTGCTGTTGAATCAGTTAATAAAATTCTCTGCAAGGTCAACTTTGTGATCCTTTGTACTTACACCAAAAAAATGAACTTCCTATTCAATTACAACACGTCTTTAAAATAAAAGTTAATTTTTTTTTAAAGATACAGTATTTGCTAAAAGCAAATGCCATTCCAGTGATGTACTTTGCAGTCTAAGAGCTCTGTTGAATTCCTGTGACTGAGCTCATATATTTTACATCAGATTTTCTAGCTAAAAGGTTAATCAATTTAAATAATGCCCTGTTTAAAGGTAAGGTGCACATCATCTAAATTATTTTCAGCTGTTTCAGTGTTTGCCGAATAATTTCACTAATAGAGTTATGAGAACATAAATTATAGGAAAAAAAGCAAGGCAGAAAATAAGAGAAGACTTCTAAAGAGTGCATGATAGAATGTGAATTCCTGTATAATAAGAAGATAAACCTTAACACAGAAATGTATTATTAATCATCCAATCTTTAGCTGCTTCCTATTATAACAGCATGTATACAAAAATGAAATAAAAGCATTCTAAAATTAGACAAAAAATAACTCCTTACTACTATAATTTATTTACCATGTGTAAATTCTCATCAAACTGAGAAGAAAAACTATTTAGTGGACTGATAGAAAATGTGTTCTGAACTCTTGGGCTCCAAATCCCATAAAGACTTGGAGGCAACACCATGTTCCTCCAATTACAGGGCAGACTTACCTTCAGCTCTTCAGGGTATCCTTTTATGATGCGCAAGCGAATGCCTCCATGTTTGAGGTAAGTTGGAAGCTGGCTTGGTGAAGCTGACACAGTGTCCTCAAGTGAACTGGTATCACCCAGAAACTTTTCACAGGCCTTCTTTATTTCTGCAACTGTAGACTCTTCAATGTTCACCAGGCGGATCTCCCTGAGACAGCTTGGTGGACTTGTCTCAACAAATTTCTTTACAGCCATTACAATCACTTGAGAACATAAATTAATTGGGAAGGCATAGACACCTGAACTCACTGCTGGGATAGCCACAGACTTACAAGTTTTTCCTGGAGCACTAACATAACGCAGAACATTCCAAATAGCTTCCTGAAGTAGGTAACAACATCCTTCCTTTTCATGAGGATTCCACCTTGGCCCAACTGCATGAATAATTTCCTTACAAGGAAGCTTCCCTCCACCTGTCACTGCTATATTGCCAACTTTGACTTTTCCATTCTTTCGGATATAAAGACTGCTTTGCTCTTTTATCTCTGGCCCTCCAGTTTTTACAAGGGCAAGAGCGAGACCTCCTCCATGTTCAAGATACTCATTGGCTGCATTCACCAAAGCATCAACCTTGTGTCTTGTGAGATCACCCTTATAAACACAAATGTCAATTCCCCCCTTCACTTTTTTCCTGTATACTTCAACAGTGCTTTCTGTTGCTTTTCTGAAGGCCAACGTACAAGCAAACATTTTGGAAACGAGATTATTTAGACAGTTGTCTCTTCTCTTAAGAGCTTCATAGGCATCTTTACTGATGGGTATCATCAAATTGACCTCATCCATTACCATGCTTGACCCTAGGATACAGAATATAAAGTGAAATAGAAGACACTACTATCAAAACATGTCTTTTTATATAGAAGTGTGGTTTATAGCTCTCAATTTTATCATACTGTCATTGCTGAACGAAATTATTTTACACAGTCTCATCTTCTCTCTCCCCTTTTCAGAGGTTTAGAAAGCTCAAGAAAGTTCATGTAACTGTGCCACAGAGATCTTATGCTGAGTTTTAATTCTGTTACTCTTATTTGGTCTGCACTTAAAGCCCACAAGCAAGTTCTTTCTTTGTATGGAACCTTGTATGAACTCAGAAAGGCTTTTTAAACCACACTTTAGGGAACAGATTTTTCATTATCACTATGGCTATACAGCCCTCTCCTGGCAGATGTCAGCAGTACTATACGTAGCAGCTATGTTAATTAGTTTAAATCAACTCGTGTGAGTTTAATCAAACTTTCCTCTGGGGTATGCTACCTGCTTGTAAAAAGAATCTGACATTTTGCACTTATAAAGTATACATGCCAATTCATCAAAACATTTCTGAGCTCTTGCTTCTAAAAGAGAAATGCAAGCAAGTCCTGTTGAAGTAATGAATAATAATGGTGATTCATAACCGTGTCTATTTCATATTAATTATGAATTTCAGGTTGCTTTTGGCTTTTGTTTTCCAGTTTGCTGGCTGTACCTGACAGTTTTCAACTTACATACAAGTACACACTTCGCAGATGGCTAAATGACAGACTTACCTAAATCAGGCTTCTCTTTGAAGTAATCTGAAACGTAACTCTATTGTAATAAAAAGGAAAAAAAAAACCGAAAGTACATGTTACAAGCAACAAAGTACGTGGGCTGCCTTCTACAGGAGAGGTTCTGTTGCAAATCAAAGCGGCAGCACCAGCTTTTCAAACATCTGAACGAAGTTTTCTAGCTTTTAAAATGCTGCTCGGACCTGCGGGAGCTCTGTGGGTGAAGTTGCCCACAGCTTCCTCTGGCTTCCTCTGGCTCCGGCTAACTCGCAGGAGCGAAGAGGCCGGGAAGAGTAATTTCCGAGCTCCAGGCCAGAGCACGGGGCTGTTTCGTTCCCCTAAGCCCCACCGGGCGTTCCCGCCGCACCCAGAGCCCCTGAGGCAGCCGCCGCCCCGGGCCCTCTACCCGCCCAGCTCCGCTCCAGTACCTGGATGGCCCCCATAAGCCGGCTCGGCGCGGATCCCCAGCGCTCGGAGCTGGAGCGCGGTCCGAGGCGGGGAACCGCGGGCAGAGCACGAAACGAAAACGAAAGCGGGCGGAGGAGCGGGAAGCGGAAGCGAAAGCGAAAGCAGGCGGCGGAGCGAGATCATGGCGGCGGCGCCACTGCTGGTGCGGCTCAGCCCCGCGCCCGCCGCGGGCGAGAAGGCGACCCTCAAGCTCCATGCGTACTTCCAGTCAGGAAAGCGGTCGGGGGGCGGCGAGTGTAACGTGCGGGCGGGCCCCAAGCCCGGCACCTACTGGGTGGACTTCTTTAAGGAGCAAGGTACGGGGCGGGGGCCGCGGGACTGGAGGGGTGCGGCTGTGAGGGGACTGGAAATGGCCGCCGAGGCATCATTTTGCGTCTCTGGGCAGGGCTGCTCTAGGGTGGCTGGTAGCCATCAGGTGTTCAGGTAACTTTTATCAGCCTTATCTGCCCGTGTCTAAATAAAAAGGGGATCTCATTAATGTATATAAATATCTCTAAGGCGTGCCAGACTTTTTGGTGGTAGCCAGCGAGAGGACACGGAGCAGAGGGCATAAACCAAAACACAAGTAGTTTTCACCTTAACATGAGGAAGAATTTCTTTACATTGAGGGTGGCACAGCACTGGAACAGGCTGCCTAGGAAGGTCGTGGAGTTTCCATCTCTGGAGACATTTTAGGTGACCTTGCCTTGGCACTGGGGTTGGACAGGATGATCTCCAGAGGTCCCTTCCAGCCATAACAGTTCTGTGATTCTGTCATTCTGAAATTACCACAGACAGGAAGAATGTGGAATCCCGCACGAAACACGTCTTGAAATTGGGTGCTAAATGCCTGGATATAGTCATCCTGCCAGGAGAAGGGGACCCGGGCAACAGCCAGGTTACAGCACAGGCCTCTGCCAGCTACGATGATATCGCTGCCAGCCCTTCCCTGCCCCAGCAGGAGCAGCGGGACAACGATGGCCATGGGGCCACAGCAAAGGAAGTCCTTACCAAAAAGGTACATCAGGAAGAGCAATGTCACAACCTTCCCTGCTTGTAGTTCCATGAGTCCTTTATGTTGCACTTCAGCATTTCGTGCCGAAAAAATGTCAGTTACATGATCTTAGTGAATAAAATGCCAGGAGTGACATTTGAGTGCTGGACCAGAGATCAATCTACACATGTTTACAGGCAGAGTGTGTACATTTCCAGCCTGGCTCTGGCAGGTGCCAACCACTATTCCCCAAAGCAGCACCCTGGCAGGTTTCGGGAGGTACTATGCACCAAGGGCTGCTCCCAAAAGGTAGAAGAATTGTATGAGATTTGGATCCTTTCCACCCACACAGACCTCTAACACTTTCAACATGGTTTGCACCTTGAGGCAGCCCTAATTACCTCCATCCCTTAGTTCAGCATTAAAAAGTCTGCTGTGATGTGATGTAGCACAGCAAACATGATTTCAGACACTTTGAACTAAAAGTTACGCAGAAAAGATCAGCTGTGTTTAGGGATGTGGGATAGGGCTACATGATGTGGCTCTACCAAGACACTGATATCTGGCTCAGAGGGTTTACCCTGTTTTGCATGGCAACGTTGATGTAGCTTTTGAGGTATAACAAGTGCTACCTGGCACCTGTAGTGTTTACCTGGCATCTGTACCACTATACTTCTAATTTCCCTGTCCTTGTCGGGATTTGTGGGGACTGGGACGACTGAGAGATGTCACAGAGATTGTTTATTGCTGAATCAGTCTCATTTTTACTGAAGGGTGAGACAGGAGAGATGATGTGAGCAGCATCATTAATATCAAAAGCAGCAGCAGTTACAGTAGCAGTAGCAGTGGCAGCTGCAGCAGGTGTAGATGCTGATGCTGTAGTAGTCTCTCTACTTTTTTGCTGCAAGGCCTTATATACTTTTTTAAGCCTATAAGCAAATGCCACAGAGCTTGCTAACACATTTGCACCAATCATCGTTGTACATGGTTCTACCGCAGTGCCTATTTTCTTAACCAATCGTCGTATAGCTATTAAGGCCCGTTGTACAGGCTTATATTGCTACATCTTAACTTTCTAAGAAACTCTGCTATAAGGTTTATTGCTAAACTCAAAATTCTTTACTCTTTTGCTTATCATTATTCTTTCTTGCATAAAACATGTTTTTACTTGTTAAAAATACATTTCTACCTTTATAAAGCATACTTCTTTTAAAACTACAAAACGGCGTTCTTGCTTTAAACTGCAAAAGCTCACTGTTCTAACTCAGGCAGCCTTCGCCAAGGTCTCAGATGGAAACATGTATCCATTTCTATCTGTTCAAGCACAATGCTGTTTATGTTCTCTGTCAGCACCTGCAAGTTTTCTGTAACTTCATTTCCCACACTTCTGTCTGTGCAAAGTAGAGAAGTGAACATGTTTGTTATTTTTTTTCAGAATCCTGTTTTCTGCCCTAACTCTTGAGTTATTAAAGCATGACTTTTGGGAAATTTTTAAAAAAATATAAGTGAAAACTAGAAAGTCCAATATTAATAAAGAACAATGAAATATAATTTATAGGTGGTATTAAAACATTGTGTCTGTGTAACCCGGTGCTAAGGGAACAGACAAGTTCTTTTGGGGATCCTTGGCAGAATAATGATGGCACTAAGATGTAGTTGCAATTAAAGCCTTTTGCTTTTTAAAACAGGATTTTATCATTAGTGTAGCATAGAATTAATGATCAGAACACCACAGGATTTCTACAAGCAGAGTCAGTGAAGGACAATTTTATAAGTAGTGTAGCACTGTGTTTGATAGCACAGCTTAGCTTACGGTTTCTAGTCACCTGGATCCTCTGCAATTCACGTCAAATCTTAACACTTGGGTTGCTGTGTTGATAGAACAGTCACAATCTAGACTTGAAAACACATGAAAGCATATGGGTCATCCAGTCAGTCCTCAGAGGAGGTGGAGGGCAGTGGAGCTGTCCCTGGCCACCAAGGGGTCCACAGGTTTCACTGTCCAGCCACAGTTGTGGTCCAAATTCCCAGTTAGGACTTGTAACTGGTTGATTTTGTAGGCAGTGCCATTAAACCAGCATGCTTGGTGATGGGGTCAACACCACCTAGTTGGCAGGGTACCTGGGACTTTCAAAGCCAGTTGGGAGGGCACTGGTCAGCCTGGTGCCCAGAAACTTTGAGGATGATAGGGAGGGAAAGAAAAAAATCTGTTTGCTTTGTCTCCTTGGTGCATAGGACTTTCAGGGGCTGATAATGCAGGGAAAAGGGCCTAATACACGCTGAGTTCAGCTACAGAGGTTGCCTGTTTGCAAAAAATGTGTAAAATGCCATTAGTTATGCTAACCCTGTTGTCAGAGGTTGGGAGCAGAGAGTGCTGGTCACAGTCTCAGCCTAAGTAGCAGAGTTACTGTCTTTGTTCCTGCAGTGCTGATGACATTAACACATTTCATTTTTGCTTCTGACTTAAGAGCAGATTGCGTTACTTGTCTGTTTGTAATGTCAGTGCACATGACAAAAGAAATGCTGTGTGCAAACTTGTTCATAGTAATCTGGCATTACTGGAATGGACAGAACTTCTCCTTGCTCGAAATATAGAAGCAGCAAGCAGAGAACCTTAGAAAAAACTAATGTTGCTATATTCTTGTCTTTTCTTTAGATATTTCTTACAGTATCTGCTACTTTGAATACCAGTATGTTCACTGAAGACCAAAGGGAGAAAATTACCATTATGTGTCCAAACTTAAAGAGAGAAAGAAACCCTGGCATGGATGGCTCTGAGGAATTGACAGGAGATTTTACAGATATTGAAAAAGCTTATCACTACTTTGAGGATATCCTTGCAGGCAGAGACCCAAACCATAATTTTTCACATTCTGAATGTAAGAATGGTTTGAAAGATGAAAATGGTCTGAATACTGAAGAAATGAATGAGTTAACAGTTGTGACAGCTCTCTACGAGTATTTTACTCATACTCGCAAAAAAGAAATCAAAGAATTACATGAAAGGTTTGGAGCGCGTATAAGAATTAAAGGTCATTACAAGAATAGCACATTAATATACTTATATTCTGATACTAGTTCTGCATCGTTACAAGCAGCTAGGGATTTTTTTATCACAACTTTTCAGGAAACTACAAGAGGTCTGGAGCAGGAGAAAGTTCCCATAACAAACAGTTACATATTAAGGGAGACGGTAATGGAATTAAATGAAAGGTTTGGACGTCTTCTTGCTAAAGAGGAAGGGAGTGAGTTGCTACTCCGTGGTCCAAGGAGTGAGATTTTAGCTGCCATAAAATTTCTAGCAGAGGAAGGTGAGAACAGCCATGCTGAAAAGAGTATGAAAATATCATCTGAACAGTACAAATTCAGGAATGGAATTGTAGTTGATGCTTCTGTGTTTAAATTGTTGGAAACCATATTAAGCAAAGAAATTGAAAACATTAGTGACAAATATGATACACTGATAGCAATAGAAGAGATTTCATGTGGCCAGAAGGTCATAATATTTAGGCCAAATCCCAAAAGTTATGATATGTCATCACATGCTACCGAAAGTTTCATCAATGCATTTCAGAGTGCCTCTGCAATGTTAAGAGAAAAAACCATCATCTTGAAGCTTTCAGAAGATCAGAAGAAAACTTTATATATGCTACTTAATGGAAAACAATTTGAAGATCTTCACGTAAAACTTAAGAAGAATGAAGATAAGTTAATCATAAGTGGTTTACCAGACCATCTTTATGCTGCTGAAAAGCACATGATGGACCTTCTTAACATTGAAGACTCAACACAAGCTAAAAATAAGGCACCACTGTCCTCTGATCTCAGCTCTCAAGAAGCTACAGGAGCATCTAAGAAGAAATCCAGTGTTAAGCAAAAGAGTAATTTTTCTTCTGAAGGACAGACTCAGGCAAAGACAGAAGAAAAAGAAGAAGAAATCTGTGTGATTTGTAGGGACAGAATTAAAAATAAAGAAACACTAGAAAAGTGCAAACATGCATTTTGCAAAAGTTGCATTGACTTAGCCATGGCTCATAAAAAAGCTTGTCCTGTTTGTAATACTGTCTGTGGAGTCCTGAGAGGAAACCAACCAGAGGGAATAATGTCAGTTACAACATGCCATTTCTCTCTTCCTGGTTATCCCAGTTGTGACACTATTAAAATTGAGTATTTTATGGAAGGTGGTATTCAAACTGTAAGTATATTTAAGTATTTCTTAAAGATATTTTTCCCACACCAAAACCAAGATTAAATATAAAATTAGCTATTTTACCATTATTTTAATTCATGTCCAGGCAAGACATTTCTTTGTTTTGTAGAAATCTGCAAATGTTTAATTCAATATTTTTGGGTGTGATTAAGTAATATAGTAGGAATGAAGTGGTCAGATTGTCAGCCCTTCATTTTACATGCACCAGGACAGAGGTACCTGTCTTTAATTTGTACATTGGGAATAACTAAACTGAAATCTGTGCAGTGGTATCATATAAGAAAAATTTTGCAAGTATAATGAGCATTTCTGGGGCAATCTCTTTGCTGTGGGCACCAATGGACAAAAGTAAATATTGGGCTGGCTTGGTGATAGCTTTCCAGGTGAGAAATCTCCTTATGTAATGTGCTTGGATTTGTGACTAGGACTGAGAATGGAGTAAATTAAAAAGTCACGAGTGTGGTGCCATGCATTTGGGAGAGAAAAGAGGGAAAAACATTGAAAAATAACAATGGATGCATGAGTGATGACAAGAAAGTGTGAATGAAATTTATATGAAAGAAAGTACGTAAAGAGAAAAAAACTTCCCAAAATCAGTCATTAGTCATGCTATGTACATCTGAATCATTTATGATATACAATGTGATTTTGTTTTGTTTTTCTACAAAACAGAGCAGCCATCCAAACCCAGGGCAGCGTTATGGACCAACTTACCGAACAGCGTATTTACCTGACAATAAGGAAGGGCGAGAAATTCTGCAGCTCCTCAGAAGGGCCTTTAACCAAAAATTGATTTTCACAGTGGGGCAGTCACGTACTTCTGGTGAACAAAGTGTTATCACATGGAATGATATTCACCACAAAACTGCCATAAAGGGAGGACCTACCTGGTAAGTAGTGTTCTCTTTTTGCAATATTATTGTTACTCAGATGTGTCAGGAAGGCTGCCTTGAATATTTTCCGTGTTTAGAGCTTTCAGATTTTGTCACTAACAGAGTGATTGTGGAATACCCTATGGATCCAGACATTAATCACCTTCACCCGTGTGGACAGTTGGAACAAGGATGAGCTTAGTGTTCTGCTGCCCCTCAGGCTACTCATTCACCAGTGAGTTTGTAAGGCACTTAGTTAATAACAGCTTTGATTAGAACCTGCTTCTAGTACAGGACAGGACAACAAGCTCTTGATGGCACCTAAGGTTGGACTCCTGATCTAAGCCTCTCCTGTTACCTGCTGTTCTGCACCAGGAGGTGCTGGTCCATTATGATCCCAGTAAAGATGGCACTCGGACTTTGTAAAACATGATTTGAAATTCTACTTAACAGAGCTAACAGCAGGAAGAGAGATTGTAGTACAGATATGGTCATGTCCTTTTAGACGCTAGGAACCATGAGTTGTGCAGCACTTAGTGGGTCAGAGCACAGGACACCGTGCCAGCACCATCCATAAGAAAGGTTATCCCATTTTGGCCATTCAAGCTGTCAGAGGATTTTCTGAGTAGATGACAACCCTATCCAGTATTTCTTGAGGACTTGCTGCACTTAGATGAAAGGAGCAATCACCAGTACTGAGTGTGAGCTGCCTGCAGCAGAGACAAGAGGGAGTTTTGGACCAGTCCTTCCAAGCTTGTTGCAGCCTCTAAGGGGCTGGTGGTGTCCTGCAAACTCTAAAGGCTTGTGTCTAGATCCTCCTGACTGGGCTAGGATCATTAAAAGAGCAAAAAGTATCAGTTTTATTTTATCCCTCACTCTGTGAAAATTCTTTCTCTTGTTTATCACTTGCTTCATACACAGTCCTGGTGTTGCACTATTTCAAGTCCAGAGGTGCCATTATGTTTCTGATTTGAACGCTCACTTGGATATACTTCAGTTCTGAATTTCTTTTTAAAAATATGTATACCCAAACACCCTATCATTTTGAAGTGAGATGCCAGGCAGCTTTAAAAATCAAGTTCTTAGTGTCAATTTGGACAACAAAAAGCAGCAGCTCCTTAAGTTTGTAGCTTTATGCTGTCTATATCACTTCTCTGACTGGCAATATGGGTCTTTTTCCTCTGTTGGGTAAGAGCTGCCTAAAATTTGTAATGAGATTTAAAAAGATTTTGATGAGAAGGTTCTGTAGAACTGTCAAGTGCTTCACTGCAGAAATAGCCCAAACAATTCTTCTCTTCTTCTCCTAGTTTTGGTTACCCGGATCCTTCTTACCTGCAGCGCGTTCGATCAGAATTGAAAGCGAAAGGAATTGAATAAGGAAATTTATCAACTCTCCAGTGTAGTAACTGAACGTATAGTTAATTTACCATTCAAGCACTAAGAAGAGAGAAGTTACTTTGTTCAATTGCCATGCTTAAATTGCTTGTATTTCACAGTTAGCTAGGAAAAGTAATTTTTTCATCAAACAATGTATGTTCTTTTCACAAATCCCTTACTTCCCTGTATACGTAGCCTTTACATAATTTAGTTCTTGTGAGTATAGCATCAGTACTTGTTGCACTTTGTGTATGTTGCTTTATCAGCAAATCTGATCTGCACTTTTTCCACAGCTTTCCAGTCTGATTGCCAAAACCCTTAGATCCACTACTGGCTTTTATTAGATGAAACACTTCTGTTAGCTTTGCATTATTGTGTCTGTCAGGATGGCTAGCATCTTGTAACCCATCTAATCAAAAATTTTTATGCAGCTATGATAGTGTTAGCTGTGATCAGGCTATGAACTTCTGCTTCTTTTCCTTTTCATGGTAGAAATGGCAATAGTGATTTGGGTTTTGCATGTGAAATTAGCCATGGATCATGTACAAGTGGGTACATGGATGCTGCCATATTTTTAGCTCTGCAGAAGTGCTGAATGCTGAGAGCTGCATTGGAGCAAATGGGAAGTAACAATAAAATGTGGCCATCTCTGATAATGGGCTCCTGGTTCTGTGCCTACCATTGTGTTTAAGCTTAAATACAACTTTTAAATCAGCTTTTCAGCTATAAAACTGTATTCCTTCCCTTGCATCCAATATAGGTTTAACTTGTATCATGAAGCTACTCTGCAGTTCCTAAATAACCTGCCAGTTACCTGTTGTGGTGTGTCACACACACAGACATCATTTTTTGTGAGTTGAAACATTTCTTTAAGGCTGTTGGGCACCACTAATAAAGAAAATACAAAATACCATGTGTGTTTCTGCATTCTATTGTACAGGTTTTTCCTCCTTTTTGCAATACATATAGCTGTTGTTTGGTTTTTTTTAATTTAAGAGCTTCCCTGTAACAGCATAATTTGGGGCAATTTGGAATCTATGACACCCACCTTTTTGAAATCTATTTATTTAATCTTTTACGATTAAGCCATTGTAGATAGGCTGTACTACTTTGCCACCTTGGCTTTCAGTTTTAGTAGTACTGGGCACTGTTTGGCTTCCATGTGGGTTGGGATGTCTTTTCGGACCTGGTTTTGTGTTGCTGTATTTGTTTTAACATTTTACATTATTGCATGTTCCCCCCCTTTTCCGTGCAGTGAAACACCAACATTCCAGTTGTTTCTAAGAGACTGAGCTTTTCTGCACACAGAAACAAGCTGTCATTGTGCTTCAACCCCAGCCAGCAGCTACGTACCACTAGATCACCCCCCAGCACTGGTGGGCAGAGAATGGGAAAGGAAAGGCTTGTGCATTGAGATAAGAACAGTTTATTAATTGAAACAAAATGAGATACACTATTACTAATAATTGTGATGAAAAAGAGAGAGAGATGGGGGAATAAAACCCATGAGAAACAAGTGATGCACAGTCCAGTTGTTCACCACCCGCTGACCAATGCCCAGCCTGTCACTGAGTAGCAATTGTCCCCCTCAGCTGACTCCCCCCAGTTTCTATACTGAGCATGAAACTCTGTGGTATGGAATATCTCTTTGGCCAGTTTGGGTCACCTGTCCTGGCCATGCTCCTTCCCGCCTTCCTGNTAAGAGCTGCCTAAAATTTGTAATGAGATGTAAAAAGATTTTGATGAGAAGGTTCTGTAGAACTGTCAAGTGCTTCACTGCAGAAATAGCCCAAACAATTCTTCTCTTCTTCTCCTAGTTTTGGTTACCCGGATCCTTCTTACCTGCAGCGCGTTCGATCAGAATTGAAAGCGAAAGGAATTGAATAAGGAAATTTATCAACTCTCCAGTGTAGTAACTGAACGTATAGTTAATTTACCATTCAAGCACTAAGAAGAGAGAAGTTACTTTGTTCAATTGCCATGCTTAAATTGCTTGTATTTCACAGTTAGCTAGGAAAAGTAATTTTTTCATCAAACAATGTATGTTCTTTTCACAAATCCCTTACTTCCCTGTATACGTAGCCTTTACATAATTTAGTTCTTGTGAGTATAGCATCAGTACTTGTTGCACTTTGTGTATGTTGCTTTATCAGCAAATCTGATCTGCACTTTTTCCACAGCTTTCCAGTCTGATTGCCAAAACCCTTAGATCCACTACTGGCTTTTATTAGATGAAACACTTCTGTTAGCTTTGCATTATTGTGTCTGTCAGGATGGCTAGCATCTTGTAACCCATCTAATCAAAAATTTTTATGCAGCTATGATAGTGTTAGCTGTGATCAGGCTATGGACTTCTGCTTCTTTTCCTTTTCATGGTAGAAATGGCAATAGTGATTTGGGTTTTGCATGTGAAATTAGCCATGGATCATGTACAAGTGGGTACATGGATGCTGCCATATTTTTAGCTCTGCAGAAGTGCTGAATGCTGAGAGCTGCATTGGAGCAAATGGGAAGTAACAATAAAATGTGGCCATCTCTGATAATGGGCTCCTGGTTCTGTGCCTACCATTGTGTTTAAGCTTAAATACAACTTTTAAATCAGCTTTTCAGCTATAAAACTGTATTCCTTCCCTTGCATCCAATATAGGTTTAACTTGTATCATGAAGCTACTCTGCAGTTCCTAAATAACCTGCCAGTTACCTGTTGTGGTGTGTCACACACACAGACATCATTTTTTGTGAGTTGAAACATTTCTTTAAGGCTGTTGGGCACCACTAATAAAGAAAATACAAAATACCATGTGTGTTTCTGCATTCTATTGTACAGGTTTTTCCTCCTTTTTGCAATACATATAGCTGTTGTTTGGTTTTTTTTAATTTAAGAGCTTCCCTGTAACAGCATAATTTGGGGCAATTTGGAATCTATGACACCCACCTTTTTGAAATCTATTTATTTAATCTTTTACGATTAAGCCATTGTGGATAGGCTGTACTACTTTGCCACCTTGGCTTTCAGTTTTAGTAGTACTGGGCACTGTTTGGCTTCCATGTGGGTTGGGATGTCTTTTCGGACCTGGTTTTGTGTTGCTGTATTTGTTTTAACATTTTACATTATTGCATGTTCCCCCCCTTTTCCGTGCAGTGAAACACCAACATTCCAGTTGTTTCTAAGAGACTGAGCTTTTCTGCACACAGAAACAAGCTGTCATTGTGCTTCAACCCCAGCCAGCAGCTACGTACCACTAGATCACCCCCCAGCACTGGTGGGCAGAGAATGGGAAAGGAAAGGCTTGTGCATTGAGATAAGAACAGTTTATTAATTGAAACAAAATGAGATACACTATTACTAATAATTGTGATGAAAAAGAGAGAGAGATGGGGGAATAAAACCCATGAGAAACAAGTGATGCACAGTCCAGTTGTTCACCACCCGCTGACCAATGCCCAGCCTGTCACTGAGTAGCAATTGTCCCCCTCAGCTGACTCCCCCCAGTTTCTATACTGAGCATGAAACTCTGTGGTATGGAATATCTCTTTGGCCAGTTTGGGTCACCTGTCCTGGCCATGCTCCTTCCCGCCTTCCTGTGCATCTGCTTACTCGCAGAGCATGGGAAACTGAAAAGTCCTCGACTTGGGGTGAAAAGTCCTCAACTTGGGCTAAACAGTCCTCAGCAGCAACTAAACCATCTGCGTGTTGTCAACATTGTTCTCACACTAAATCCGCAACACAGCCCTGTACCAGCTACCAAGAGGAAAATTAACTCTATCCCAGACCGAGACAGCTGTGAAGATCAAATCTTCTCAGCTACTTTTGGTCTCTCATTTCACTTTCTGTCCTGGCAAGCCAGTTCACTGATGTCAGACCCCCATCGGGTAACTCGCTGGTTCCCATTTTGTCTGTGCCAAAGTTTGCAGGCTGAATTGTGCAGCAGAGTCCTGGTGACTGTCACAGAGAGCTCCAGAAGCCTTTATCCTATAACCAGCTGTACAGACCTTTACTTTCTAATCATGGCTGTACAGTTTAGGATTAAATGTACTCAATTTGCAGTCACAGTCAGGAATTTTTTCAGGGTTACAGCAGGGGAGGAGACCCTGGGCTGGTTGTGGAGAGAACAATGCATTAGGAAGTAACATAAATCAGTCGCCCACCAAGAAACGAAGGCATCTCCATGAGTCACTCAGCAGAGTGATGATACGTAGATACCTGATGATGCATGCCAGTTTTTAATGACATTCTGTTATTTATCCATTTCCTGAATGAACGTTTGGTGAAGTTAGGAGAAAAAGCTTCATTTATCTGCTATTTTAGTGTCCCGTATTTGGCCATAAGAGTAAAATATACAGCATCAAATAGCTGAATACTAAGCTTTACAAGGGAAAGTCCTGAGCACTCAGTTGGAAACTTCTCAGCTAGCTGACAGTTGGTCTGAGGTAAACACTCATTGCAACCTTCTACGGTTGTGGAAGCATCTTCTGGCAAAGAATGATAGTAGTAATTTTACTTTGCATCCTGACTTCATTTGAAAGGGTAAGGCAGGGAGAGCGAGTGTTAGCCAGTGGGTAACCATTATAAGCTCAGGGGCTGAAAACAATGTGACAGCCGGTTCTTGTACAACTCTGCGGAGGCACAATGGGTTGTGCAGCCCGGGCGCGCCCCGAGGGCCGTGAGAGGCGTGTCCTGCCCCCGTGAGAAGGCGCGGCGGAGACCGGGGCCCCCGGCCGCCCCGATAGACCCGGAGGAGGAGGCCTGTTCCCGGCACTGGGCGGAGTCCCAGGCCCCTCAGGTTTCCCCGCCGAGAAGTGAAACCGAAAGCGGCGGGGAGAGGAGCCGTCGGGGCGGCCATGGAGGGGCAGCGCCCGTGCGCCTTCCCGCTGCTGGTGCGAGGGGACTGGGGTCCCGCCGAGCCGCCGCCCGCGCTCAGGAAGAAGCTGCTCTGCTACTTCCAGAGCCAGAAGCGCTCGGGCGGCGGCGAGTGTGAGCTGCGGGCCGGGACCGACACCGGGACCGGGAACATCTTAGTTTGCTTCGCCTGCCCCGAGGGTGAGCGGCCGGGCCGCGGCGGGGCGGGGCGGGGGGCGCTGACGGCGATGCCCGCGGCTCAGACGGGCGGGGGGCGACCGCGTCCCCCTGACCGGTGCCTGTTCTGTTGGCAGTGAGGCAGCGGGTGCTGCGCCGGCCGGTCCACGAGCTCGTGTGGGGGCCCGGAGGGCGGCTGTCGCTGCAGGTCACCGCGCTGCCCGCGGACGACCACCCCGCACAGGTGAGGCGGGCGCAGGTGAGGCGGGCGCGGGGCGGGCTGGGTGGGGCAGGGACCGCGGGTGACCGCTCTCCTCTCGTTCCCTTGCAGGACGCGGGACCGGCCGGCGGGGCCGAGGAGCCAGGTAGGAGCTGCGACAGGCGCGGCGGGGGGCTCCGGGCTCGGCGAGGCACTGGCCTGGGGAGCCCGGACGGAGGAGCGGAGATGGGGAAGGAGGAGGAGGAGCCTCCTGCTTGGGCAGGCCGGGCGAACGGCGCTGTAGCGCTTTGATTCCCCTCCCCAGCGCTCCCCTCCACTTCCCGAATCCCAAGCACGATGTAATTCCTAAGGTGCAGTCCCCGAGCCACATCCCAGGCACCGCAGAGACTGACCGCGCTGTCACGGCTAATGCACACATACACACACACACACACAGACAAGGCTAATAAATACACACACAACCATTGCACAATCAANGGCCTCTTGCACACAGGGTGGAAGAACCTCTCTTGGGACAACAGCGAGGCGGGCTGCCAGCCCCCGGCACAGGGGTGGGCAGGGCTTTTGATAAGGTGAGGAGGGTGCTTTAGATGTTCTAGGGGGAGAGGAGCGTGAGGGCGTGGGTGTGAAGCTGTGCCCGGGGAGTCCGAGGAGGCGGCCTGGGCCAGGTGTATCGGGAGAGGCGGCAGCGGAGACACACCAGGTCCGTGCTTGCCGGGAAAAGCCGCGCCCTCGGTGCGGGGAATCGAAAGCGATAACGCAGCGGGGAGAGGAGCCGTCGGGGCGGCCATGGAGGGGCAGCGCCCGTGCGCCTTCCCGCTGCTGGTGCGAGGGGACTGGGGTCCCGCCGAGCCGCCGCCCGCGCTCAGGAAGAAGCTGCTCTGCTACTTCCAGAGCCAGAAGCGCTCGGGCGGCGGCGAGTGTGAGCTGCGGGCCGGGACCGACACCGGGACCGGGAACATCTTAGTTTGCTTCGCCTGCCCCGAGGGTGAGCGGCCGGGCCGCGGCGGGGCGGGGCGGGGGGCGCTGACGGCGATGCCCGCGGCTCAGACGGGCGGGGGGCGACCGCGTCCCCCTGACCGGTGCCTGTTCTGTTGGCAGTGAGGCAGCGGGTGCTGCGCCGGCCGGTCCACGAGCTCGTGTGGGGGCCCGGAGGGCGGCTGTCGCTGCAGGTCACCGCGCTGCCCGCGGACGACCACCCCGCACAGGTGAGGCGGGCGCAGGTGAGGCGGGCGCGGGGCGGGCTGGGTGGGGCAGGGACCGCGGGTGACCGCTCTCCTCTCGTTCCCTTGCAGGACGCGGGACCGGCCGGCGGGGCCGAGGAGCCAGGTAGGAGCTGCGACAGGCGCGGCGGGGGGCTCCGGGCTCGGCGAGGCACTGGCCTGGGGAGCCCGGACGGAGGAGCGGAGATGGGGAAGGAGGAGGAGGAGCCTCCTGCTTGGGCAGGCCGGGCGAACGGCGCTGTAGCGCTTTGATTCCCCTCCCCAGCGCTCCCCTCCACTTCCCGAATCCCAAGCACGATGTAATTCCTAAGGTGCAGTCCCCGAGCCACATCCCAGGCACCGCAGAGACTGACCGCGCTGTCACGGCTAATGCACACATACACACACACACACACAGACACGGCTAATCAATACACACACAATCATTGCACAATCAATACACACACAGCTACTCAATACACTTCTGGCTAATATGCACGCATAGGACTAATCAATACACATACATGGACAATACACAGCTGATCAATATGTGATTATCAGTATACAGAAGTAATCCATACACTCAAGGCTAATACACAGCTCACTGAGCTCTGCTTTCGAAGTACCTGCTTGTGCATAGTAGGACGATTGTGCAGGTGAGGGCTAAGGGCGCAGGCTGGAAAAACAGCTTGGTCTATCTTACACTGTCTTTTGTTTTCTAATGTAGCTGCATTTCCTCTTGTTCTGAACTAGGAAGTTGAGCAGTTGTGCTGAGTCAAACACGTCATGACAGAGGCTCTTACAGAGGTCCCAGTTTTCAAAGGCAGTTCCCTCCCAAAGGCGGATGTCCTCAGCACTTCTCATGTTCAATGCAGCTTTTTGTGTGAGGAGAGTGCATGGCAGGACCTGCTCACGGTGGTTCATGCAGCATGACTGTGTGCTAACATTATGCCCGAGGCTTCTTGAGCTCAGAGTGTTTCTGTGACCAATTCACCATATGGTTTAAAAAGAGGAATCTGTGAAAGTCTGTGATTCTGACAGTGTCAAATGAAACTTAATTCAGGCTGTGTTAGCTCCTGGGTGTACATGAATGTGTCCATTTTCTTCTTGAAGTACCCAGCAACTGAGAAATCATTGTCATTTATCTCTAGTTAATGAACCCCTGGTGCCTCTTTCCATCTACCAGAATAAGGAAACTCCTGTGTGTACTCAGCAGGAGAAGACAGGTAAGTGAATCACTTATCCAGTGGAGACCATTGTATTCTTGCTCCTTTGGTTTTCTGGACTTTTCTGCTGCAGTAGTGCCCTGGTCACCCTCGTGGCTTGTGTTGTTTGTCTAATGGAGTGTAGGAATTGTGATCCCAGGCTAAAAGAAATAAATACATTTTTTCCTTCCTATGAGTCACTTTAGAGCCCCCCCTTCACTGGCTTCCTTAGACAGGTCAGTTCCTCAGGGGACAGCAGTGGATGCTGGCCTTTGTTCTGGCTAAGGCTGCCCCTACCCAGACCTTCCCAGCTGCTGCCAGCCTTGCTGGGGCAACCTGTGCTGGAACATTGGGAGCTGTGTACCCCAGGTACACCTGAGCAGCTGTGGCAGCCAGCAGGTATAGACCTCGGGTGACCCACAGCAATGTCTGGAACTGTGAATGGAGGGCGTGTGCAGGCAGAGGAGCACTGGTGCCCCTCATGGGTTTGTGAAGAAGCTTTTGTATCTTTTACTTCTGCTGTCCTTGCCTGGTGATGAATTGTTTTCTCCTCACATGTTGACATGGCAGCTCCCACTAGTGATATATTTAACTTGTTTGGGATTCTTACCCTGTTCTTTTCCCGGACCTTAAGTGTGATCTGAACAAAAAGTGGCATGAAAGCTTTGAAGATGGGAAGCTTGGTTTTCTTCTTAACTTTTGCCTAAGGCGTTAGGGTGTGATCTTTTATTTCAGAATCATGTGAGAAATTTGAAGCAGAGAGAGCAACCTCTACGAATTCTGTTATAGTAGTAACCACTGCCTTTGGGGAGGAAATAGAAGATGAGATTGTGGAAATGTACTTTGAAAATAAAAGGAAGTCTGGTGGGGGGACCATTGAGTCCTTTGTCAAAAAGGATCAGCAAGTGATCATCACCTTTCAGGATGAGCAAGGTATGATTGTATGTTATGGGTGTTACACTGCTTAAGCTCCCTTTTACAAATGGGGCTTTGCTGGTGCCAGATCTCTTTGTGGGCATTGCTCCAAGCAGAAATGGTGTATTATTGCTATTATTTAACATGCTGCTCTGCTGTGACATCTCTGTTTTTCTGTGGGACTAGATGCCCAAGAAGTTTTGCAAAGAAAGCATCACTTGAATAAAATTGATCTGGTTGTGAAGCCATGGCAAGCGGAGACTTTCCAGGAGTCATGCCAAGTGGAGAACTCTGAAGGATCTCTGCTTCCCACCGCAGCTGTGCTGGAAAATGTGAAGGAGACAACAAAAGATTGCATGTTAATTATGCTGGTAGAGAATGTCAGCGGCTTGTCAGAGGATGATGGTGACTTCAGTGTGGAAATGATACCTGAGTTATGTGCTGCTGTAGTTACTTTTACTGGAAATACTGGTAAGGAGGAGTCAGAATTGAAGCTCTTTCTTATTAGCTACATGTTTGCATGCGTGTGTGTGAGTGAGATTAAGCTGTGTGTATTTTCTTGCATATTTTTAAGGTTTGATCTGATATTGTGTCCTTTTAAAGGAGGATTCACTCTGCTAAAGTTAATGCCATAACCTTTATCTCTGAGGTATAGAGGCTAGTGCAAGTCAGAAAGAGAGCTAGCTCTGGTTTGGATAGTAAACACAACAGGCAGGACTAAAACCAAACTATAACTTAAAACAAGCAATGAAGGATGTACTTGATCTGAGAGCAGATTAATGGTAAAAGCTGTCCTTGCCGAAAGCTGTCCTTTGGAGAAGATGTAGGCTTTTCTGCCTTAGAAATGATTTGTCTCTCATGTCATGCTCCAGTCCTAAATTTTTGGTGTAGCCTTCAGGAAATAAGTAGATCTTTAAGAAACTTGGTTGTTTTTCCTTGATAGACAGAAAAGTGATTTGACTGTCTTTTGTTGTGAGGATAACAGGGGGGAAGTAGCCAAAATGAGAATGTATTTATCATAGAACGGAGCGAATTGGAACTGTTGTGTCTTATTAGTTGTGTACAAAGCCATAGCCCAGATTTGAACCTGATCTTGTTTTCTGCTGGGGTTAAAGAGACCCAGTGATAGTCGGTAGGAAAAGTAGTGGCAAATTCTGGCTGCGGTCATTGTAGTCAACAATTGTGATCAAACATGAGGGGAATACTAAATGATAGATACTGAATATGTGGAAAGAAGTAGCTTTGTGGGCAACTCTGAGCCAATTTTATAATCCAGTGCTTTGATGGGTGCACACACTGATGGTCTGCTAACATCATGGTAGAAAAACAAGCTCTGAGTTTTATCTTTTCTTTTTCCTCCTCCTTTCTCTTTCTAGATGCAGAGGAATTTGTCAAAAAGCTTAATCAAAACCACAGAGCAAGGAAACAGCACATTACTGCACGGTGCCTTGAGCAAACAAAAAGTGTTAGGGCTGAAAATATACCACCCAACACACCCAGTGACTATATAACTGTGTACTTTGAAAATAAGAAGTATGGAGGTGCACAAGTGGTGGATGTTCAACAGCTGCCTGATGAAGATGCAGCTATCATTACATTTGGTGACCAAAAAGGTAATGCAGAACTGCAGAGCCCTTATTTCTCTGAGAACCTCTCATTTAAAGACCAAAATGTGTATTTTCTAGAGAAATGCCTCCTTTGCCCTTGTAAAATGGCAGATCTGGTGCTTTGCCAGCAGGTCTCTGTTAACTGGAGTGCAAGCTTCAGTTTTGGACGGGCTGGGCGTAGGGCATAGAATTCTTTCATTTTCTGGACAGTTTATTTCACCCAGGCCTTGATCCTTACAGAGTTCAGGTTGCAGTTTGAGTTAGTGGAGGATGCGCAGCCCTGCAGGCACAGGGGACTTCCCCCCCACCTGCCACCTTGGCCACCAGCTGTCCGTGGCAACATGTGCTGTCTGGCTCATCTCAGGACAATTTCTTGGGCAGCTTTTTGTCTGGAGAGCAGGTGCTGTGGGTTGTCCAGTCAGTGGCAGAAAGATGACTGACTGTGGAAGGTGTAGGACAAGGGAGAAGCTGGAGCCAGTGCAGCGAAGGGGAGAGATGAAGGGAAGTTGAAGGAAAGAGATGGTCTTTTGGGGGGAAACAGAGCAGCTGTGGTTTGAACTGTTGAGTAATAGCCCCAACAACTGCGGAGCTGGGCACTTCAAGTACAGCATATAAGAGAAGTGGAGGCAGAGACTATGCACACCTCCTCCCAGAGGTGGATGCTGTTGTGCTTGACTGCCTCTCTTCAACTTAGTTTCTGCATTTAAAATAAGTAATTCTTCAAAAATTTGGAATTATTTCTATCTGGGAAGGGGAGGAAATTAATCTAAAAATGTTCTTAAAAACAACAAACATTATTATATGGAAAATATAGTTTTAAAAACCCCAAACAATGGAAAAAAAAAACAAAACGAAAGAGAAGATCTTAAGTGCTGACATTAATAATTTGGGGGGTTGTTTGTTTGTTTTAGATGTAACAAATATCCTGGCAAAGAAGCATTCACTCAACAAAACACCAATCTCTGTCTATCCTTACTACACCTCGCTGGAAACAGCTCTGTATGGAAAGGAAGGGCCACAGATAAAGAAGCCAGATCCAGTTACATTGCCTCTGGATCCCTATATCTGGAATTATTTGCAAGGAAATAGTACCTTAATTGAGGCAATAGATCATGAAATGGTAAAGTGTAATTGTGTGCCAATGTGGCCTGAACCCCTCTGTGCAGACCCAGAAGTTACTTTGCATCCTTCAGCTATTTTTTCTGAGCGGAAGAGNTGCAGAGCCCTTATTTCTCTGAGAACCTCTCATTTAAAGACCAAAATGTGTATTTTCTAGAGAAATGCCTCCTTTGCCCTTGTAAAATGGCAGATCTGGTGCTTTGCCAGCAGGTCTCTGTTAACTGGAGTGCAAGCTTCAGTTTTGGACGGGCTGGGCGTAGGGCATAGAATTCTTTCATTTTCTGGACAGTTTATTTCACCCAGGCCTTGATCCTTACAGAGTTCAGGTTGCAGTTTGAGTTAGTGGAGGATGCGCAGCCCTGCAGGCACAGGGGACTTCCCCCCCACCTGCCACCTTGGCCACCAGCTGTCCGTGGCAACATGTGCTGTCTGGCTCATCTCAGGACAATTTCTTGGGCAGCTTTTTGTCTGGAGAGCAGGTGCTGTGGGTTGTCCAGTCAGTGGCAGAAAGATGACTGACTGTGGAAGGTGTAGGACAAGGGAGAAGCTGGAGCCAGTGCAGCGAAGGGGAGAGATGAAGGGAAGTTGAAGGAAAGAGATGGTCTTTTGGGGGGAAACAGAGCAGCTGTGGTTTGAACTGTTGAGTAATAGCCCCAACAACTACGGAGCTGGGCACTTCAAGTACAGCATATAAGAGAAGTGGAGGCAGAGACTATGCACACCTCCTCCCAGAGGTGGATGCTGTTGTGCTTGACTGCCTCTCTTCAACTTAGTTTCTGCATTTCAAATAAGTAGTTCTTCAAAAATTTGGAATTATTTCTATCTGGGAAGGGGAGGAAATTAATCTAAAAATGTTCTTAAAAACAACAAACATTATTATATGGAAAATATAGTTTTAAAAACCCCAAACAATGGAAAAAAAAAACAAAACGAAAGAGAAGATCTTAAGTGCTGACATTAATAATTTGGGGGGTTGTTTGTTTGTTTTAGATGTAACAAATATCCTGGCAAAGAAGCATTCACTCAACAAAACACCAATCTCTGTCTATCCTTACTACACCTCGCTGGAAACAGCTCTGTATGGAAAGGAAGGGCCACAGATAAAGAAGCCAGATCCAGTTACATTGCCTCTGGATCCCTATATCTGGAATTATTTGCAAGGAAATAGTACCTTAATTGAGGCAATAGATCATGAAATGGTAAAGTGTAATTGTGTGCCAATGTGGCCTGAACCCCTCTGTGCAGACCCAGAAGTTACTTTGCATCCTTCAGCTATTTTTTCTGAGCGGAAGAGATCAGTATCTCGATTGGTCAAGCCATGGAAGGAAAACGTTTCCACAGCATTTTCACACAGCATATCGAAATACAAAGCAATTCAGTGTCATGCAAGCACAGAGGTGTGGGAAGCCATTAGAAACAGTTTTCCCCATGATAAAGTTCTGATGATCCCACATATTTCCAATGATTTACATGTTCTAGTCGGTGAAAAAGAAGTTGTGAAGAAGGTTGAACAAGAACTGAAGCTTCTGATCAAAAAGGCCACCAGAGAAATTGAAAGAGAAAAGCAAAGAACTGAACTGCAAGTAAAGACAGTGAATCCAGGGGAATATGGAATTTTACAGAGTACTGGTCTTGAAGAAAAGTTTCGTACAGAGTTCCCAGGCCTGCAAATAACTTACGATCATTTGCAGAAGGTCATTAACCTATGTGGAGTGCCTGAGGAAGTTTATAAAGTAAAAGGGGAAATACTCGATCATGTACACAAAATGGTAAAGAAAACAATTAATGTCCACCCTTGCATTTTTCAGTTTTTAGAGAATACTGATAATGAAATGCTGTTACAGAACCTGTTTATGTCAAAACAAATTAGTGCCTTTTATGAGCTTGGCACAGGAGATATCATCCTGAAAGGGAGTGCTCCTGAAGATCTCCTAAAAGCAGAGGAAGAAATGAAGAAGAAACTGGATTGCAAAAGCATTACTTTGGAGGATGAGTCACTCCTCCAGAAGGAGGAATGGCATGTGCTAACCAAGGAAAACTGCTCTAAAGAAGCTGTAGCAGTCACTCAGGCAGAGAGTCAGGTGATGATTGCTGGTTTCACTCAAGAAGTAGCAAAAGCCTTTGAGGACCTTTCCAGATTTATAGATGAAAACACAGAGGTGGAAAGGGTCATCGGAGGAAAGCCCATGGCAGTCATAAAGTTTTTTGAGAAAGAGAAGGCCAGTGATTGGACTGGCTTACAAAAAAAAGGTGTGAAAGTTGACTTTAGCAGTCAGAAAAATGGTGAAGGTGTATCCTTGAGTGGGCCAAAGACAAAAGTGCTGGAGGGAGTCAGCTTAGTTGAGCAAATTCTGTCTGGATTGCATTATAAGCGTGTGGTAATTGACTCGCCAGGAGCTAAGGCATATATCAAAGAGGAAGCACACCTTCTGACCGCCCATGCAAAACAAGTGTTCAAGTGTTTAGTCCTACTGGAAGAGCAGCTGGAAGAACAGAAAGAACACAGTAACAGAGGGAAGCCCTGTGTGCAGGTGACCATAGGTGAAACTGTGATAGCGCTTTATGAAGCTGACTTGTGCACTCATGCTGTTGATGTTGTGGGGAATGCATCTAATGAAAACCTAAAACACATTGGCGGCCTTGCTGACGCGCTGTCGAGAGCAGCTGGCGCAGCGCTGCAAGAGGAGTGCGATGAGCTGGTGAGGAAGCAGGGGAATTTGCAGCCCGGCTGCGCGGTGATCACGGGCGCCGGCAAACTGCCCTGCAAGAATGTCATTCACGCTGTTGGGCCCAGGTGGAACGAGAAGGAACCGCAAAGGTGCACGTGGTTGTTAAAAAAGACAGTGAAAAAGTGTCTACAACTAGCTGAAATATACAATCATCGTTCCATAGCTCTGCCTGCTATAAGCGGAGGGATCTTTGGCTTCCCACTGGAACTGTGTACTTATTCAATTGTATCCTCCATCAAGGAGACCTTGGAAGAATCCAAGGGGTACAGCAGCTTGAAGGAGGTTCATCTTGTGGCTTTTGCACAGGATAACATTCAGGCTTTCAACAAGGCTTTTAGAAAAGTGTTTCCAGATTTTTCAGCTTCCTACATGTCACTGCATCAGGCCAGTACAGTTCTTCAACCTAGGCAGAGGAGAATTTCTCAGCATATTAAGAACTTACAATTCGTAACAACTGAGGAAGGCCTGAACATCATGCTGCAAATAGGAAGCATTGAAGATGCTACAGTAAGTGTTCTGAATTATCTTCTATTGAAATACCAAGTGGGTTCTTTTGTGTCTTTTTTTTAAAACTAACAAGCACAAAACCAATAAACAACCAGCTGTAGACCATGGTCTGTAACTGGCAATGTTACATGTTTACGTTACTGAAATTGGCTATCGCTGCTGATAGCAAGAATTGCTGTTACTGTCTTACATGGTAGGTACAGATGGCTGTGCATCACTGCAGTTTGTCATCTACTGAAGCAGAGGCACACAGATCACAGGATCACAGGCAGGTTGAAGTTGGAGGTCATCTAGTCCAACCTCCCTGCTCAAGTAGGGTTCCCTACTGAGCAGGTTATGTGTCCAGACAGCTTTTGAATATTTCCAGAGATCCCTGTGGTACGTGGTACATTACAGTTTAGCAGAAGCATTGGCGGTGAGCAGGAATCGTTCTGGGCTCCAAACCCTCCTGACCCTTCCTTGCTGGGCAAGAACCATGTTCAGGCAGCACTGATCTTTTCAGAAATCTTGATCGTGAGAGAGTGGTACTAGAGTAAAAGCAAAAGAGGGTGCTCAGTGTTGGTTAAAGCGAGTGCCTTGCTGTAGGAGAGTGGCTGGTGCTTCCAGGTGCTCTCAAGGCAGCGCTGACACGAACATCTGAGGCCAGGCCCAAAGCCAGTCGTGTTCTCCCTGCATCTGTGGGATATTGGTCTTTGTTATGTCACTGGCGAACACTGGCATGAAACATGCAGCTGGTATTGCACTTCCTGTGGAGAACCAGTGGCACTAATTGATTCCAGTTGCCTCCTGCACTGAATTTCTGTTAGCTGGCTGATAGATGCTTCAGTGGGATCGCCAATACTGGAAGCAGCTCCGTCCAGGACCCTTCCCATAATGGTCTGCAAAACCTCTGAGGAGTGGATACCTCCCACAGCTTGTGCATGCAGCTCCTCCAGTCAGCCAGAGCAGAATATATGTTAAAATGTGTATAGGGGCCCTTCCTGAGGAGCTAAATACAGGGCTTGACACAATGTTCAGTGCCCTTTGTATTTCTCTCATTCATAAGTTACTGCTTTTCTCACTTCTTTCTCCTTAGATTATCCCCAGTCTTGTTTGTCTTCAGCATCTGCTTGTCCCCGTAAACCAGCCATGCATGGAGGCCCTGCCTACCTCAGTGAACTCAGATTTTGGTCTGTGAGCCTCTCTTTGAGAATGAACTTGCATAAATGTTTTTCAAATGGAGGTAGAATGAATAAACCAGAAATGCAGAATTGTTAAGTTTCTCCCATCAGGCTGAAATAAATTTCATTGTTAACTCAGCTTTGTGTTTCTTTGGGCAGGCTTATGATATTAGAATTGAGCATAATTTCAGGTTTATTCCAAAACTTTGTTCACTCTGGTTGCTGTCCCAAAAATTTACCTTGTGAACCATCAGGCAGGCTGTATTTGATTATCCAATGCCAAATTTAAATTTGATACTTACAAGCAAGAGTTTTTGCTTGTGTGTTTTTCAGACATCCGTTGTTGTCGTCAGTGTTGGCAAAGATCTCCAGCTTGATAAAGGGCCACTTGGTAGAGCTTTGCTAAGCAAGGCAGGGCCAATGCTTCAGACAAGCTTGAAAAAAGAAGGCGGAGGAAAAACACCTGAGGAAGGATCTGTGTTGAAAACAAAGGGTTACGATCTAGCTTGCAGTGTTGTGCTTCATGCTGTCGTACCTATGTGGTCCCAGAAAGACACACCTTCAAAGGTATAAGGGTTTTTATTTGCCTGAATTTGTCTGGGATTTATAGTGTGTTTAATGCTACTTTTCCTTTGAAATGGGGGACAGTGTCATAGAAGATGAGAGAGTTTGATTCGTTCTTTTTTAACTGTGTGGCTGATTTGTTGACTAATACATTCCTTGTGAATTCCTTGTGTATGGAATTAATTGTGTTTTAACACCAAGAGATAGCTAAAAGGGAAAGTGTTGCATTGCACATACTGGGAAAAAAATTACTTCCAGTAACTGAAAAAATAATTGTGCTTTACAGGTCTTGGGTGACATAATCACAAAATGCCTGGAGGTGGCTGAAGAACTGTCTTTGAAATCAATTACTTTTCCAGCAATTGGGACAGGGAAATTAGAATTCCCAAGATCTGTTGTTGCTAAGTTATTGTTTGACAAAGTGATTGAATTCAGTAGTAAAAATAGAGTAAATTCTCTTGAAGAAGTTCACTTTCTGTTGCATCCAAAAGACAGGGCTAATATTGAGGTGAGTTACTGTGGTTTCCTCTCTCTATTATATGCTGGTTTATTTGGGTCTGTCTCATGATACTTGGCTATATGATGATCTTCAAAGAATCTGCAAGGTGCTTGCTCTAATCCTAAAGAAAAGGTTTGCTGACAGTCTCTCTCATCTATACTGAAAGTTCTCTTTTTGATTCTACCTCCCATGGTCACCCACCTATCCAGTACAGTTCTGCTCCCTTCCTATCCTTTTCTGTTCCCTGGGAATAATACCAACAAAAGCGTAATTAAGCTTTATCTCATGAACTCACCTAATTCTTCAGTCTGTAGGTCAGACAAGTTTGCTGTAACTCCTGCATCAGTGCCCGCACCCTTGGAAAAAAGGTGTGCTTTTAATGGAGTGCTGGTGTCTTTTTAGGAGGAATAATTGTGCTAGGATTGGTGTGCTGGTAAACATCTGCAGTAGAAACATACCAGTATTCTGCATGCCCCTTTCTTCAGTGTTACATTAGCATAAATTTTCTATATCCATGCTCAAGTTACTCATTTCACACCAAAAGAGAGCAGTCACAGTGTGAATTGATGTCCAGGTAAGCGTTTCCCTGTCTGTTGCCTTCTGTACTTTGTGCAAGAGCTAATACATTTTGAAAGGCTAAACTTGAAGGCTGCTGCCTCAAAGCCTGAGCTGTTGTGCCTAGAGAAGGGTGGCATTACCTGTAAGAGCTGAGTTAGTGTAAAGTACTCGGTGAGTGTAAGGATGCCTTCTGCTGCTGTATCCCTGTGGAATGGAGTAGAGCTACGACTCAGTTATTTGCAATTGTGTGTGTTGCTCACACTGAATAGCCTTGCTCTCTGAGAACAACCTGTCAGGACTTGCCATCAGTGTTGTCGCAGATGACGTGAAGTAATTTGTGTTTAGCTCTTTCTAAATGTTTTTTAGCTTTGCTTTTCAAATCTTTATTTCTACTGTGTAAAGACTTATACAGGGGTTGATTGTAATTTCATTCTCTAGGAATTTTCAGATGAACTTGAAAGCAGGTCAGCTGTTAAAGTGCAGAAGCCTTCAAATGAGGCTAGCCAAAGCACAGGTAAGCTTGTTTCACAGCAGCTGTGTGCCTACTGATTTTTTAAATTTTTTAAAAGTATTCCAGGGAATGCATTTATTATGGATGTTTAAGTACTTGTTTGGTGAGCATTCCCAAAGTCTGAGTGGCTGCTGTAAAGGCAGTATTTTCAGGCTGAGTGTCTGTTATGTCTGAAACAGTGTTAGAGATGCTAAGAAAAAAGGTGTATCTGTGATTCCTCATCTGGATAGTGCCCCTACAAATTGGAACAGCAGAAGCTATAAGGTGTCAAGGACATAAACAGGGCTTTTTCTTTATTGCTGCAGCAGTAGATTAAACTGTGAACAAGTCAGTGTCTTTCTCTGCCCTGGGAAGGTAGGTGAGTTCCTGATTATGTGTGTTAAAGTGGCCTCCTTGAAATACTCTTAAATCTTTTACATGTTCAGATGAATGGCAAAACCAAACTGAAATACCTTTGGTGTTATCCATCTTAATGGAACTTCAGCTGTAAAAAAGTGACTTACATGTTGAAAACTTAATTATGATTGTACAAGTAACACATGGGTAAAAAGTTGCACCTTTTCAAGCAGAGAACCTGCCTGGAAACTCTGTGAGATACAGGAGCGAGGGAGTGAGACTTGGAAAGTTTGCTCTCTCTTACATTAGAGTTTTACAGCGGTAAAATGTCACTAAGTAGTGTCTGCATACCAGGTGTGCAGCAAAACACATTTTCCCTGCCATGAACAGATATGATGGGAATGAGTGCAGGTTGAGCACAGACTCCTGTGAGAAGGAGTGATTTTCAGTCAGCATGGCAGGCAGTCCTTTCCACAGGCTGAGTGTGTAGCCAAACTGTGGTCTCTGTAGACGTTGTACTAGTGAAAAAGTCCCTTATCTTTTACATCATCACTGCCTTCTGCTCAGGGTCCGTATTTCTTTCCCTGCAGCTTTTTCTGCTGTCTCTTCAACCTCAGCACATAATGGGCTTGAAATGACAATTGGCTCCATCGTGTTCCAGGTGGCAGAAGGTGATATTACCAAGGAGGAGGAAGATGTCATTGTAAACATAACAAACCAAACCTTCAGCCTCAAATTAGGTATTTTAATTGATACTGCGTGTGAAAAAAGTACGTGTGCTTGGAAGGGCTGGGAAAGAAGAGGAGGAAGTACTTTCTTCAATGCTTTAAACCCTTTTGTTTGTTTCACAGTGTAGTTTCTGTTTCGCTTCTTAGGGTACAAAAGTTCGATTAGGAAGTGTCTGAAACTTTATAATCTAGTTGATCTGTGTTACAGGACAGCATTTTAAGACTCTCTTGAAGAAAGGGAAACTATTAATTTTTTATATATATACATATACAGAAACGTTTTATAGAACACCTCTCAGACTAAAGGAGAAGACAAACTTCAATAAGGTTTTGACCTCAGTGAAACTTGTTAGGTACTTTAAACATCAAATTGAGTTGAAAAGCATATAAGGCTAAAATTTTGGCTACAGTGTTTTTCATTTATAATCTGTAACATTATCAGAATTGAGATGTTTTAGATGTGGTGAGGCATACAGTTCTGCCTCAGATAGGACTTTAACAGCAGTAACAGTGGATTCATGTGCCTCTTCTCATTTAAGGTGTCTCCAGAGCAATTCTGAAAGGTGCTGGAAAAGCAGTTGAAGACGAATGTGGTGTACTAGGTATGGTAAAACATTTCTGACCTTTCCAAAGGTGTTAATGCATGGCAGGGAATCTCTTGGAATACTTTCTCAGTACTGACTACTGTAGTTCCATCTGTATTATGCACTGTGTTACAGCAGTTAGTTTTTAATCAGTTAATGTGATATTTGTAAAACATCTAATGAGGGAAGGAAAAGTAAAATCTTCAAGAGGAGACAGCTTCTAAGCATACATAAAGATCTAAATCTATTAGTTATTGCATCCTCTTATTCCAGTAAAGATTCCCGTGATAAAAACAGAGTCAACATTGAACAGAGCCATGAGCAAGGGGCGATGTTGTCAAAAATGTTAACAGCGAAGCCGTCTCTCACTGGAAACAACTGTGTAGCTGCAACTCCTTTTGTTATTTCTCAGTGAGAAGATGTGTGCTGTTGGCCTAACTAGTAACTCACTACCACATCCTCTGGGTGACTACTTTTCAGTAGTGTGAAGCTGGGTTCCTGCCTCAGAAGAGGCATTTATTTGTAGGCCAAATTCAGCTAGTGGACAGCAACTCTAATGAAAGAGGAGCAAAGGTGGGTGAGTATGTGGTTTAAAACCCCAGAAAATAAGAGAAGGGGGAAATATGCAAGTGTGGAGGTCAGCTTGGAAGACCAACCAAAGGAAAAGAATTATGTGGAAGAGATGAGAGGTAAACAAGCTTCTCTTGCACAGGCCAAGAAGATATTTTGCATTAGGTGGCCTGGGGGTAGGTGGCATGTGTGTGTGTGTGAAGACAGAGTGCCAGTCTGCATGAAGGTCTCTAAGTTTATAGAGCAAACCTGGCAACAAAAGGCACACCAAATTTATTTATTTGCCAAATGAGGCAAATATTTTACAAATATAAATTGAATTCTTGTGCCTTGAAAGTGAAAACTGAGAGAGGGGATTGCTCACTTTATGGAAGGAGACACGAAGCTTATCCTGGGGCATATTTGTCACCATTTCTTATTTCCTAATGAGGACTAGTACACATCTATGTTGGGGATAACTGTTGATTATTTTCTCCTGTTTATGTTTCAGCCCGGCAAACTAACAAGAACTATATCATCACCCAGGCAGGAAACCTGCCATGCAAAAAAATAATTCATTTTGTTGCCCAAAATGATATCAAGTTGATAGTCTCCCAGGTGCTCCACGAGTGTGAACTCCAGCAGTACACCTCTGTTGCCTTCCCAGCAATTGGAACAGGTCTGTGTCTCCCTTTTCTGAAAAGGGCTCAGTGTATGTGATTCTGCTGATCTCAGGGCTCAAGTGATAAGTTTGATTTATCTGGAGAGGTTATTATTTGGTGAAAATATATTTGGAAGCTGCAGTCTTTAAAAATGTTATTACAGGCTTATGAAAGCTAGAAAGCTTCACTCCTTGCAGTGATCTAGTACATAGAGAGCATGAGTGTTCTAAAGCCAGCATTTCCTTGCTAACAGGGATTCAAAGGTATGCCTGTGCTTCCTGAAGAACCTGCAGCCTGGTATGTGTGGGCAGCTCATCAGAGAATAGCCAGGGACCTACTTCTCCATTGCTGAAATCAGTAGATGATGCAACTCTGGCCAGCAGCTGCAGAAGTAGGGTTGATATGGATGGAGCATGAATCTGTCAAAAAGCCCAGATTGTCCCTTTTTTTTCTCTTGTTATTTTCAGTTAGTTTGGTAGAAATCCCTGGAGTGAGAGAATCCAGAGCTGCACCCCATGCACGTGGGAACGTGCATGAATAAAACTAGGCTTGCATTTTGAGCAAGGAATGGACTGCTGGGCCACTGAGCAGCAGGCCTGTGGCCTATTAGTTACCCAAGCCATGTCATGTACATGATAACCTGATTGGTTGCCATGCCAACAAAAGGAAACTTCCATTTTTCCCTTGCTGGAAAGGTGGTCCTCAACTTTCTTTTCCTGATAAATAGAAACCTTTCCTAATTGCCAGCCTGATGTTATTCTCGACCTGTTTATGATCCAGGTGATTGTGGGTATGTTCATAGCTGTTCTTTTAAAGATGTTTTAATCATCTCTAACAGTTATTTGCAACTTTTTTCAGGAGAGGCAGGCCGCAATCCAGCTGAGGTAGCTGACAACATGATAGATGCAGTAACTGACTTTGCAAGATGGAATTCTGCTCCGTCTGTGAAAATTATTAAAGTTGTGATCTTTCAGCCACATCTGATGAGTGTGTTCCATGCAAGCATGCAGAAAAGAGAAAAGTCTGCTGCAACACTATTCAAATCATTGGTTTCCAAGGCATATCACATGACTAAATGTAAGTAGATGTCACCTAAGTGCAGTTTATAGATCAATCCGTTTAGCACCAGCTAACAAAGATTAATATTAATTACAATGTTCATGTATTTCAATGTAGCACTCTGGAGCTCTGAGAAACGTTCCCCAAAGAAAAAAGCCAAAGTGGTTTTGGAAAAGAAAATCGACCTGGCTGTTGTGCAGATTTGTGGTGAAAATAAAAAAGAAGTGGAAGAAGCTGAAAAGTGGCTGAGAAGTGCAATTTCAAAAGAACAGTCTCAAACAGAAATTGTAGATGAGTCTATCTCTCATTTCAGTGAAGAAGAGAGTGAAGAACTGTATGACCTAGAAGAGAAATTAAAAATTGCTCTTCATTTGAGGGGTACCTCTATTGAAATTTCAGGGGTTGCAAAAGATGTCTGCATGGCTTCTTTAGCTGTTCATAAAATGATCCTCAGAGTAAAAGCTGCTAAAGAGAAAGAGATCCAGGCAAAACTTCTACAAAATTTAGTCGAATGGAAATATTCTGAAAAGGGTTCTTATGTGCCCTTCAACAGTCTCACAAATGTGGAGCTGGAAAATGCTTACATGAGAAAGCAGAAAACTGTTGAAGTCACCATTGGTGAGCGAATATACACAGTGGATATGGAACATAAGACTGCTGTGGATGCCCAAGAAAAACAGATATCCATTATACGTGTTGACAAATCTGAAGGTCAGTAAAAGCATCTTGACAGGCTGATGTTCCCATATGAAAACCTGGTTGTGTCCAGTAAGAGAAAGGAGAAGGGAATGATGAGAATATTTAAAATATTGTTAGGAGCTTTGTGCAGGTGCTTTTCTGGAGAATGTGGAAAGGAACCGAGTTGGGAAATAAAAGAACCTTGCAGCTATTTAAAATATTTTGAAAGGAGAGTAATGCCTTCTGATGTTCTTAACAGGCTTACTAGCAATAATTTTCTTGTAGCAATTGTCATTCTAGATCTTGGCTCACTTCTGTTCTTGAGACATACCCTCTTCCTTTACTACTGGTCCTTTACAATACAAGGAGATACCTCACTCTGACTCATCCACAAGCAAGATGTATGGACTTCCAGAAGGATTTGTAGCAGGGCATATTTAATTTTAAGCAGGGGATTTGGGTGAATATGATTGATTGTGTTTCTTCTGTAGATCAAAAGTCAACGATGCTCCCTCCAACGTGGGACCCTATGGAAAATGAGCAACCGAAAATAGTGGAACTAAAACCAGACTCAAGAGAGTATAAAGATGTGCAGGAAAGGTTTCTGCGGACCTGTCAGCTTTTCAAAATTGAAAAGGCAAGTCATCATTTCTGAGCATAAATACCTTGATGGCAAGTGATGAAGGATACTAATAAAAACAGAAAAAGAATTCGCCTGGGATTTCTGAAGTTGGACAAGTCTTTCTGGCTGTCACTAACTTTAATCAGTTTAATGTTGCACTTGAGGTGTTTGGAGCAGCTCTTAAGCAGTCTCTTCTTCAGCTCCAGGGGAGAGAGCTCTTCCTTGGAATGGTTTTTGCTGTAGCAGAACACGTCTTTTGCCCACATAAGCCACGTGTGCTGTGCAGGCCCAGCAGGCATCTACGGCCTGGAAACCTGCAAATGCTCCTGTATTGTTTCCCAGGGAGTGTTTGTCTCGTGGTTTGGGCTGTGTTCTGCTATCTGCCATGCCAGAGTTTGGAAGGATTTGACTAACATATGTCATCATCTGGTATATGTGAAATGGAGCTAGGAGGGGAATCTTGGAAGCAGATTGAATGATATGCTAACTTTTTTCATCATGGCAATATACCCACTTTCTTTCTTTCTGTCTTACTTTCAAACTTCACAGATTGAAAGGGTACAGAACCCGTATTTTTGGAAGGCCTACCAAATTAAAAAGTGTGAGATGGATAAAAAAAATGGCAGCAGAAAGAATGAGAAGCTTCTGTTTCATGGGACGAGTAAGGAGTCATTAACCTTGATTAACAAACATGGATTTAACCGGAGCTATGCTGGAATGCACGGTAATGTAACTTTCAAAACAACTCTTGTTTTCCTGAATAGGGCTAGGACTGACTTGCCATGCCATCTGCATAGTCCTGCCTTGTATGCAAAATTATTTATTTTGTAGTATCTCCCTATTGCAAATAAAAAGCAGAGTTGTCCAGAGATTCACAGGCTCTGGAGGTGGCAGATAAGGAATTGCTGCTACTGAAACATTCACAAACTTTTTTTTTCTGACTACAGCTGCAAACTTTGGAAACGGAACGTACTTTGCTGTTAATGCCAGCTATTCTGCCCACGACACCTACTCTAAACCAGATGTGAATGGGAGGAAGTACATGTACTTGGCTCGAGTCCTTGTTGGAGAGTATTCTCAGGGGATAAAGGGAGCAATTACTCCAGCATCAAAAAGTGCTAGCAACTCTGTAGATCTGTTTGATAGTTCAACTGATAATGTGAGCCAGCCATCCATGTTCATAATTTTTAATGACATTCAAGCTTACCCAGAATACCTTATCACTTTCACTAGATAAGTATTTTGATTGCAGCCACTACTGCATCTCTTTCAGCCTTTATGTAGGATGGAAACACCTATAACAAAACACACAAGAAAAACAATAAAGAGTTGTGTCAAATTAATTTCTGTTTCCATTCAAGCAATCCCTGGCACTTTCTGATCCCCCTGAAGCTTGTTTACACTTGGAGCAGCTGAGCATATTAACCCTCGAGCCCAGTATCTTACTGCAAACCTCTTTCAGGTTACATAATGAGCCTTTGTACTGTATCAGCCTTCCCATACAGCCTTAGGGCATTCCTAAGGGCTGGTGGGGAATTTGAAGTGATAATGCAGCCACGGACCATTCAGTGTTGCATTTCTGATGCCTTCTTACACTCTGTAAATGACAATCTCATAATGTATTATGTTAGAGCAGTTTTCAATAAATGAACCAGTTGTATTAATGGCTTGTGTTTGTCTAAATCTCTTCAAAGATTTAGTGTTGGCTTTCAACCAGTGAACTTCAATGAACTTGACATTACAGATATGAGTTGACTTGTTTTTAATACAATAATCCTGCTGCTTTGCAGCACCTCCAACTTGAAAGAGCCCTTGGCTCCTCTGAATGTATTGGGTTTGACTTACTTAGTTGTATGATTAAGAAAAAAATCTTCCAATGCTTTCTTTATAGAGTTAGTTAGGTTACTGTTAAAGTTTTACTATGGGTTGGTGTGTCCATGTGAGCAACAACTACTGTAGGATAACTGTGACCAAGGGACACCTTTTCTAGGGCAGGTGGTGTAAAAGCACATGAATCTGCAAGTCAAGTATCTCAATAGAGCCATAAACCTCAGGCTATGTATTTGCACCCATCCCATCACTCCCTCTGCGACAGCGCTGGAACCGCTCCCTTTGAGGCTTTTTGCTTTTTACTGTGTCAGTTTTCTAAGCCCTGAAAATTGCTGACTGTTGAAATCAAGTGTGTTGAAATCAATTTAACCTAGAGCTGGAAACCAAGATATTGGTATGGGGGCCAAAAGTCTTAAGTTTTGCTTGTACAATGAATAAACTTATTAAATCCCCGTAACAAATACCTGTGGCCAGTAGTTCATCAGTGTGCTGGAAGCCAGAGGAGATGGCTCCAGGTGCTTTATTGCAGCTGATGGGTCACTGGTACCAGTCTGACTGTTCTCTCCAGGAGCCAGAACTGCATCAGGTCTCAGCTTCCCCAGCGCCACAAGAAGCTGTGGAGGACACCAAGGTGTTTTTTCCCCAGTGCTTGCATTAGAGGTGCCGAGGGCATCAAGCCTGGAGCAGAAGCCTGTAGCCCTGGGCTCTGTGCAGCCCAGGAGTGACAGATGCTGCTTTTCCAAATCGGTTCATTCTAACAAGCAAAGGCCAGAGGCAGGAGCGTACAAGGGGACCAAGAATCGTTGCATAGCCTGAATTGGAAGGGACCCACAAAGCTCATCAAGTCCAGCTCCTGGCCCTGCACAGGACATCCCCCTGGGTGACACCACGTGCCTGAAAGCATTGTCCAAATTCTTCTTGAGTGCTGTCAGGCTTGGTGCTATGACCACTTCCCTGGGGAGCCTGTGCCAGTGCCCAACCCCGCTTTGAGTGAAGAACATTTTCCTAATATCCAACCTAAATCTGCCCTGACACAACTTCTTCCAGCCTGATCTTGTTCCTCTGGCAGCAATGATGCAAAATGTGGAATATGTAAAAATTTTCTTAAGGAACCATGTTCTTTGGTGTTTGATCTTTGTACACTTTCAAGTTTAATCAACAAGAAAGGAGATTTCATCCATGAATAGCAGAATCAGAATTCAGAACCAGCAGCTAGCAAGTAAGCTCTAACTGATGTCCAGGTGTTAGAAAGACAAATTCCTTGTTATTAGAATTGCCTTGTTAAGGTTTAGGGCTCAAGATGTTTCAGTGATTTGAGACTTAGGGGGAGGTTAACAAAGCTTGGGAAGAAGGATTTACCACTGATAATTCACACAAAGAATGCAGAGTTTACAGGCCACAAGGACATTTGGCAGAAACCCCAAGATAAGGAAGAAACTAACGAAGACAACTCAGCAAGTGTGTTGAATCAGCTCTTACTGGGTTAAGGTAATCCCAGCAAGGGGAGATCATGACCACCAACTCATAGCCCACCGAGTCAAGAAACCCACTGACCCAAAAGAAGGGAAAGACTGAGCATTTGAAATAATTGGCGTGAGAAGCAAGAGAATCATTAACCAACAGAAGATAGAATACTAATTAATAAGAGAACTAAGTTACTCGTAGCCAATGAACATTAATGCCTTTCTTTGCTAAAATGTACAAAGAGTGAAAAAGTTTTGGTAGTCGCCGTGCTGGCTTTGTGGATTTGCCACCCAGCCCCCCTTTCTGTGCAGAACTGTAGATGAATCAAATGCCTCGCCTGTCTGTGTGGATTGGCCTCTTGCACACAGGGTGGAAGAACCTCTCTTGGGACAACAGCGAGGCGGGCTGCCAGCCCCCGGCACAGGGGTGGGCAGGGCTTTTGATAAGGTGAGGAGGGTGCTTTAGATGTTCTAGGGGGAGAGGAGCGTGAGGGCGTGGGTGTGAAGCTGTGCCCGGGGAGTCCGAGGAGGCGGCCTGGGCCAGGTGTATCGGGAGAGGCGGCAGCGGAGACACACCAGGTCCGTGCTTGCCGGGAAAAGCCGCGCCCTCGGTGCGGGGAATCGAAAGCGATAACGCAGCGGGGAGAGGAGCCGTCGGGGCGGCCATGGAGGGGCAGCGCCCGTGCGCCTTCCCGCTGCTGGTGCGAGGGGACTGGGGTCCCGCCGAGCCGCCGCCCGCTCTCCGGAAGAAGCTGCTCTGCTACTTCCAGAGCCAGAAGCGCTCGGGCGNCCTCCCAGAGCCAGAGGCGCTGGGGGGGCGGGGAGTGTGAGCTGCGGGCCGGGACCGACACCGGGACCGGGAACATCCTCGTCTGCTTCGCCCGCCCCGAGGGTGAGCGGCCGGGCCGGGGCGGGTCGGGCTGAGGGGACCCGGCGAGGACAGGGGCCGGGACGTGGATTAGTGTGTGGGCTCCCTGCGGGGGTGTTGGGGACGTAACTCACAAGTCTAAACTTTGTGCAAGTTAAAAGATACATACTAACTTAGTTGTTGCATACGATGAAATAATATATCCTGTCTGGTACGTGATGTGCAGTATCTACAGTATATAATATGTCGTATACACTCCCTACTGTGCAATATAGAATAGATAGTATGTTAACATGGTGTGATTCTTGCGGATGTCCTGTGCAGGTCCAAAAGTTGGACTCGATGATCTCTGTGGGTCCCTTCTAACTCAGAATATGATATTTACTTTTATATATGCTTAGATTTGGTGCTTAGTATTAGCCTCTGGATTGTGTTTGGCATAAAGGCTGTAAGCTAGTAAATATATCCCAGGAGGAATAGATGCATACATATTCATCTTGATGCGCTTTAGTATTCTCTAGACTGCACTCGGAATAATAAATCTTATGTTAATCTAACAATTCGATTCGTTACAGAGATATATAAAAATATGACATCTATAACATGCACATATTTTTATAAACTTGCAGCAAGGTGGAAAGGACTTAGCTGCAGTTGGCTTAAATGTATACATACACATGCACGTGTGTGCAGAAACACACAGATACACACACATACCTATACACAGTTTTTCTTTTTCTTGCTTTAACATGCTTCCCAGTTGCTGGCTCTCCCGGCTGGTAAGTTCAGGACATACAGCCCCAAGCCATTTCGGCAGTGTCACGAAGAGGATGTTCAAGGCTTGGGGCCGGTACCGGCACTCGCCGGGTACCGCCGTGAAACACGTGATAGAGCCGAGTTTTGCATCTCTGGCGGTTTTTCGCAGGAGTGATGTCCTCTGCTGTTCTTTCAGGTTTTTTTTAAGGAAGAAAGCCTTGTGCATGCTGCGTCAGTGTTACGCGTTTAAAGCTCTTTTGTTTTGCGGGACAGTGTATCTGTATATCCTTGTTCCGGCCAAGGTGAGGTTAACTTTTCCAGGAGCCAGGAGAGGCACAGCCAGCTCCCTGGGGATATTCGATCCCACTTCAGCCATGCGCTGCGGGCACGGAGGGGGAGGGAATTTGTCCCGGTTTTGCCGACTGTGGGGTCGGGTGGGCAACGGCGCATGAATCGTTCGCCTGTGTTGCACACTCTGTTATCAGTATTGGTGTTGTTCACGCTCGTTTTTCTTCATTGCTGTTTGTAGTCAATTGTTCTCATCTCATCCTGTAATCCTTAACGTTTATGTGCCTTCAGTTCTCCTCTCCATCCTGCCACGGCGCGGGGAGTGAGCGAGAGGCGAGGTCTGGCGTGTTTCAATGGAAACAAGAAATTGCCGAATACCATTCCTAAACCGCGACGGTGTCGTAATGTGATGGTGGCAAAGTGTCATGCAATGTAAAGCTGTGTTTCCATTCAGATTTTCACAGGGCTTTTTTGGTTTTATTTAGTCAAGCAACGAGTTCTTGAGAGACAGTCTCATCAGTTGCATTTGGGAGGAGAAGGAAAACTGAGGTTGATTGTCACAGAGCCTGGAACAGCACTAGCTACTGAAGAGGAGACATTTGAAGAAAAATCAGTTCCCACAAAGGTGAATAAAACTTGTGATCCTAACCAGAGCTTTGAAATAGTGCTGAGAGTGTCAAATCTGTCACTGATATTTGGCTATTATTTTATTTTAGGCTTTGGATGCTACGAACAACATTCAGACAAAAGGTAAAATGTTATCCATCACTCTGTGTGATGATTCTTCATAAAACAAAAATGTTAGTGCTTTTCTTCACACATGGCTCCAGTTCTCCAGGTTGTCATCTATTTTCTAGTTATACTAGAGAGGAACCAGAAAATCTTCAGATGCTGCTCTCAATTGCTTCATTGGGTCAGCCTGGCTTTCGGTTTTGGCTTTTTGGTATTTTCTTCATTGGACAGAGTGGAGCAGATGACTCCTTCAGCAGTCTGAAAATTAGTAACTAGCATCTGCAGAGCTCTTGCTTCTTTTTTCTTTTTTTTTCTTCTTGTTTATGGTGGTGGGCCTTCAAAGGCAGCTATCTTCTGGGTTTGGTATCAGTTGTTGTACCTCGGTGAGCAGGCAGAGCCAGCCTGTTGGTCATTGCAGTTCAGAGGTTCTCTCACACCTCCACCCTCATCTGTCTGCAAAGCTGGAGACATGCTTGCCTCTGGCAGACACTGGACTTCTGGGGTACTCAGCGGGCACCTCTGTTATATTTTCTGTTTGCAAAATTTTGTTGCATCCCTGTCAACCCTCTGTGCACGTGAGCCCTCCAGTGCTGTCATGCTGCACTGATGGCAGGGCACAGTGGCCAACAGGAGGCTTTACCTCAAGTCTTGCAGAGTCATACTGGTGGCCTATGGTGCCTGTGGATGTCCTGAGCTATGTTCAGGCTTGTTTTGACTGCACCTGGGCTAAGAAACAGATGCAGAGGCTGCAAGGTCTCTCCCAACCCTTATCGACACCTGAGCAGCCGGGGCCTATTATCTCAATGGATTTTAGTTTAGTTTAGTTTAGTCTCTGACTCAGAGACATACCAGTGACCTTGGACATGTTTACTCATGCCTATTTTTGTGCCACCAAGGAAGCTGCCTGCAGGCCTGCAGAATATTGCATCTGGGCTGGTTTGGATTTCAAAATGTCCAGAGGTACCCTGCAGTACTTGTTTGGTTAGCAATCTCTTTTCTTGGGGAAGGAAAGGAGAGAAAGGGTAAGAAGAATCTGTTCATTCCAGGAAATGTGTACTAACATTTTATGTGGTTTATTTATCTTTCTGCTGCAGATGATACAAAAACCTTGAAGAAAGCAGAGAGTTTTGTTCCAAACAGTGAACTCCAGGAGGAAGTTGACTCTGCAGAGGCCTCACCTTCAGTTGTGTTTGAGAACATAAAGAGATGCAGTCAAAACTGCTTACAGATGCTGTTGGAGAACATCAGCGGCCTGACTGTAGATGCTGACTTTACTGTTGAACTGATACCTGAAATAAATGTTGCTGTAGCTACCTTTATAAAAAGTATCGGTAAGACAGGATGACACCATTATTAATTTCCATGTATATGTATGAGTAATAGCTTTCAGAGCTTGATTCCTCTCCCATTAGAGATCCAGACTGTTTTAAAAAAGTACCTGGATTGCAGTCTCTCAAGAAAGATGTCTTATATGCAGCTCCACAAAAGTGCCCATGATCCAAATGTTACACTGAAGAAAGAAAACTGTGGCATCTTTATTGATATTGGATAAGAATACTTTGTTGTTTCTATCTTGTTTTGGGTTAGATGATGAAGAATTAGAAGTGCGCTGAGTGTGGGGATTATGTAAAGTCTCCTTTAGAGAAGTACACTTATGAGATGGGAACAGAAACATACTGGTAGTGAATAGCAGAGAGTAACATGGTTGTGGGCTTTTCCCCTTTTTTATTGCAACACAGAGCTATTTGGCACCAGAGACAGTTTTGTTCCAAATGCAGGGAGTAGACTCTGCTCATTTCTCTGCCTGAAGTGATAGCCAGGACTGATGATGACACAGGAAAACACAGTCCGTTCATACTGCTCTTCTGTTTACAGATACCAAGGAATTTGTCAAAAAATGTTCACAAGACAGGAGAGTTAGAGAATTCAAAATGACTGCCAGGCTTCTTGAATTGACGCAGACCATCAAGGCTGAAAACCTACCAGACAGCATCTCCACAGACTACCTCACAGTGTACTTTGAGAGTGCACGCAGTGGAGGGGGGCCCGTGTCAGATGTCCAGCTCTTCCCCAAGGAGAACTCGGCCATCATTACTTTCTGTGACCACAAAGGTAACACTGTCCTTTGCCTGACCAAGGTGCTCACAGGCAGATGACCTGCAAGAAAATTACTGCAAATGTGGACATTAGGAGAAGCCCGGCTTTCTGTCGCTGAAGTCAGTGTACACTGTCCTGTTCCTGGGAAGTGCTCTGGATGTAGAAATACTGCTGCATGTCTAGGGCTTCAGAATCTATTGGGGGTTTTTTTGTTTGTTCATTTTTTTTTGTTACTAGAGATTCATTTTAATACCTGCCTTGTGCATGGGTTCTTATCACTGGTGTTTTTTCTCCATTTGCAGAGGTTTTTATCTGCAATACCAGATCAATTTACTTACAGGTAGAGGATCTGTCAGTGACTTCAGCTTGCAGAGTTAACTTTCAGAAACTAATTAAGGCCAAATATCTTCATTAACAAACTAATTTAGTCAAATATCTTCATTATCAGGGAAGAATAGAGCTAAAGAACAATCTTGTTACTATTCCTTGCTTTCCTTGAATCACTGTCCAGTTTTTGTGCCAGTGCAACTTCTGGTAAATATCTGTGTTAGGAGACTCCTGGCTTAGTAAATTTACTTTGAGATAAAAGT
>VZTH01014144.1:1453-21862 GCA_013397815.1 Aleadryas rufinucha | reverse complement strand
CTCTGTGTAAACCTGGCTTCTGTAGGCTGTAGTGTCCCCCACCCCAAACTCAGCCAGGGAAGATCCTCAGCACAGCTGCTGGGTTTGGCTCACATTCTCTTCTTTGTTTACTTGTTTGTTTTTCCCCGGGCCTGAGGTTGATGAAAGAATGGGTTTTCCCTTTATCTGATCTCAGTAGTTTGACGTACAGTCCAAAGTTCTTCAAGTTGTCTGTGGTTGTAGCTTCTTTAAAACTTTATATCAATGTTTGAGGCATGAACTATTTTCAGTCTCTGACACAGTCCCTGACACTGCTGCTATTAGACAAACCATATTCTTTACCCTCATATAGCAAACCTTGCCAAATGTAGGAATTAAATGTTCTTTTCAGCACGTATACACACCCACACCCCCTTAAATTAGCTGGTACAGATGTTCATTGGATTTTGTTGTTATAGTAGAAAAGTCCTTTATATTCACCTGAAAGAGAACAAATATTTCATTATTAGGGACAGAGGTCTTGAAGTTAGTGTTCTTCTGTTGTAGGCAATGACACTACAACAACAAACAAAATGAACAAGCTCCAGCTGAAAGGCAGCAACATCTTCTGATCCTTCTATCTGTAAATAGAAAGGCTAGCACAGAAACTCCATGCTCTGGTATTTGGGAAGTATCTAACTACCAGCATATACACATGTATACATAATAGTTCATTCATCTCCCAAGTGTTGCTTTTCATGCAGTTTGATGCCCATTGTGACAGCTTCACTCCTGATACACACATAGAAAGCAACAATATTAACTTATACATTATGAGGCCAACTACATCAAGCTTTCTCAGTCTCCTCTCAAAACTTAGGATATCTATTCTTGCTGTAGTAGTACTTGTTCAACACTACAGTTTCTACTTTAAAACTGACCCAGGGAATATCATCTGCTTTTCCTGGGGGTGCTATTCAGCCTTCCTGTGTATTGGCAACTTAGAATAATCCAGTCATTTCATTGACATTCTCATGCTTTTTGTGCTTGAGTTACCAACAAGAATTTTAGATTTGATTGATTCACAAGACTGAGCCTTGAGAAACTCCACAATTAATCTTTTCTGCCCAAACCCACTATCATCTTTCTCTCTCACGAAACCCTACTTTGATAACTGGTCTTTCACTTCTTTTATCTCACTTCTTTTAACTAAAAATAGTTAATCACCTGACTATTAGCAACTGCATAGTAACTTAAGTAACATCTCCCTCCTGTCATAATACAATATTTAGTGAAGTACAAACATATCAAATGCACTGGCATAACTCTTAAGATTAACAAAGTTTGTGTCTTAGTATAAAAATCTGTCTATTGAGAGAAAATAAAGACCAACTGGATAAATAGGCCTCTGCTTACAGGATACATGTGAAGGTGACTAATAATCAGAATGAAAGAAGAATTTGCTTCTCAGTTATTTTTTTGTGATTGTCTAATTTTTCTTCTCTCCCTAACATATTAAAGCTATCTGCTTTCACAGGTAGAGGCACCTGACTAGAAACTTTACTCTGCCCTACGCTTCAATGGATGTGATTAATTTTTCTGGGTGGATTCTACTTAATAATTACTCTCATCTGTGAGTCTGACTCCAGCCTCCTGGCAAACACAGCTGCCTCTTCAGAGAGCTGCCAAATTCATGTGAGTTTTAAACAGTAAAATGAAAGATGGTTGTGAAAGGGAAAGTGCAAGAGTGAGAATGAGTAACATAAAGACTGGTGTGTTGTATCTGCTTTACAGTTTCTTATTTCATATGAATGTAAATCCACTTTCAGAACACAGCTTTTTAAAGATGGTGTGACTTCAGAACCTTCGCTTTTTTGCTGTAGTTCTGTAGTTTATATTCCCATTGTAACTGTGTTATTCCATAACTTACGTTTCAAAGCAACTGTTGCTATAAAGAGATTTGTGATTTTTCTGAGTTCTGATTGGAATTTTGGTATCAGTAACCCTAGTGATTTTTTCATCAGGCTGCCTAATGATTTTCCTTTGAAGGCTTGTGATCCCATATTTTAAAGTAACTAGATTTATATTTTATTACAGAACTTGGTTTGTTGGCAGATTTAGTCAAATTTTCTGAGCATACGTTTGATGGGTTGAACAGGATAAAAGAGTTTCATAGATGTCTTTGTAGAGGATAAAGGGCAGAGGCTCAGTGTCATTTTTATTCATGAAGTTTCACTGATGAGAAATGAGGTTCTAATCCTGCAACAGGAGTGAGCACAGGGAATCATTTTGCTTTTGGAGTTTCTCACTGAAATCTGTGACCAGCTCAGAGAAGTGACAAAAAAAATGAGTGTTTTCTTTTTCCCCCAGCTTCACAACTTTCATTCTTCTGATGTTACAGGCAAACCTCTAATGCTTCCCTTAACACAGTAACTGCTGACTGGGAGGGATGAAGGGAGCATTTTTAAAATATAGAGTAAACTTTGTTGAATAATAAAACCTGAAAAATCTGAAGAATGTACACAGATGTAAAGCAAAGGTTTATCTGACTTAGGCCTGTGCAGTTAGATTCTGTCTCTCTAAATTTTTCCCTAACAAAGGTTAAGCAATCGCACACAGTTCAAGTGCTATGCAGCTGAGTTACCTCTGGAGTAAGAATTGCTCTGCATTGGAAGTCTGAAAAATGGCAGTATGGGGTGGAAACAATTTTCACCTTGCATTCTCATCCCAGTATTTCCCACCAGAAACAGGGAAGTGGGATGGCTAATTGTGCGTTCATAGGCAGGCAGAGTACAAATGTGTCCATTGTGTACACTGGTTCAGAGCTCAAAAAAACCCCTCAAGGTAGGTGTCATCATTCAGGAACGAATTGCTGCATTATTTTAGACACTAACTGTGATGCAGGGAAAATATTCTTACCACTGTTGAACATTTTCCAAAACTCTTGAGTGTAAAGCCCTATGGATTTCCTTGTTCCCCATTTGCTAAATTTACACTAGAAAGCAATATTTACATTAAACTTGCATTTTTCTAGAAAACTCTTGCTCAAAACGCTGTTTTAGTAAGGAACATCATTATCTGAATTGGGTTTATGTGGTAAAGTTAAGGTGTTTTTTAACGGGGAGGGCAAAGAGGCAGCAGGATTGGCCTCTGTGAGAGGTCAGGGCTGATCAAACCCAGCTGGTTCCAGCCAACTCTAAAGGGGACCCACCTGAGGACACAGAGTTGAGCTTGGAAAATGGGGTGTTATGGTGTTTTTCTGAAGCTTATAAATGTTTCTTCCTTTTTTGTATTGGTTTGCCACTTACCTGTGTCAGGAACTAAATATTTATTGTAACTTGCAATAACTTAATTTTTCCAAGTCCAGTTTGTTTAGCCCGTGACATCGGTTGTTAAGCGATTTTCCTGTCTTTGTATAGCTCTGAGCTTTCTTGCTGCTGTTCCTATTTTCTAACTCCTGTCTCACAAAAGAAATAAATTGACTGACCAAATGCATCTTTGAAATTTGCTCTAGTTGTGATTGAGGCCAGTTCAATTCTTGGTCCTGCTGGGTAGGAGTACAGGTGTGCTTTTCATCATTCATCTCTGCAGAGTAGCAACTGAGCAACAATATCTTAATAGCACAGTGTGCTTCCTCTAACTTGCTTTAGAACAATACTCAGAGTTACCCTGAAGTCAAGCACAAAATATATCCTAGCAATGAAAAGCTACTCCCCATCTGTGAGAGAATCAACATACATAAGGGAAAACATCAAAAAGACTGTACATTTTTAGTAGTAGTGAATAATTAGTCATTTCTAATTAACTTGGAAATTATTTCAAAATGAAGCCCCAGTCCAAGCCTCTGTGATGACCAGCAGAGCTGTGGCTGTGAGTAGCTGACATGCAACCTCTATGATATTAACCACTTCATCCAGGTCTGGATTTATAGCAGAGATGATGATTTACTTTATAATACACTTTTTCTTTGACTCATAATGCTGTCTCTCTGCCAGTTGTTTTGTTATACTTCCCTAACGTGACCTTGCTCTGTATTTTATTACTTGAAAGAACATTAATTAGAAAAGGTTAACAAATGGCAGATGAATTCAGTTAATTAGTTCACTGAATAGTTTGAACACTTGTACTTGCTGGAGAGTTTAATATTGCTAGAGATATTAATGCAGCATTTGCACAATGACTGCTTCTCTGAACTTTATTGAATAAACTTTTCTCCAAAGCAAACCTGAGCATGGAAAATGTCAGCGCTCAGCTATTAACTTTGGACAGTCTTAGTATACTGCCTTTCTGTGCAGTCATGAAATATGAATGCAAGGTAGAGAGCTGAGCCCCTGGACAGAAGGAAGCATGGACCATCCTGATGCTTCCTCGCCCTGTAAAAATTTATGGTCAGAAATGTGCTATTTTTTTTTCCTGTGCTTTTGAGAGCTGGAATTTGCTTAGATGTTGAAATTCATGATTTTCTAGATGTAATTTTTTTTCTTTTTCTGACTTCTGTGATGATCAGAGAATTTTATCTACCATCCAGAGCCTTCAGGACAAACTAAAGAAACTCTGGTTGCTTAGCAATTTCAACTCATTTGTTGGTGTTCACTGTCTTACTATGACAAGTTTTGTCTGAGATGCCAAATTGAGTCTGATCTTATCTGAAAACAAATTATCTTCTTCTCTCCTACCTGCCTCAAAACACAGTTGGTTCAGCCTTGGTTTATCCATTTCTATGCTCCTTTTTAATGTTTGGCATTGGCAAATATATTCATATAGTTTAATTTTTGCATGGAGTAGTGCATTCTATTTCCTATAGTAATTTCATAATTGGTTTACTCTGGCTGAGTTAATTGAGAGCTATTAAGCATATAAAGCACTACAAAACTAGAAACTGTCCCAAACAATACTGCTGGATGGTTGTATTCCCTGTTACTAGTAACTTTTTTTCCCCCATGAAAAAAAGAATGAAGGAAAGCCTTTAGCATATTCTGTTTTCCAAAGAGTTCATAATGATGGGGATTTTAATATTGGAATGCATTTTCTCCTTAAGGCTTTTTTGTTTACTATATTCATGACACCAGATGCTGTTCAGAAAATAGCTGAGAGGCAAGAGAGAATGTTTCATTCATTTTCTAGTCTTGACAGATAAACGGTGTTACCTGATCCATTTGTGAAGACTATCACTTCCAATCTGCGTTGGATTTTGTAAAGACTCTGTGCATACTTATTTATTGTATTTTTAAGATAAAATACTTGAGCACTCCAAAGAGTAAGGACTCTTCTCCAAAGAGAGAGCCTTTGCTACTTGACTGAATTTCCTCAAAGTGGCTGTAGCAGAATGAATAAGCTATTCTAGAAAGGGAAAAATTTAGATCTGACCCTCCTTAGCTTGAGGGGGAAATTGGCTAGTACATTAATTCAGAGTTTGGGAGGCCCAGGTTCAAAGAGCCTACTTTTATTTCTGTATCTTTAGAGAATCTCTAGGAGTGACTCAAGGTTTTATTTTCGTTTTGATTGGGAGAGAGAAAGCCAGTGTTTGGATACAAGTAAGTTGGTTTCAGCACAGAACTGAAACAACTTTCTTTTTAATTTCTCTCTCCCTGCCCCTTTCTGTTTTTAGCTAACATCAGACACTAATTGACCTTTTGCCCTTACTGGCTGTGTGGGACCAGTTGGGAGGATGATGTCAATACAATTATAAGCTCTGCCTGTAGAAGAAATATTTGTGGAATGACAATATAACAATGGTATGACATATGAAAAAATTTGGGAATCTGACACTCGTCTTGTGCCATAGAGAAATGAAGCATTTGATACAGGGTTGTTGAGCCTAAAAGTTGGAAATAGTAATACATCATCGCCTCCTAAAATATTGAAGTTCCTAAGTTCCTACAGAAGTATTTAGGACAGCAAAGAATTGGATTTTTTTCCCAAGGTGGTTAATCCCTTACGGTACTAGATTTGACTGGTTTTTTTTAATGTTGTTTTTTTCCCAACAGCTAAAATTTCACTTCTGTCCTGTAAGGTGCTAAACACTGCTTGAAAATGTGACAGCTCACACTGTCAAGGTTGATGATAACATAATGATGATGTTAAACATTTATTTGGGCATAACGTTATTAAGAATTTTACAGGAGAAGGTTAATCTGACTCTAAGGCAATCCTGTAAATCAGAATTAGCATCTTGTAAATTCTTACAGCAGTGGTCATATGGCATTTGCATCTGTACTGGGCACCCGAGGGGAAAAGTTTAATCTTGTGATACCTGAAAGACTCTCAATTTGAGTTCAACTTTCTGAAAATCTCTGAAATTCTTTTGAAGTATTGTTTCTGCGGGAGGGTCATACTGCTATGAGTCTCCCATTGGATAAATAAAATTAAGTCTCCTTCAACCACAGAATAAGGTGCGGTGTTACTATATGGGCCAAAAGCAAAGGATTCCTTCAAAATACTTATTTTAAAAAATAAAACAAAAAGTCAAATTCTGTGAGTTGGAGAAAAAAATAATTGCCTATGCAAAATTGAATTTGAAAATCAAATTTGTTGGGAACTTCTTAGTTCTTAAGAAGGATGTGCCTAGTCATTTTCTTTTAAGAAGAAACTTGCCCTTTCTTGGAATTAAGAAAATCCTTCCTGCAGCTTTTCTTCATCAACTGAAACCTCTCTGATTTGACCTCCTATCTTGCCATAAATAACAGAGAAGAGGGTTCAGAGAGTCAGAGAATGACTTTATGAATGTGCATTTCTGTTTGATCATCCTATTTTATCAGACTACCATTAAAAACAAAACAATAAAAAAGCCTGTCAGCGTGGCTGTCTCCATAGCTGTCTGTATGCCTTTCCCAGCAGTGCTGGCTGTCAAGCTCATCATTCTTCCTCCGAGTTGGTTTGACCCACTCTCATGCACTTTTGCTAGGCTGATAAAGTTTGTGGGATCTTGTCTCTTGGGAAATACATTTAGAAGAGGAAGTTAATTCTGCTTCTCCCCAGTAAGCATTTCTGCCTGACTTCTCTAGGGTCAGTATGTCTGAGTAGTCTAAATTGCTTATCCTGTAGGTAATGAGGTTTGCAAGGCCATAGCTGAAACCTTCCCTTTTCTCCACTTGTCCTGCTTTCTACTGTGAGAGATGAGGTAATATTTTGCTGAAGCCAAAAGGTTGCCAAGTGAAAGAGCGAAAGTTGTTGGCTCCGTGCATTGCTGTTTGTTGTTTGGATTTATTCTGGTTGGTTTGTGGGGTGTTGCTGTGAGCTGGGAGAGGGGCGGGGTTGAAGACCTGACCACAAGGAAGAAGGATGAGAGGGGAGGGGACAGAAGAGTAGGCGGTGGCGAGAGAGTGTAAGTCCCTGGGAACCCATCCAATGGGAAAGGGGGCAGGGACCGCCCCCGGCCAGGGAAGGGTATAAAATATAGCCATTGAGGTGGAGGGGGTGTGTGTTCGGGTGTCAGGGGAGACGCAGATTCCTTGCTCAGCTGAGTAGTTACTCAGAAACAGTTTCCTTTTGCTTTGACGAGTTTGTCTCAATTTAATTGTATCTAAAAGTCAGTTCATTTCTAACTCTACTGTTGCATTTCGGTTTGAGGGATGAGTACTTAAGAGCCTAGAAACCAGAGAACAGCTAAATCAAGACAAGAGGTCTGAAAGACCTGTTGCTCTCCTTGATTTAAAAAGTAAAACAAAAAATCTTTTTAGCCGTTCATACAGTATGTAGGTTTGCAGAGAGGGGTTTGCAGCTTATGAAGGCAAGTCCAGCTGCCCCCAGTCCATGCTTGTGTGGGGAAAGAGAGGGCCTGCTCCATGAGTTCCAGCCACTGAGGTAAGTCGGCCGTGCAACTGCCAGGGAGGTTTTTCCAGCATTTCTGCAGCATTGACAGCCTCCAGAGGTGGGGGGGGGGGGGGGGGGAGAACCCAGGTTTTGGCTGGGGGGAAGGGAGTTCTGGAGCCACAGATGCTTGGTTGCTGTGTTGTGTCCTTTGTTCTCCCTCGGCCAGGTGGTCCGGGGAGGAGGGCTTCTCCGCCATCTTGTCGTTGTCCTCTGGGCCTCATGGGCTCACCCAGCGGCCGCCATCTTGGTTTTTTGTGTCTGTGTTGGTTCGGCAGTTCTGTGTCTAGTGGTTATTGCTGTTATATTGGTTGTTGCTCTTTTTATTTCAGTAAACTGATATTTTTTCACTCACATCTTTTCCCATTTTTCTCTTTATATTGGCAGAAGGCAAGAGGTTGAAAACTTAAGGGGAGGTGACTTATTTTGGAGACTCTGCTCCATAAATTGTCTAAAACTATAATATCGTTATATTAGAATATGAAATGACTGATACTAGAACACAAACTGATAAATTCTGATATAGTAATTGCTGTAGCTTATGTTTTTTTAACTATTCCTAGGACTTGAGCACTGCTCAGAGATATAGCTTAGCTGTTTGAGAGAATGACTTTATTACAAAAAGTGAGCATCTTGATTTGTGGTCTGTTCTTTAAGTGTGTATGGTCTGTGTCTGACTGGGTAAGAGAAATCCATGTTTGGCAATCAGAACTGAAAACTAGATGAGGCACCAATAAATGTCTCTTACTAATGGTAACTTTTTTTTCATTATACTCATTCAGACCCCTAAACAAAAATAAATTTACAATTCACTGTGCTTCAGAGTTTAATTACTTCTTTCATAAACTTTTAAAAAAGTCTCAGTAATATAAATCTTAAAAACATCTCTCTGGAAAAAAAAAAGTTCTGTTTTCATGAGGAGTGACATGTTAATTGCCTGCAGACATCTTGTTGGACTAATGAATAAAATAACCTAATAACTAATTGAAACTCCATTGAAATAAAGTCATTAAGAAAGTAGTATCATATCTAAGTAAATTAACTCCATTTTCTATCTTGAATTATCTAGCTGTTGTGCTTTGATCACAGCTGAATTGGATCATTAACTAACTAAAAGTGAAGCCTATTAGTAATTGCAAGCTCTTGTATAAAGATTTTTTTTTTTCCTGTTTTCATAAGACATTTCAATAAGGGGTCCTGGCTCTTTGAAAACTTTCTTCTGCAAATGTTTAAGGATATGGGAATGACAGAACTGATGAAACTCTATTCAGGAACAGGTCCTTTAAACTACAACTAGTTAGAGAACTGTGCAGCAAAACAAGACTTATGTTGTGAAATATCTTTTTTATTACTTTAAATGCCTTGCCAAAAGCATGACTATTTTAAAATAAAATAAAGCGAATCCCACTGGTTTCTTAACTGTTCTTGTGTTTTTTCGGTTGGAGATCCGGGCTTTTAAAGATTTAGGCAGTGTTTTCAGAAGGAGGTTCTGGTCATTCAGCTCTCCTTTGTCCACCGTGTCTCAAGTTCCCTACCATGGTACTGTAGACATTACCCAATAGCTGGGGTTCCCTGAACCTCTCAGGTCCCTGTCACAGGACTGATGATCTTGGGTATGTAATAATGGCTCAGGTTTCCAAGATACTCTCTAGGGGACTTGAAATCTTCATATTTCCAGATCCCCTGTGTGAAAACTGGGAACTCTGATCTTGAAGCTTCAATTTCTGCTTTTTGGGATGCAGTGACAGAGAGGGAGCTGAGGACCTACAGACCTTGTGAGAGAAAAGTAAAGGCTTAAAGGTGACTGAGACATCTGTGAATTGTCAATTTCAAACGTATTAATGTATTCTCTCTATTTTATTTATTTCATACTTGAAGATTAGTAAAGTTCGGTTGGTTGGTGTTTTTTTTTCTCTGATATCTAATAATAATCTATAAATCAGTAAATCCAAACTTTAAAAATTCAGTCTGGCTTCCTAACTCTTTAGCTTTTAACGGAATACCATGCTTTTCAGGTAATGTCCAGGTGGTGATTCTGTGTTTGGAGTAAGCTCATGAAGAGTGAAGTGCCCAAAAGTTTGCATGCTAAGGTGAGCTTTACCTAGGCCTCACAAAAGAAAATTGTACAAGAACAGATAAGTCAAACTCTGTTCTTCTAGTCTACAGGGAGGCATCTCCTTCCATGGAAGAGTCGTAGTTTGGATTCCTGTCTGAAAACTGTGTGCCTAAACAAGCTGTTTCTCATGAGAGACTGAATCCTTTCAGTGCTCTTAGGATGAAGGATGCAGGGCATTGAGAATTTGAGTGGTATCTATTTCAACTTTGTTATTTTGCCCAGGAAGGAGCTAATTACTGGGTTTAAAGTACTGGAGTCTTTCTGTTGTGTGTTAAAACAGGTGCATTTTTGCATGGACTATTTATTATTTGGTCAGAGAACATAGTTCCACATTTAAGGTTACAGAAATTTCCATTTCATAATTTTTCAAATTTCAGTCAAAACTTTTAAAACTGAAGTCCTATATTTTTAACCAGCTGGTCTGTTCATACCCTCCTAAGGTACAAGAAAAGAAACACTCAGAGAAATGAGGGGAAATAATCCTGATAGGAGCCTTCTAACAGCACCATGTCTCAGTCTCCCTCTTCATGAAATGCGTAACTTCAGGGTGCCTACACCTGAAGCTACCCTTACAGAGATAGAAGCATGTCTGAGATGATCTGCAAGAATGTGGAAGCCTTAATTAAAAGCTTCTTTTGCTCAAAAGCCTTGCGAATTTCCCACGTTTTACCCTCTCCTCTCTAATAGCATAACTTCTGTGGTAAACCAAAGAGTTAATTAATCTTCTGGCTTTGTCTTTGTAAAGTTTGCTTGCTCTCTCTCCAAATCCGAGGTAAGCACCTTGCCTATTTACAGGCAGTTGATACTGCAATATGGTGACAATTCTCGTTCTACATTTAATGATGGACGCTGACTGGATTTGGAGAACACATTCTGCTCCTGTAGCACTAAAACTAATGCCAAAATAGTGAATTACATGAAACAAGATACTACTGAATGTGTGGTACTGAAGGATAAGACACGAATTGAATCTTTGTGTAGAATGAAAATATCCATTAATGACATACTTAGCTGCAGTCTGTTCTCAAAATGAGTCAAAACCAGCACCTAGGTGGTAGGTGAGATTTGTGCTGGCCCACTGCCCAGAGGTGGATTCTGATTTAATTGTTAGTGTTGGTAGGTCAACAGACGAGGGGCCAGTTCCATTATAAATGCTGTCAAAATGCCAGAAACAGATGACTTTACAATGAGGTGTGGGAAAAATTAAAGAAATCCCTTGAAATAAGCACTTGTCCTGTGAAATTCCTTCCTTGTGAAAAAATACTTCTGCATGTTTTGTTTTGGTTTCTTTTTTCTCTTCTTTTGAATTGCTTTGCAGTGTTCCTTTAAAATATATGAATCTACATTGTGACTTCTGTGAAAAATGCTGGTTTTAAATAGAGCTGTTATAAAGTACGTAGGCAGTTAGGATTTAATATATGTCAGAAAGANTGAATTGCTTTGCAGTGTTCCTTTAAAATATATGAATCTACATTGTGACTTCTGTGAAAAATGCTGGTTTTAAATAGAGCTGTTATAAAGTACGTAGGCAGTTAGGATTTAATATATGTCAGAAAGAATCCACCCTTTGCAGAAAAAAAAATAGTAATTTAATAAGAAAACACTCTTGTATGCCCAGTAAGACTTCTTTAGTATAAAATGCTTTACAAGAACAAACTACAACTTAAACTGGCACATATTTTTTCCATAACTCCAAAATAATTTCCCAAGGCAGCAATTTATGTTCATTGTTTAAAATGCAGCATGAATGATTATGAGGTGACAAAGACTAACGAGACTTCATTGTTACTCAGTTGGGACTTATAAGATTATGCATTATGTGAAAGACTATTTAAAGGAAATTTTATTCAAGAAAATTGGAAAGAACTCAGCGTGGTAAAGCTCATTAATTTTAAATCTGAATTAGCTATTAATTCATGTGGTTCTGCTTTCAAAGTTGTGAAAACAAAATATTGTTATCTTGTTAATAAAACTGTTGGAATGATAAAACGTAAAGCTGAAATTTTTTTGGCAGGAAAAAATTGTTTTTACTTCTATTTACTGCTGAGTAGCAGTTTCCACAGCAGAGAAACTTATTATAATTACAGACACTTATTTTGTGCCTGCTGTTTTTTCTTAAAAGTATTCCATGATTCTGGAAGCCCAGAAAATATTTTTTCTGTCCATAAATACTCTATGTGGTTATATTTTTGCGTTTATACTTGTGTCAGTTTAAGAATTATAATTTTACTAATGGTATGTAGAAACTTGAACAGTTAGCATTTTAAGTTTTTTTCAGATGTTTCCCATAGATTTTTTCTTCTAAGCTTCCTACTTTTTAATACCTTTCTTAATTTTCTTTTTTGTTTTTGTTTTTGTTTTTTTTTTTTTTTAACAGATTTATTTCCCCTAAAATTTTGCTGTATTATTGTTGGGCTTGTCATAAGTGCAGGGGTGTCGACAGAAATGAAAAAGTAATTGTTGCAAATTTGTTTAATGTTCTAAAGCATAGAGACTTTTGCCTTACTTAGTCATCTAATTCTATGAAGCTGTTTTAATTTACATTTGCCATCAGATCCAAGTGGAAAATCTTTTGCTACATGATGTTCCTTCAGCAAAACTGCAAGAAAAGAGATTTTTTTTTTTCTTTTAATAACTGTATGGATGATTTTGGTAGAGAATATTATTTCTGATCAAAAACTAGAGGGTGGGAAAGAAAATTATCCCTTAATAGCTGTTTTACCTGAAGCTCTTTTCAGACTTGGTAGTTTGAAAGATAAACCTCAGTTGAAGTATAAATAAATACTGGTCAAGAGAAAATGGAGGGGGAAAAAAAGGAGCTGTTGCACTGGAAATATTACTGGCAAAAGGGAAGGAAACACCTTGTTTCTCTCGTGTTTGTCTGGGTCACCCTTGTGATGTCCTCACATGAGGATGATAGTGCTGATCTTTCAAGGAGTAGCAACAGTTGTTTGGAATAATTTCAAATAAGTTTTGAAATAAGTTTTTAGTTTTTTAACTATCAATGGCATTTTAAGAATGGCAAAAATATATTGTGGTGTGGTGGCCTTTCACATGAATAATCTCAGTAACAGAGTTGTGAGTTAAAACCTCGTCAAAATCACAGCTGCAAAAATGCCGGTGTTGAAAGAGTGGCTACTGGGATTGGGGGGGGAAAAAAAAAGGTGCATTCCATTAAACATTTTCTTCAAATAAAATTTTGAGCAAAACCCCTGAAGATGGGAGAGAAAAAGAGGAATTTCAACACTACAGAATGTTCCATTTTTTTTGCATCAAGTTACTGGCACAATTTGGCTTTATTCTAACTGTTAATTATAACAGTTAATTATTAATAATTATGTTAATTATTAATTTCAAATGGTACTATTTTCCCTGTTTGTGTTGTGAAATTACTATCGTGAGAAGACTACTTAGAGGATATTTTGAATCATTAAAATCTTTTTCTCTTTAGAAAGTCACTTTCTGCATCCCAGTCCTTTGCAAAACAGTTTTTCATCCTTACGCAGTGCTAATTATATCTTTGACTAGAAAATATGTAGCCTAAATTTCTCACAGAAGAAGCAATTCTAGAATATAATTTGGAAAAATTGTGTATAAATACAGATCTAAGAAAAACAGTTTTCAAAGCTTCTGGTATATCTGAACAGCTCTTGAAGTGTACTTGGAATCTTCTGGCAATTTGCAGTCACTCAGTATACTACATTTGTTGCATAAGGCAGTTTTAAACTTGAAGAGCATTGAGTGAGGGGAAAAAATGTAACCTGTGTTCTGCACATAAAAATAGCCTGTATTGGTCAGATCTGAATGTTGTCTGGAAACAGAATTATTTAGCTCCAGCAAAGATTGGCATAGCCAGTAGTGCTCAAATGTGCTGTGTTCTGGTTAGCTCAGTTTTAGAGTTCTTCTGTATTATGTCACTAAAAAAGGTAGCACATAAAACACATAATGAAAAGACACAAAATCCAGGCCTGTAGACACACATTGGGTAAACTATCTTCTACACTTTCTTAACTGTATTGATTGGAGGAATTTTCACTTGTTTCTGCAATTAAGATGATAAAAGCTATAGGCAGCATCAGCTGCTGTAGACAATTAGGTGTACCGCTAATGGCTTAGAAAATAACTTCCACTCTACAGGAATCTTACCTCTTCTTTCGTATGTCTTTTTTGTTGTTTTTGCTTTGTTTTCTTTCAGTCCTTTAATGAAAAGAGATCTGTTTTGAGATACATCACTCCAAGAAGTTAGAACATTTTTGTAAGTCCATTTACAATTGTCTTTGTTACTGTCATGAATTGTCTCTGAATGAGTTCTGACCAAAGGCAGGGAAACCTTGTTTGACAGAGATATTCTCTTAATGCTCTGCCTTTGTAGGTAGGTTTGAAATAGGATAACCCAGTTCCTGGTAGTAATAAATAAATAATAATAATAGTGAAGCTTGGTGAGAAAAAGCCTCAGTTGCCTGATTTGATGTGGGGTTCCCAACATATCAACTAATTTCACACTCCTGTTGTCTTGGAAGTTGATTGATAGCAACTTTCCAAAGATGAGAAGAAATCTCTGGGTAAGATTACTGAGTTTTGTAGGGTTGGTTTTTAATCCCTTCTGAAATCTGTTATCCCAGAGGCACTACCACTGCTGCTGCTGGGCTCAGATTTGGCCAGCACGGGATCCATCTTGGAGCTCTCTGGCATTTGTGCCATGGGACACACAGGTAGGTTCTCGCAGCTTCCAGAGAAATCATCCCTGTAACCACCCCATGACTAAAACCTTGCCACACAAACCCAATATGGTGCCAAAGAAGGTAAAAAGTAGTGTTACAATTAACTTCTGTGACTGAGGAAGCAGAGATTCATGTCTCTTGTTTTTCAGTAGAGAATATTAGCTGGCAATTATAGATGGTTTCAGTAAGAAAATTACATCTTTTTTGGTCAATCTTTGTATGTGCAGCAAATAATTCAGTTATGATGCAAAAAAGGAGCAGATTTACAAAAGGAGAGATAGTATAACTTGTTAGACTAGCAATTGACTGTAGGCAGGGAGTCCTGAGTTTTGCATATTGTTTTAAGAAGCTTGTATTCTATTCAGTTATTGTTTAATGTAAAATGCGTGACTAAAAGCCTTTAAAAATGGAAATCTTAGTGATGAGTGTTCAGTTTCCCTCAAAGAGTTCTGGGTTTTAACTTGACCATTAACCTTTCAGTGAACGTGGTTTCGCTGTAAAAACAAAACATAGGACAAGGAAGGAAGTGGTATCACTTTATTGCTCACCTCCCAGACTTAGTAATCTGTACAGAATGTAAAATCTACAGGTGTAATTTATGCTGCACAAAGCAGGTGAGATAAGTAGGCATATGAGAGAAGGGAAGGTAATAGATATGGAATCCACCTTTTGCATTTGATGTCAGTGCCAGCAGAAAGCAGGAGCCCTATTGTCTGTGTTGCATGGATATGCTGGAACAGTGGGAAGTCACCAGGTTGCCATTCTGTATTGTGGACACTGTGGCCCTAGTCTCGCAACTGTAAGAAAGTCTCTTGTCTCATTCCTTAGCCTTTTCCAGTCTCTTAAGTAACTTACTATGTCTGACTCTGGAATGAAATCGGACGTGACTTTCCTGGCATGTAAGGGTTGTGGGAACTGTCTGATACACTCCTCCATATGCTGTACTCATCTAATTCTTACATGGGGTGCTTGTCATATTTAAAGGCACCACTTGATCTCCTCATGGATTGGGAAGGGAGTTTTGCTGAAAGGAGGCTGTTTGTCTAACATCACTTTTGTTTTTATGGGTTTAGTATTTGCATACAATCCATTTGTCCTTTCAGAGAACTTGTCTAAAAATGGTAGAGTTTTGCTGTCTGTCACATTTTCATCTGAGTTTCAGGGATTTCAGCACTACCTCCCATTCAGCAAAGGAGAAGAGGGTCCATGCCTGCTTATGTGGTATTTTTTTAAAGCCTGTTTCTAAAGAAACCACGGTAGAATAAAAAAAAGAATTAGGTCAAGAAGAAAAAAAGTTGCAGTATTTGTTAAAATAATTATGGGAGTAAAATCTGCAAGAAAGCAATCTTGTAAGCAGTGGTTCTAATATTGGAGCACAGAACTATTAAAATATTGTTTCACAAGAGGTGGCTGTAAAAGGTAATGCATCCATCAGGTGTCTGGGGAAGGGTGGAAATATATGCATGTCTGTCAGAGCGCTTGGAGTATTTAGACTAACTGAAGATGAAACCAAGAAAAAAAGACATTACATGAAATAGTTTGTTACTATTGCTAGTAGCCTGTAATTGGTTTTATCACAGATTTTATAACAATTACTCTTTATCCAGATGACTATGTAGATATTTAATTCTTACCAGTGTACATATATATATATGTGTGTGTGTGTGTGCGCGTGTGTGTATATGTCCTAAATGCTCACTGGTAATTTTCCACTTGAACTGCAAGGATGGTATTTAAATAGTTCCAAATGAGATAGGAAACTGTCAGGTTTCTTGAAAAACACAGAGCCTTAGAATGTATAGTATGAGTGGCACCATTTTCTTTGTAGATACTGTCCCTCCGATGCTGCTTCAGCTGTTAACTCCACAGATATGCTGTGTTTAAAATCTGTGGATAAGCTCTGTGTGTGTATGTGTTTTAAGTGAAACCTTTTTCCATTAGGGAATTTCAGTACTTATTGTGGTGCCTGTGCAACTGCTTTGCAAATACATGTTCACATAAAATCACCCATTAAACTCTAACAAAAATGTGTTGTTCTCCATTGGAAAGGCCCTTGGGAACATTCAGGCTGAACAGTTTCACATAATTTCATGGTTTTCCCCCTTATGGGGAACTGATATCTATTAATAGCTTATATTTGTGTAAGTACTTAATTGTTGGGGTTTTTTAGCTGTCATTTAGTAATCTGAAAATGGTGATTGAATTCCATGCTTTAAGTACTATACTAATTAAAAATTTCTAAGCAGAAGAATGTGTTCATAAACACTGCGGCTTTGGGGAAAAAAATGAAAGCGAGTGAATGATTATATGATGTAATGATTTTATGATTTTCTTATTCTGACAGTGTAAAACATCGTAAGAGTAGTTTTGTGATACTTCAGTAACCTTTAGGTATTCTAATGTCTTTTACACATTTCACTACGTGTGCAAGACTAATTAACATTATCATCCATGTCATAATTTCAAATTAGACACATCATTATGTTTAGTTATTACAGAAATATTTTTTAATCTCTGATGGATATTAAACACAAGTTTATGAAACTGCAATCACAGTTGTTTGGCATATTAGTAGCACTTTGTTTTAATAGCATTGATTGTAATGAGCTCATTAGGTTTTGTGTAGAACTAACATTTATTTCCATAAAGCATTTCACAGTAATTGAACATTAGTTCAGTTATGAATGCTGGATTGCTGCCAGAGTATATCTTTCTTTCTATTTTTCTTCTGTTTCCTCAGCGTGGATTTTGTAAACCTCTCTCTGCTTCATTGCCAGTTAGATGATTAAATCTAAGGCTGGATTCTTAGATAGCCTAAATTTGACCTCATTGGAAGTATGCTATTTAACACTGATTGATTAGCTGGATGTTAGTTTTTGCTGTATTTTAGTGAAACATGGCCTTTTTAATCCAAGAGTCTTTTGTGACTAAGTTGGCTTTTTATATTATTTTTGTAGACTTGCAATTGAAGCATCGTTCTGTATACAAATCAGAAAAAGAAAACGAAAATGTGTTTATGCACTGTCTAGGAGATGTGTTTCAGGTTATATTTGATTTTAATGAAAATATCCCAAGTAAGAGGATCTGAAGCCATTCCTAGGACTGCTTTCACACTTAAATCACCTTTCATGATGGGAATTATTTCAGTAATAGCATTACTGTTCTACAGTAATTTATTAAACAGTTATTGAAACCTCCTTTGTCCCTTTGCTTAGAAGAAAAATGGGTTCTTCAGAAGACAAGTATAAATACAGTCTAACTGTGATTCAATAGTAATAGTAATATGGAAATTATAGTCCAAGTTCAAAGTGCAAGGAAGAACCTATACATGTTTGATGGACAGATTTTTCACATGCTGCACAAGATATTTATGACATTGGATAATATCTCTTGCAAATAGCTTTTAGGGTACCTCAAACATTTTCAAGAATGTTTTATGCATTTGGGATAAAAGCACACAGATTGAAAAATGGATGCCGTTTTTCACTACGACACTAGTTATTTTGCATGTAAATTATCTTCTTGCATCTATTTCTTACAGTAAATGGATAATTGATTGTTATATAGAGGTCATTAAAAAGGATGGTTTTGTTCTCTCAAAACAGTTATTCAGAGTTTGTTTGACGTTTTTGAAAAAACTCCTCATGCCTCAAATATAAAGTTAAATATAGCTTTCATGATGGATTCTACAATAACAATTTCTGTAAAAATTAAATATGTATTTCACATTTCTAAAAAAGAAAAAAAAAAAACAAGAGAGGGAGATGAAAGCATTGGATATCTGCATAAACTATGAAAATACCCCAGCAATGAAATTAAAAGATAGGAAATCAATGTAATAGACTGTGACATGAGCAAAGACTTGCAATTTACCACATGTAGTAAATTCCAAATACTTTCAGTTTTTGAAATGAGTATTTAGCAAACATTAAGTCACTAAAATGAGACTAGATGAATTGCAGGTTTGCACTGTCTGAATAAAACTTCCATGGTATATCTGCCACAAAATAAAAAGAATATTAGATGTTATTGTAAATATTCTCTAAGTCTATCTTGAAAATTTCACAAAAAACTTGAACTAACCAGTTGTGATAGATTCTCCAGGTGAACCAGGGAAAGCCTTGGTTTACAACTTGAAGGTCTGAAGTTTCCCAATTATGAAAGAGCAGAAAGCTTAGCTTGGTCTTGGGTATGAGTTAGATGCCTCTCACAAAAATAAGTTTCATCTCATATAGTACTTACTAGCAAAATAGCAACATGAAATACTTTATATTGCTGTTGATTTTTTTCCTTCTCTTAAGATAATAACAAGAGATTTGAACAGTTGGATTAATAAAATCTTGGACTAAAAAAAGTTGCAATCTTTTAATTCTGTGGCTTCATAAAAATCTGGAGGTTTTGTTACTCTGTCCTTCAGTAAATGGAGTAATAAAATAATAACTTTCAATCAGAAAGGGAAAAACCCCAACTTTCTCTTAAAAATGCAATTGTGATTTGAGCCCTGAGGAGGTTTAGTGGTTTTATGGGGTTTTTTTCTGGATTTTCTTTTTTTCCTTCTTCCCAATGTAAATAACTGTAAAAATCTAGTCAAATACTGTAAATAACTGCAAATATGTAGTCAAATAAAAGAAACATTAAGGGAAGTAAAATTTTGGACAGGTCAGTAGACTTGAATGATCACTGTGTTCAAAACTCATGTAATAGAGTCCTTACGGAAATCTTGAAGTGGCCAGTAAGAAAAATTTACCAGTACTGAGGAGTTTTTTGACTGACTGAACTAAAAGAAAATAATACATGGAGGTTAGAAAGTAATTTTATTACCTCAAGTTAAATTTCCAAAGCCAAAATCCATGTCAAAAGCTAATTTTTTATAGTAGTGCATCTATCTCTTTGCTAAGCTTGTGGTGTTTATAGTCTTGGAAGTTTTTCCTTTCCTTTCGCTGCTACCATGTGATTGTTTGCCTGCACATTTGTTGGTACTTCAGTTTGGGGTAACTGGTTTTTTTGAAGCATTATCTCCTGGCAGTTGTTGATTTACACCAAGCATATAAACTAGAAGATACGTTTTGGGGAATGTCAGACTGGTAGCTCACCTACTGCTCTTCTTTAATGGAACTGTGAGAGTTCAAAACCACCGATCCTTTGGACAGCCTTGAACTGTGTGTTTGGGATGCTCTCTCCAGAAGACATGTAGTCTGAACTGTAGCTCTGAAACTTTCGAAGCAGGGTTGGCAATTCAGGATGCTCAGCACCATCTACTTTGATCTACTGATTTCCTGTTCTGCTGAATTGTGAATATCAGCTCAGCCTTTGTTAATAAAAAGGTGGAAAGAAAAATGGCAAAAGTGATTAGGACTACTGGAACAAAAAGCTTGTGGAGCTTTTTATTAAGATTGAATACTAGAACCATACTGAGTAGTAATGGAGAGAGAGCTCACAAAAAACTGAGCAATTGTCGTAGCGGGAAGAAGAAAATCTTTTCAGGCAAATTAGAAGAAAATATCATGGTTATGATCTGGTTATTAAAATTGTTAGAGTGATAGATCAAATTATTAATGTGTTAGTTTGCTTGAATTAAGGTGCAAACAAGACCATACACCAAATTAATACTATGGATTATATTTAACAGGAAATGAGAGAAAGAGACAAAAAGGTACTTGCAGGGGAGGGAAAGAGAGTGACAGAGACAGATGAAGAAGAAAAACCTGGCTGCTCCATAGATGCCAAGGGCATCCTGTGAAAGATCTCTGTCAGATCTTCTTGGTGCTGAGGGTGCCCCGCAAACATGGAGTTCAGTGGATTGAT
>VZTH01014140.1:13128-27333 GCA_013397815.1 Aleadryas rufinucha | reverse complement strand
GGACAGGCCGTGAGGGGGAAGGCCAGGCCGTGATGATGAGGCACAGGCCATGAGGGTGGGGCCCAGGCCATGAAGGTGGAGCCCAGGCCGTGATGGTGAAGGACAGGCTGTGATGATGAAGCACAGGCCGTGCTGCTCTGCTCCTTTTGGGGTGGTGAGCGTGGCCTGAAGATTCATGGACTTGCAAAGGGTGATAATTTGAACTCTGAGTGATTTGCCTGGAGATGCTGGGCCAGGAGCTGGCTGCAGCTGAGAAACCAACAGCATCTTCAGCTCAGAACCCAAATTTCCAGGTTTTGTCAGGCATCTGTAAGCAAAAAGGGAACAAAACACACAGAGAAAGTGCAGGATGGCTCCTGCATCTTACAAAAAACCAACTGCTGCTTAATGAAGGCCAGGCTAATTGAGGCCAATTAAATTAATCAGGCAAGTGAACCAGGCACACCCATTCCAAGGAGGGTGGGTGCAATCAGAGGCAATTACTGTGATTAATCTTCTCGTTGTCATCTCCACAGCCAGCACCTGGCCAGGAAGCTGGAGAGTTACCTAACTGTGCTCAGGAGGGTGCTGCAGGCGAAGGTGGTGCGTCTAGGTGAGGATCCTGCTCCTTGGCCTTATTTCCCACTCCTTTCTCCAGTTTCTGCTCAGCCTCCCTTGACCTGAGCACAGCCTGGGCTCGACCTTCAGTGGCTGGCACAAGGTGGAAAAGCTCTGACACAGGATATTTTAGAAAACATCATCATTCACCCCAGTGAATCATACATTTGCACCCTCCAGGCTCTGTGGGGGATAGATAACACCTTTATTTTTATTTTATATTATTATTCATTTCTCTGATTTCTATTTATTTTATTATAGTTTATGTTCTGCTGCGGGGGAATGATTCACCTCCTGGCTCGCTCTGGAATTCTGGATTATTCCCTTCATGCTCTTTACAACCCTGTTTCCAAGTGGATGATGAGTGTGTGGCTGGAAATGTGAATGGAAATACTCACCTTACAGCAGCTCCAACTGTGCCTTGTCCTGTAGAATCCCCAGGACAGAGGCATGGTGTGGGGAGGACTCAGCATGGAAGTGTTTCTGTGTGACATTTGAGGAATTCAGACTAATTTTTCAATAAAATATACATGATAACATGACATAACCCAGCACAAACACTGGATAAAAAAATGAGGGTTTTTCAGAGGCTGAGCTTGATGTTGATTTTTAATTTTTTTTTTAACAGAGTTTTAAAAACCTGTTGCAAGAAGGGAGCTCCCAAATGTGGCTGCCCCATCCCTGGAAGTGTTCAAGGCCAGCTTGGAGGGGGTAAAAACTGCAGATCTGAACACCACGAACCCGTTTCTCCCCACACTGATGCCACACACAGATTGTGATGTGAAGCACTTCCCTGAGACCTCCAGAACTGGGCCCCAGCTCAGAGTAAGTAAACCATTATTTATTTATTTTTTTTAAAGCAGTGTTGTTGGTGGATGAAGAGCTCGATTTGTAGCAGTTGATTTTCGTGTCAGAGCACCCCGGGTTTGTGTCAGGGGAAGCTGTTTGTTCTGGGATGCAATGAAAGCCCTAAAAACGGGGTCATTCTGTGACACCTCGTGGCACCTGCTTTGTGGGCAGGGTGAGTTTGCCTATGGAGCAATTCCTGTGGACTCTGGCAAGCTGCAGTGTTGGTTTTAGGGGACAGATAAGGATAATCTGGCCAGCACTTTGTCTCCTGACCCGGCACAGCCTGTGAGCTTCCTCTGTGTGCCCCTCCACCTGAGGAGACGGGTTTCAGTGGGTTCATTTGGCAGAACCAGCTCTGGTCAAACCTGGGCTGACCTCGAGGCAGTTTTGACCTAAAACCCACTGCTGGTGTCGACCCCAAACCCACCAAAGCATGGGATGGAAAAGCTGCTGCGTGGTGCTCACCACACCCCGGGATGAGCCGTGAATGGGCACAAAATGGACTTCTAGAAAACTGTGAAATGCCTCTGTGAAGTTTTCACAACAGTTTTGTTCTCAGCTGCCTCCCCAGGCAGTCTGGAGGCCGAGTTTGAGTGGCCAGGCAAATCTTTGGCAGGAAAATCTCCTTTCCTTTGGTGTTTGTTCCCCAGATGAGGGGAAGCAGCACCGTTGATCCTGAGACTGTGAAGGTTGATAAAGAAATCAATTTGTGCTGTTGAAGTCACTGGTGTCAAAGGAATTCCACTAATTTCACCACATGAAGTGGGAAAAGGACTTTGCACACTCACTGGCTAACAGCTCCTCCATAAAAAACCCCAGGAAAACCAAGGGAAGCCGTAATCAGCAAGTCTGATCCCAGATCCCTTTTTAGTTTGCTTCCACGGTGTTCTTGGCTTGGGATCTGATTTTGGACTGCTAAAAACAGCAGTTACAAGGCTAAATGTGAAATTTAGTGAATGTGAAATCGCCCTTTATGTCAAATCCTACCCTGGCTCTTTACAATCCTGCATTTGAATGTGTTTTTGATCTCAGAGCAAAATCTGGATGGTGAAATTCCCGCCCTAGAAATGTCCCAACTTGCTTAGTTGGCATCTCCATGCCACCTGCCAGTGGGTTTGTGGGGCAGAAGGCACTCCAAGAGGGAACAAATTCCCTGAGCACCAGTGACTCTGGAAAAAAAAAAACCCCACATAAAGCATTTGTATGGTCAACAAATAGTTATGATTTTATTGAGTGGTAGAATACACAAGAAAAAAAAAATTGTCCTTTTTGAGTTACTGGAATATTTATTTCTTTTTTAAAGAACAAAAAAAACCCAGGAGCTGTCCTAGAAGGAATGTGGGTTTGCTGTTTTAACATTGGGAATGTTAGGGCTTTGTTAGGAAGGCTTTCTTAGGAAAGCATCTACTAAGGAAAAGGATGTCTTTGCCCTAATGAAGACCTCAAATCCAGCCAGAGAGCTCAGCCCCTGCAGCAGGGAATGATGGTGCCTGGAGACGGGTCCTGACGAGCCTCCCAAGCCCTATTTCAGTGAGCAGTTGGGATCTGGGCTCCCCAAATCCATGCTCAGAGGGAAAACCCCAAGGAAAGCCCCTTAATTCCCACTGTGCCTCTCCCTGGAAGCTGGGGGCAGTGAGTCCCTGCTCCCAGAGCTGTGGGATGGGGGCTCAGTGTGAGATCCAGCTCACTCCCAGGTGCCTGTGGATGTCACCAGTCCCTGCCACCCCCTCTGAGCCCCAGCTCTGCCCTGTGTCCCCAGCACAGCCCTCCAGGCACATTCCAGCCATGCTGGGAGATCATGGGACACCTGATTCCAAATTTCTTCTCCTGCACCCCTCAGTATTTTTTCTCCCCCTCTCACGCATCCCTCCCCGACCCCTGACCTTCCCAAACTTCTCCCATCTCTCCTTCTCCTCCCAAAACACACCCAGAGGCTTCTCTTTGCTGCAGTTTGTGCTTTTCTCTGCCATCCTCGACCATCCTGCTCCTCCAGCTCCTACTCCAGTCCCCCACAGCGAGTGAGGAGAACAAATCCAGTCCTTCCCTGGCTGTTGGGTGATTCTCTGCCCTGAGACCAGCTCTGTTTCCAGCTCCCCACTGCCATGTGGTGTGGCTGGATTCAATAAACCCTGGCAGGCTCCCAGCACCTCTGACTGGTTATGGGGTTTTTTTCATCCTTGTGTCTCATTACAGTGCAAATGAATGACCTCTATCGAAAGTGGACAAGATTTCACCTCATTATTTTCACAGAAACTGGTTAGTTAAGAGTCCTCAGAAAGCTGGGCAAAGCTGTGCTGAAAGTTCTGTGTTTGAGTCATTCTGATGGCAAATTTTAACCTCACTCATTGCTGCCTTGCTGGAGACAAAGCCAAGGAAGCTCGTGGGGAGTTTCTATCCATCCACATTTCCAGTTTTACTGGAACTGCTGGAATATCTCCAGATAAACCTCATTTTACTTGGAGAACAATGAGAACAAAACAGATTGATCCAGACTGCCAGGGCTCTTTGTCAGGGATCTGTTTGACCTGCTCCAGTTAAAGGGTGGAGAGCGTAAAGAATCCTGGAATGATTTGGGTTGGAAGGGACAATAAAGATCATCCAATTCCACCCTCCTGCCATGGACAGGGACACTTTCCCTAGACCAGGTTGCTCCAAACCTCATCCAGCCTGGCCTGGAGCACTTCCAGGGATGGGGTGTCAACAAGGAATCAAGGCACGTAGGAAACAGCTCAAATTCCAAGACAGAAAGCTGGGATTTTTTGGAGGGAGAGGAAGAAACTGTATGAGCCAGAGAGGGTTTGCCTGAAAAAATAATGAGTTTTTTGGGGGAGAAAATGCCCATTTGCCTAAGAGCTGATCTTTCCCAAGATCAACCCAAACAGTTTCCCAAGAAGAAAGGTGAGAAGAGAAGAAGGGGACAGGGCTAAGGAGGAAAACATCTGTTCTGGAAATAAGACAAAAAACCAAGGGCTGTCAGAAGAATAAGCTGGAGATTTAAAAGCTTGCACTGCTGATGCCACTGTGCTCGTGGCCATCCTTGGAGCACAGTGAGGTACATTCAAGGAGTCAGGAAGGGATGCACAAGTTAAGGCAGTCCTGATGAGGTTAGCCAAATTCCAGGCTAGCTCCCTACTACCTGCCTGGGCAATCACAGCATCCAGAAGGATGTTATTTGTGTAGCTTTGCACCCTAAACATTCCTGGTGGTACTTGGGTGGGCAAGACCCCCAGAACAAGCCCTTTTCAAACCCTAAGTAGCACTGGCTTGCTAAAGTTGCAAGATGCTGAATTCCCCATCTGTAAGCAAAGATAAAATCTCATTTTATTCTCCAAAGCAGGTGGGGAGGGAATACATTTATTTTTTTTTTTGCAATGCTGGCCACAGTCCCGGAGTCGTCTCTGTTCATGATGAAGCACCTTGCTGATTCTGTGGGATGCTGTTAGGATTCATAGATTTGATAGAGAAGATCCAGTTTCAGAGCTGAGGGAAGCAATGAGGCGTGCAAAGTAACCAGAGTCTCCCTCCTGGTGTTTCCAGGGAGCACCGAGGTGGATGCTGGAGCTGGAGGCTGCTTTTGGAACCATCCTAAACCAAACATCTCTTCTGTTGTGTTGCAGCTGAACCTGAACCCCTGGATTTATTTGGGGTCAAGTTCCCTGTTCCAGAAGCACCTGGAAGCTGTTCAACCATATCTCCCGATAAGCCATTAGTGGATTTGGGTAATTAGGCGCTGGGCAGAAAATTGAGTTTTAGTCAACTCGTAAGAGGGCTCTCCAGAGGTTTCACATCAGCAGCACAGTCCTGATTCCAGCTGGGATTGACTGTTTGGGCAGCTCCTCCTTTTCTGCAGGGAGAACTCCTTTTCTGCTGCGCTTGTTCCCGAGGGAAGGGCGAGCGGTGCCAGGGCTCCTGGCCTGGGGCAGGCAGGGAGAGGGAGGCTCGGTGCCTGCCAGGCGTGTGCAGACAGGCAGAACCCCGCGTTTCTGCCGGGCAGGATGGTGAAAAGGCCATTTGTGGTTCCCCCGGAGCACTGAGGAGCAATTAGCACGTTCTGCTTGCGTGATTGTTTTGCTCTTTTGTGTGGTTTGCTGACAATTCCGCTGTGCCAGACCTGCTGCTCATTAAAAAGGAAACAGACCCTTCTCCTAAAGGAGACGTTTTTGCTGTTTAAGCCCAGAAATCTTCTACAGACCCCTGGGGATAGGGGCTGATCCTAAAAACACGGCTATGTTAACCCTGCTGTGGTTAGGGGTTAGCTGTGCAGGGCCAGGGTCACAGCTTGGACTAAAGGGATGCTATGATTAGAGAAGGGGAAGGAGGGAGCTGGGTTCTGGACAGGGCTGGAAGCACAGTTGCCAGTCCCATGGGACGCGTTTCCTCTTTCACACGAACACGGGAAAGAGGCATGGAGCTGCCTGGGGTGTCCTTGGATTGCAAACACTCACTGAGAGGTCTTAAAAACCCCTTAGGTGTGAATCAGGGCTCGTGTGGTTTAGGCAGGATGAGAACGAATCTTGTGAAAAGAAGGTCAAGGTCAGATATTAATGCCCCTTTTTTAAACATTCCTCATCATCCTCTCCCAGCCTTCCCTTCCCTGCGACGCTGGCCTCGCTTTCCACCCTCTGGAGCAACATTTGAAATCTGCCTGGGTTAAACAGGTTGCCTGGGCCTGCACCAGAAGCAGCTGAAAAGACAGGAAAACTCCCCTCCACCCGTGGATTTAGACTGAGATCTGAGAGTAAAAGACACAAGTGTGATCCCCCCCCACGTCCCCCCCATCCCTCCCGGTCACTCACACCTCCCCAGAAAGATTCATGATCACTTATGGAGATAAGCATCCAGCCAGAGATCTCCAGATTTCTTTAGGGACCTGTGGGAAGAAAAGGAGGAGAAGTTTGGGAATCTTGCTTCTGTTTTTCCTGCAGTGAAGCCTCTTAGTGAATTTTAGTATCAATCACAGGCTCCCACTCACAGAACCCACCCTCTGTCACTTTAAATCCATTCCCCCTTGTCCTGTCACTCCAGGCCCTTGCCCAAAATCTCTCTCCAGCTCCTTTGGAGGCCTTTTAGGCACTGGAAGGGGCTCTAAGTCCTCCTGGGAACCTCCAGGCTTCACCCCACCGTGCCTTGGTGCTGCATGGCCCTGTCCTAACTGGATTTGAGGACAAAAGCAGCTTTGGAACCAGTTTTCAGCTCTCCTGCCCGTTGTGGCCACCCCACTTTAATGTGCCCGTGCTCAGAGTGGTTTGTGCAGGAGGTGCCTGGGCTGCAGAGCTTTCTCATGTTCCCTGCCATGAATTATTCCCCTCGGAGTAACTGAGACAGCAACATTAACACCGAGGCTGCTGACAAGGACTGTTAGACTCGTCCCCAGCTCTGCCTGCAGGGAATTGCCTGCTGCTGCTGGCAGGGCTCCCAGGGGATGCAGCCGGGGCTGTAACCTGACCTGTTTCCCTTTGATTCATCTCACTTTGCAGCAGGAGATCTGCTGGCAGCTCCCAACAGCAGGAGCCACGGGCTGTCAGAACAGGGTGCTATAAAAATCAGAATCATTAAGGTTGGAAAAGCCCTTTAAGATCCACCCCAGCACTGCTGAGCCACCATGTCCCCAAATGCCATGATCGGGTTTGTACCCATCTAAAGGTTAAGTGATTGGTACTTTGACAGCAATAATACAAATTTCTGAAGGGTCTGTAGAGTCCTGAATCCTCTGTGCTAGAAAATACCAGGTGTCCCTGGAAAAATGAGCTGCAGGTGGGATCAGGTGGGAGCAGGTGGGATCAGGAGGGCCTTACCCAACGATGTCTACGAACGCTTTCCCCAGGGTCTTCTCCTCATACTGGACTCCATACTTGGCACACAATGACTTCACCAAAGGCTTCACCTTCCAGAAGTTGTGCCGTGGCATTGTTGGGAACAGGCTGGAGAGCAGAGAGAGAAAACAAAGCTGAGAAAGCTCACGAGGCAAGCGCCAGGGGATGGGCACCTCTGTTTGCATCCTCAGGGGCTCGGTGTTGGTGCCTCCTCCTCGAGCTGTACAGACAAAGCACGAGAGGCACAGAGACATCCATGCTTTACACTCCTCTGTCTCAAGGAGGTGGTGAAAACCGATTTTCCTGTCATGCCTCAAAGCAAAGCCATGCCCAGCACACTCTGAAAGCCAAGAAGGGACACGGGGGCAATGAGAGGGCAGCAGGAGTGAGGGAACAGCTTCAGACATGGCCACCCATTTCCTCTGGGAATAATTGTTTCTCACTGAACTGAATTCCCAGTGACCTGCTTTTCCACCTCTGGAAGCAGGTAAAGAAAGATCTTGAGGGACCTTACCCTATGCTCTTCATGGAGATTTCCTAAGCTGGCTCCCAAACGAGGAGCAGCCTCACCCTAAAAACCCTCTCTTTTACATTTGCTGTTGCCATTGGCAACAGACTGTCCATATGGCCCTGGATTCCATATTTTTTCTGGAATCTGGTACCCAGCATCCTACGCAGTCCCACACTCCATAAAACACTGGAGTGCTTTAGGGGAGGGGAATTTTCTGAGGTGGATGCTTGGGATTTGAGCCCACAGCCTTTGTAACTGGTAGATGCATAATGACGACTCCTCGTTAAACCCTAAATTAAGGCTGGGAGAGTGAAAGCTTTGAAGCAACAGAGAAAAATGCCATGGCTGTGATAGAATCAGATTATCATGGAATGGTTTGGCTGGGAAGGGATCTTAAAGCTCATTCAGTTCCTGCCCCGCCACAGGCAGGGACACCTTCCACTATCCCAGGTTGCTCCAAGCCTTGTCCAACCTGGCCTGGAACACTTCCAGGGATGGGGCAGCCACCCCTGTGTAGTCTGGGACTCTGTTTCCTTGGCATATGATCCTGCCCCACCTCATAATTCCGTCCCCAGGGCTGTGACAAGCCGGCAGCGCCCTCCCGATCCCGGCTCCGTACTCACTGGTGCTCGATCTGGAAGTTCAGGTGCCCGGTGAACCAGTCGTTGAAAAAGGACTGCTCAATGTTGCAGGTCGCTGCCATCTGCCAGGGAGAGGGAAAACTGTGAGGATTAGGGATGGCTCATCCCAAAATCAGGGTGGAATTCCTCTTCCCGAGCTCTGGGAGTGCGGAGCCTGCCGTGCTGGGCCCGCTGGGTGCTGCAAGGGGAGCTTTGATCCTGCCTCAGGTCATCAAACTCTCGCTGGTGGTGAAGTGATGTAGCAGCCCAAGCCCAGATTCCTAAATCTCAGCCTCTCCCATTGGAGATCAGAGGGTTGACAGCAGTACCACAGTGGAAAACAGGAGGAAAATGCATGGACACAAAGATTCCCCATCCCCGTGTATTATTGCCCAGTTTGCCTTAAGTGCAATATTCTGACAATATTTCTTAGGTCTTCTTGCTATCAGTGATCATAAAATTAGTTGTTTTTTCTTAAAATCCTTTAAATGCAACCAAATTTTTTGATTGGGCTCCTCCCTCAGACATCTTACTTGGATTTGCAGGGAGAAAGAGCTGCCAAAATATCGAGACTATGGTTCTAGAATAAAGAAGAGGAAAGGCAGCACTCAATCACTCATCTTCCAGAACAGAAGGACAAAGGCAGCTTCCAAAATGAAGAGTCACCACTTTTTCCTCAGCTGTTTTCCTGTGGAATCTACAGGCTGGCCAAAACCAGCCAGGAATATTTTTTGGATTTGCAGTCACATCCAGCTTCAGTCACCACTTCAGTCATTCCCTCTCTCCACTTGCCTCCAGGAGCAGGTAAGCTTTTGATGGTCAAATTAATTGCAGAATTTTGGGATTCCATGTCTTTTCCCCAGCATTGCTGGCTCTGGGAACAACATCTTTATGGGAGAAGTCACGGACAAGACACTCTATCCTAATAAGGGGTGGTGGTAACCCTCACCCTGAGTAAATCCTATTTTGGGGTGAGTCAGGGGTGCTTTTCCCCCCTCCCAGTTACCTGGGAGCTCAGCCAGTCTCTGTGCTTCTCGGAATCGATTTCCATTGGAATGTGATTCATCTGGGTGACCCACACGAACCAGTGGCTCTCCAGAAACCTGCAAAACCAGGAAAAATTGTGACAATTTCTAGTAGAGGTGGGGACATCAGGTGACTAGAGTGGGGTTTGCAGGGAGCAGCAGAGACTTGGATGGATGCTGACAAGGAATTGCCGGGAATCATCCTTGTTCCAGGTTTGTTTTCTGCAAGAGCAGATGATCTGATTTCGCAATTTTGCCTTTTTTTTTCTTGCACTTTCAGTTTAATCAAAAATGTTGGGAATAACGGGCTGGTTGTGATGAGTTTTCCAGCTTGATTTCAGACTCAGGGCTTGCACAGATTTACCTCCACAGTCAGCTGGGAAGAGGGTGGGATGAGGCACTCTGGGAGGGCCCAGCCATGACCGAAGTGGGATCAGCAGTGTGTGAGAACAGGGAATGAGGAAAGGGAGGAGAATCCTGGCTGGACCATCGTGGGGCACGGGGAGATGCAGGCAGGAGAAGATGCTGAGTGCCAGAGGAGCTGGAGTTGGGAGGGAAGCTGGAATTCCTGAGAGGGAGGTGAAGCAGTGGGACACAGCAGGCTCAAACAGCACTGGAGGGATGGGAGAGCAGCAGGGATGCCCTTGAGCCCCTACCTGACAAACGTGAGGAGGCCCAGGGATCCCAGGATGCCATAGAACGGGATGTAGGTGAGGAAGTAGCGCAGGTAGTAGCTGATGGCCCAGGCCAGGTCCTGGGGGGAGAGAGAAAACACCAGGCATCACTTTGCCCACCTCAGGTAACGTGTCCTCACTGGGGATGTTGGGAACACTGGGTAATTCCTTCCTTGCCCCCTGGCCTCCCTCTCTGCTGCAGTTTCCAGCCAGAGCCCACAGGGATGGAGGGAATGTTTCACTCACCGCCCAGAACCTGCGCCTGATCATGGTCGAGATGATTTGGATTTGGAAATACACAGGGATGAGCAGAGGCGGGAAGACTGCAAGGCAAAGGGAAATGGTTTGGCCATCAGAGGGGTGGGAAGGTGTGTGAGGTGAGGGACTGCTTCCATGGAACCAGGAACATGCAGTTTTTCCATGGAGCCTCTCACGTGGAGGTTATTCCCAGCCTCAGCTGTTTTACATCCCCTCGCTCTGCAGGGCAATGTTCCGGGTGCTTGGGACATCCCTGAGCTGGTTTTGGGACCTGAGGAAGGGCAGGATGAGCTGGGGTTTGAGGAGTTGCTCTGCTCACACAGTGAGGGCTGGAAAGGACAAGTGGCATTCCAGGAAAAGGGAAGAGAGGAGGGTGGATACTCACTGAGGAAGAAGTACTCGTGCTGGTGGTTGTAAGGCAGGTACTTCAGCTTCTTCTTGCCGTACTGCAGGACACAAGGAGACAGCTCAGCCTGGGATTGGGACATTCCCAGGTAAAAGCAGATTCTCTGCAATAATTCTGAATTTATTGACCATTCTGAATTTATTGACTGAATTCCCAGCAGCGGGTAAGAAGCGATGTGGTGTGATTAAATATCCTGACTTTGTCATTGTGTTAGGTGTAAACTCAGTTTTTAAAGATCATTTCTATTTACTTGGTGGAATTTTGATGCACTTCACCTGCTGCCATCCCTGTGTCTGTGATAAGAGCTGCCAGCACCTCCATCTTTACCAATATGAATGTGACAGGGATAAAGTCTGATTTTTTTGGAAGGGAAGGCTTGTGGCACCAATAAATCAGGCACTTTATTCCCTCTGGGCTGAGCTCTGTGAGGCTGTGCACTTGGCATCATCTGGAAAAGGATTATATACCAGTGTGAGAATATTGGGATGGACTGATTCTGGCCTAATAGCAGATATTTTGAGGAGGAAATCCAGTTTTCCTTCTTACCACAAATGTTTAGGCTTTCCTTTAAGTGTGCTTTCTCAATAATCTAAAATCTGGCAGAGAAACCATTTTTAATGTTGTATTTCCCTGTGTTGTCTTTGCTGCTCGTCCATTTTCTTGGGGTTTTGTTTTTGAAACTAGAAATCCTTGTTCCATGGTGAAAACCATCATGATTTAAGTGCTTTGGGTAGGTTTTTATAAGCAGACAGTAAATATTTTGGCTCTGGAGAGGCGGATTGAATTAAAATTAACATCACTTGATGCTGGAAGATATTTGCTATGGAAATGGAAGGTCAGTTTTGAAATACTCCTGCTGGAACTCTGAGGAACACCATATTTCCCCCTCATGTTGCTACTTCAAGCCAGCAGGATGAAGTGGCCTTGAGTGGCTTTGTGCTTTCTCTCCAATCCCATCTGCACTATTTTTCCCGAGTTACCCCAGGACACTTTCTCCTGCGGTCAGCACAGGAAATGGATTGGGGATGAACAGTCGACGCTGCTCCTCGGCCCAAGGGTTGGCTCCAAACTCCTGTCAGACAACGTAGCCAGACAAAATCCCTGGACTATGCATTTCCTTTCTAGCATTCCTGGAAGTCCTGCCTGTGTAAGTCATGTCTAACAACGGGAGCCAGCTCCTGGATTTGCGCAACCGCTCCCCGAGGCCCTCTCGGCCAGCAGCTTTCCATGTTCCCCACACTTCTCCTTACCTCGATGGGCTGCGTGTCCCCAAGGACAAAAACGTGCAGCATGTTCACATCGGGGTCCTTGTGGAAGATGTTGGGCTTGGCGTGGTGCTGGAAGTGGCGGTGGTTCCACCAGTTTGCAGAGGCACCCTGGGCAAGGGGAACAAGGGGTTTTCGTCCGTGGGGAGCTGCTCCCAAGGTGGGACTGCCCAACCATTCGTGAGAACTAAAGATTGTGGCCAAAGTGGGATTTGCTTTGGAAGGAGCAGCAGGCAGGGAGTGCTGGAGTTGTTGGTTGCTATGAGACTGCTGGTTCCAGAGGGATCCCCGAGGATCATCCGTGTCGGAAGAACGCGGAATGAATGCACTCTGAGCGAGTTACGGGTCACTGTGTCTTCCCAGAAAATCCTGGAAGGGTTTGGGTTGGAATTCTTGGACTTTTAAAGCTCATCCAGCCCCAAGCCCCTGCCATGGGCAGGGACACCTTGCACTAGCCCAGGCTGCTCCATGGGCAGTGGTCACCGACATTTTTTGTGCCTCTGCTCACTTTGGGAAGGTGGAGAGCCGCCCTTTCCTACTCTGCAACAGCCAAAGTGATGCATTCCCAGGATTCCCTGGCTCCAAAATTCCCTTTACCTTCAGGTGTCCAATGACGAACTTGTGGACGATGTGGTTCCAGGAAGACTTCTTGAAGACAGAGAGGTGTCCAAAATCATGCTGCAGCCACCCTGCCTGGGCCTGGGATGAGGGGAAATCAAACAGTTAGGAAGCTGTTGGGAATCAGAGCTAAGCAGGAAAGAAATGGGGATGGAGGGCACGTTGGGAGTGTGAGGAAGATCTCCCTTTGTCACCTGGGAAGTTGTAAGGATGCAGGAAAGGATGAGGGTTGTGATCCAGCCGGTCCCGAAGTAGGAAACCATGAGCCAAGCCACAACTTCCATGGCAATGATGTGGCCCAGGTAAAGGGAGAAGAACAAAGGGCTGGCTCGGAACAGGTTCATGTCCTCCGCCGTCTTCCGCAGGGTCCGGAAATCCTCCACCAGCTGGGACTGCAACGGGACAGGCAAGAGCAGGGTGAGGCTTGGGAGTGAGCCTGAATGAGCTGTGGGATGGATGGATGGATGGAGGAAGGGTGAGCTCCATGCTAAAGACCCTGGCTCCATATTCCAGCTTTTTTTGCCCTGTATTCCTAAGAATAAACACCCTGGCTGGTCGGAGCCCCACATCCTTTTGGACCTGGAGCCAGGAGAGTAATCCAAGCTCTGCTGAGTGTCCCATCACCTGATGGCTCTTGTCTGAAAGAGCTTCCCAGGCACCAAGGAGAAGCTGGAGCAAGAGGGAATTCAGTGCTGTTGTGCCTGATTCCAGAGCCCTGATAACGAGCACCCACTGTCACCCGCCCTCCATTCAATCCGTGGGCCAGCTCCTGTGCAGCCATCCATGAGGAGCATCCCTGGGTCACTGGGGGCCAGCGTTGTCCCCTCTATTGTGAGTGGCACAGATGTATCCCAATCATGGCCAGCCACAAACAACGGGGCAGGATTGAGTTTCCTGGCCAGAGGCAGCTGTGCCAGGCTCTGGGCCTGAATAATGGATGAGCAGGGATGCACAGAGCTGCCCTGAGGATGGGCACTGGCTGCTGCTGCTCCTTAGCACGGCCACCACAACGAGACATCTTGGGGCTTGTGGTTTGGAGCTTGGTCACCAGCAAAAGGAGCAGCAGAAGGGACCCTAGAGCTGGTGCACATTTCCCATTCCACATGTCTCAGTTCCCACTTCCCTTCGGGATGGGATCAGTCCAGCCCTGGATGGGCTGCCAGGAATGGGCTGTTGGTGGCTCTGTGGGAANGGAGCCAGGAGAGTAATCCAAGCTCTGCTGAGTGTCCCATCACCGGATGGCTCTTGTCTGAAAGAGCTTCCCAGGCACCAAGGAGAAGCTGGAGCAAGAGGGAATTCAGTGCTGTTGTGCCTGATTCCAGAGCCCTGATAACGAGCACCCACTGTCACCCGCCCTCCATTCAATCCGTGGGCCAGCTCCTGTGCAGCCATCCATGAGGAGCATCCCTGGGTCACTGGGGGCCAGCGTTGTCCCCTCTATTGTGAGTGGCACAGATGTATCCCAATCATGGCCAGCCACAAACAACGGGGCAGGATTGAGTTTCCTGGCCAGAGGCAGCTGTGCCAGGCTCTGGGCCTGAATAATGGATGAGCAGGGATGCACAGAGC
>VZTH01014140.1:0-12417 GCA_013397815.1 Aleadryas rufinucha | reverse complement strand
GGGAGTGTGAGGAAGATCTCCCTTTGTCACCTGGGAAGTTGTAAGGATGCAGGAAAGGATGAGGGTTGTGATCCAGCCGGTCCCGAAGTAGGAAACCATGAGCCAAGCCACAACTTCCATGGCAATGATGTGGCCCAGGTAAAGGGAGAAGAACAAAGGGCTGGCTCGGAACAGGTTCATGTCCTCCGCCGTCTTCCGCAGGGTCCGGAAATCCTCCACCAGCTGGGACTGCAACGGGACAGGCAAGAGCAGGGTGAGGCTTGGGAGTGAGCCTGAATGAGCTGTGGGATGGATGGATGGATGGAGGAAGGGTGAGCTCCATGCTAAAGACCCTGGCTCCATATTCCAGCTTTTTTTGCCCTGTATTCCTAAGAATAAACACCCTGGCTGGTCTGAGCCCCACATCCTGACCTTTTGGACCTGGAGCCAGGAGAGTAATCCAAGCTCTGCTGAGTGTCCCATCACCTGATGGCTCTTGTCTGAAAGAGCTTCCCAGGCACCAAGGAGAAGCTGGAGCAAGAGGGAATTCAGTGCTGTTGTGCCTGATTCCAGAGCCCTGATAATGAGCACCCACTGTCACCCGCCNACCTTTTGGACCTGGAGCCAGGAGAGTAATCCAAGCTCTGCTGAGTGTCCCATCACCTGATGGCTCTTGTCTGAAAGAGCTTCCCAGGCACCAAGGAGAAGCTGGAGCAAGAGGGAATTCAGTGCTGTTGTGCCTGATTCCAGAGCCCTGATAACGAGCACCCACTGTCACCCGCCCTCCATTCAATCCGTGGGCCAGCTCCTGTGCAGCCATCCATGAGGAGCATCCCTGGGTCACTGGGGGCCAGCGTTGTCCCCTCTATTGTGAGTGGCACAGATGTATCCCAATCATGGCCAGCCACAAACAACGGGGCAGGATTGAGTTTCCTGGCCAGAGGCAGCTGTGCCAGGCTCTGGGCCTGAATAATGGATGAGCAGGGATGCACAGAGCTGCCCTGAGGATGGGCACTGGCTGCTGCTGCTCCTTAGCACGGCCACCACAACGAGACATCTTGGGGCTTGTGGTTTGGAGCTTGGTCACCAGCAAAAGGAGCAGCAGAAGGGACCCTAGAGCTGGTGCACATTTCCCATTCCACATGTCTCAGTTCCCACTTCCCTTCGGGATGGGATCAGTCCAGCCCTGGATGGGCTGCCAGGAATGGGCTGTTGGTGGCTCTGTGGGAAAGGAAAGGTTTGTACAGCCAAAAGTGTCACCCCCTTTCCACACACATTAAATCCATGATAGGGTGCAAATACTGCTACATGGAGATGTTCAGTTGCTGAGAACTTCTCTGCCTCTCTGGAAAACATCCCAAGAGGGAAAAAATGGTGGGAATGGCCACCCTGAACCCCAGCTGAGGAGCAAAAACTCACGTTTTTGTCTCGGTCCTGGCTGGGCTCCCCTGGAGCGAGTTCTCCAATAAGCAACGGCTTGAGAAACTTCTGCACCAAAGTTTGATTGATATGGAAAGCCTGGAATGCATCCTGGAGTGGAAACAGGAGGAGCTGTGTGAGATTCAGGAGTAAGATGTGCTTCCTGTTCACTGTGCCATCCCCACCCACCTCCAGCAGCTGTGGAACCTGTGGAAGAGGGGGGCCAGGTGACCTCCAGCTCTGTGGTCACAGTTTGGGACATTAATCCCACTAAATGCTGATGAATCTGCTGTCCTGGGAACAGTGAGACCTGGGATGGCATCCAGCCATATGGTGAAAGGCACCTCAAGAAATTCTTTCTGAGCAACTAAATACTTAAATCCTGTTAATTCCCTTAGAACGTAGGCAGAGGGGAATTTGTGCAAATCCCTCCCAGGACAGAAATACCCTTGGAAAGTCTGCTCCCAGAGGCAAGGCAAGAGAGGGGGTGACTGTGGTGGCTGAAGCTGGATGTGACTGCAAACACAAAAAATATTCCTGGGTGTTTTGGGCAGGCCTGGAGATCCCAGGAGTGAAACAGCTGAGGAAAAAGTGGTGACCCTTCAGAAGAATAGTGCCTTGTTTGTGGAGTCATGTTGATCCTGGCATTCATGAGTTTATCTGACTCTTCTTTTTCTCTATTCCTTCCCCTTTCTACATATTTTTGTCTGCCTGTATCCCACAGGTGCCTGATGCTCATAGGGAGATCCTGGCCAGATCCTTTCACACGGCACAGTTGGAATTTTAACCCCGAGGGCAGCAGCAGGGCCAGGAAGCTGACCCAGATCAGAAACCCTCGCTCTGTCCTTGCCCTTTCCTCACTGCACAGGACTGGAATCAGCTCTTGGAATTCACCTGGGAGAACTGGAAAGATTGGTTCCATGAAGTGCTAAGAGAGCAGGGAAAAAAAAAGTAGTTAAAACCAGGAGTCAGGAGTACCGTGCTCTGGCCTTCCCACCCCTGTCCCATTGCCTGACAACTGTAGGGACCGACTGAAATCTCCCTCCTGGCTCTAAAGAGAAGGGGTGGATTGGAAAGTGCTCCCTTGTGTCCAGCTGACCCTTCTGGGAGCTGCCCTCCATCAGAAATGTGAGATTCAAAAAATGCCAGGCAACGACCTCGGGCCCGAAGTCCACCAAAATCAATAGGAACTCGGACACATAACTGTGTCACTGAAATGTTGGCTCTGGGTCCTGGTTCCCTTCTCTGAGGTGGTTTGCAGAAGCTGTGAAAGAGGAAGGAAAAGCAGAATGAGGGGGGAAGTGAATAACTGACTACTGCAAGGCTCTGCAGTTTTAGGTGAAAAAAAAGGGGAAGAAAGGGAAAGACAGAGAGGGTGACATAAGAAGCGTTGAAAAATGTTGATTCAATATTATTTTAACTTTGGTTTAAAGACTGAAAAAGTCTTTGTTGATTCAATATTATTTCAACTTCAGTTTAAAGACTGAAAAAGTCTTTGGAGCTCTGACTGGGTGCTCACTGCCTGGAGATCCTGCAAGAGATGGAAGGATTGGATTTTTATTATGTGTATCTCATGAAGTTCCTGTACTGATAAGTCCCAAATATAAGATAGCACCTGGATTTTGGAATTGTCCTCAGTTCTGTGCTGCAGGAGATGAAAAGCTTAAGGAAGTAGATAATCCCTGGGCAGGGCTGTGTGGTGTTGGCACTCGACCTCCCAACTTTGTGATATACTGACCAAATAAGCCGAAGTGTTTTATGGGATGTGGGAATTATTCCAGCTGCTTTTGGTGGGGGGGAAAAAAAAAAAAGCTTTGTATAATGGAGATATGAGCTGTACCTGAGCACTGGAAGTGCTTAGGGCAGTCAGCACAAGGATTTTCTTTTACATCCCTGAACACCTCTGGGACAGAGACACTGCAAAGTGTCCCTGCCTTCGTGTTCTGTGCACGAGGTGACACCACAACAGGTTGTCCCAGGCTTGGATGTTGTGTTTAAAATAATCATAGAACCATGGAATGCTTTGGGTTGGAAGGGACTGTAAAAATCATCTCATTCCACCCCCCTGCCATGGGCAGGGACACCTTCCACTATCCCAGGTTACTCCAAATCCCATCCAACCTGGCCTGGGACACTTGCAGGGATCCAGGGGCAGCCACAGCTTCTCTGGGCACCCTGTGAAGATCCCACCCTCACAAGGAAGAATTTCCTCCTAAAATCCAATCTAAACCCAGGATCAAGGCCAAGCCTTTCTCCCCCTGAATGAGAGAAGGTTTTTTGGCTGTAAATGGTCTTTCACCACAGGGAGGCTGCAAAACCGATGCCAGTCCTGGTTTAGTGCTCGGAGCGGTGATTTAACGATTCCAGAGCATTTTTAAGGCCACGCCTTCGTGGAGTGTGGGATGCAAGGCAGGGTGGGGAGGTGGGAGGAGATCCAGCAGTCCTGGAGGAAGCACCAACCTGTGTTTCAGCCTCCCTTTCGAGGATCCCAGGCAACTGCAGTAGCAGATGCTTTTTGGTTGCTAACGGAGATATTGGAGTTAAATTCTTGGGGTCGGGAGTCAAACTCCTCCTGTTTCAGCAGCTCCGTGTTTCAGCAGCTGAAAGCAAAACCTGGCCCATCTTTTTGAGGGAGAAAAGAGGAAAAATCTGAAATCCTCCATTCATTCAGAGGATTTACTGAAAAGGGACAGAAGGGCCAAAACGCAGCTCAGTGCTTCAAGGAAAAGAATGGAAAATAACCACAGGACGCAGGGAAATGGGGGCTGAAGGAAAGGGAAGGTTCTGCCAAATACTTTTGTCGCACATGGAGCTTCCTCCTTGCTGAAGTGTCAGGAGCTGGGAGACACCAACAGTTCCTGTTCCTGCTTGGTGTCTGCACGTTTTGGGAAGAGCTCTGAGGCAGCTTGGATTTCATTAACACGCCCTGAGGGGAGAACACGCTCTCTGGATGCACTTCTGAGGAAGGTGGTTTTGAGGGGAAACTCCAGACAGCAAACAATTTATTTCTAATTTGTTCCCTTTTCAGGGTTGGGTTTGGTTTTTTTTTGGGGTGGTGTTGTTTGGTTTCTTATCTTTTGGGTTCCTGAAACCTGAGAGGTGGCTGAACCCAGCTCAGGAGCAGCAGCAAATGGTTTGCTGCCTTTTTTTTTTTTCTCTTTTCTGTAGCAACCTGTAACCAAATTCTCCGGAGAATTTTCTCCTGGGGAAAAAAAAAAACCCAACAAACCCAGCTAAAAAGCTCCTTGTTTTAAAGCTTTCTCACAGAAGCAACTTTGAGACACAGCCTGGCCTCTGTTTAACCCTCCCTGTGCTTGGCTGCGCGACTCCGCATGTCACAAGCTCCACACTGGAAAAGGGCGAGATTTGGGACGCTTTGCTCCTGAATCCAGGGCTCGAGGCACGGCACAAGCAGGAGACAAAGGCAAAACCAGCCGGGTTTAAGCAGAGCAATCCCTACCAACCCACGGCTGCAGGAGGAGGGGGGGACCGGCATCCGCTTGGAGCGAGCTGGGAGCAGCGAAAGCGCAGAGCCGGGTGTCCAGCAGGTGTTGGGGACACGGGGACAGGGCACAGCAGGCAGCTGGCTCCCTTCAGGGAGGGAAGGAGCTGTCAGAGGATGCTGCTGCCGGAGCCCGGAGAGCCGCGGGGGTCGGTCCTTACCGTGGCATCTTCGCCGGCGCAGTGGCTGATCACTCGCTGGCCCCCCGGGTGCCTGTTTGCCCACTTGGTGACATTATAAACCTTCCTCTCTATCACCAGCCAGTTGTCCGTCCTCACGTTGTGCTTCTGGATCTCCTCCCAGGTGTAGAAGCGGATCTGCGCCGCCGGCTCGCCCGAATCCCCCCCTTGCTCGCCCCCTTTCCCCATGGGGCCGCTCGGTTCTTTGTCTTCTTGCCCGAAGGGGGAGAGGAGGGGGGGGAAGAACCTGTCCCCGTGCCTCTTAGGGATGTGCCGGAGGGGAAGAGCTTTCGCGGCGGGATTGAACTCAGCTGATCCCCTGCTCCCTCCCTTCGCCTTCGCTCATGTCCTCCCTTCTCTTTGTTTCTGGCTTCCCAGCCCTTGGAATCTCTCCGCCTGCTCGGAAGTGCCCCCTAGGCTGGCTGTCCCCGCACTGATGCACTTTATCCTCGCACATAGCCCTGTGTTTTGAGGGAAGCTCGGCCNTTCGCCTCTTTTCCACTTTTCCTGTCTTTCCCCGTTTCCTCTTCTTCCCCATTTCCCCGTCTTTCCCCTTGCCCCCTTTTGTCTTCTCTTTCCCCTTTTCTTTCCCTTTTCCCCCTTTTTCCTCCCTTCTCCTCCTCCCTCCTTCTCCTCTTCCACTCCTTTTCCCCTCTTTTTTCCCTTCTCCCCTCCTCCTGCTTTCCTCTCTTTCCACCACTTCCTCCTTCCTTCCACTCTCCTTTTACTCTTTTTTACCTTTTGTACCATTTTTACTCTTTTGTACCATTTTTGCTCTTTTTTACCACTTTTACTCCTTTTTACCCTTTTTACTCTTTTTTACCTTTTGTACCATTTTTACTCATCTTTACCCTTTTTCTTTGTCCCTTCTTTTTCATACTTTTTTCCCTGCTTTCCCCCCGTTTTCTGCCTTTTTTCCCCCCCACACTTCTCCCCCNTTTTACTCCTTTTTACCCTTTTTACTCTTTTTTACCTTTTGTACCATTTTTACTCATCTTTACCCTTTTTCTTTGTCCCTTCTTTTTCATACTTTTTTCCCCGCTTTCCCCCCCTTTTCTGCCTTTTTTCCCCTCACACTTCTCCCCCCACTCCTCCCCGCTGAGCTCAGAACGGAGCTGTGGCTGTTCTGCCCCAAACCTGCGTTGTTTCGCTCTATTTTTGCCCGGCTGGTGGCTGCCAGGCGTCACGGCTTTCCCGTGGCACGAGCAGAGCTGCCGTGCCCGAGGCCAGGCTTTCATTAACAGGTGGGATAATGCCACCTTTGCCACCTTTGCCATCATCTTTGCCATCTTTTCCTTGCCCCGGGGCGTGTTTTCGTACACAGTTCCTGTCGTTAGGTTACGCAAGGTGTGGTGTCGCAAGGACAAAGCCAAGGCAAAGCGCTTTCCCTGCGGCTTCGCTCGCCTCTGACAGGGCCTGTGGCCACCTTCCAGGGCCAGCCAGGTGTGATCCCCAGATTTCCTGGCGATAGGAATCTTCTCCTGTGGTTATTTTGCATGAATGAGTGGGAGGATCATTAATCCTTTCTGTAGTGGCACGGGCTGGGCCTAAGCAGGGGAAGGAATCCACAGGGTTAACCATAGAATCTCCGAAGGGTTTGGGTGGGGAGAGACCTTAAAGAACATCCAGTTCCAATCCTTTGCTATGGACAGGGACATCTTCCACTATTCCAGGTTGCTCCAAGCCCATTCAACCTGGCCTGGAACAGCTCCAGGGATGGGGCAGCCACAGCTTCTCTGGGAAATCCATTCCAGGGCTTCACCTCCCTCCCAGGGAAGGATTTCTTCCCAATATCCCATCTAAATCTCTCCTCTTCAGCTTTGTGCCAAGCCACGCTGGAGCTTTCCTCTGTTTCTGCCTGGTGTGAATGCTGCAGGATGGCTTCAGCCTATTAAACAGTCCTTGCCTGTGGTGTGGGGTGAGGAAAGTCAGAAATGACAGGAATGTTTTGCTAAGACTTGCCAGTTTTATTTAGTTTGGTTCAAAATAGCCCTGTGACAAGGATCAGACTAAATTACAGCCAGACACCACATTAAGGTGGACCTGAAACTCGTTGCTTGTGATGAGGGAAGAGTTTGCCAAGTTCTTTGAATTTGGGGATTTTAATCCTGTAGGTGTGCCTGGATATGTGCAATTCAGGAAGAAATCCTTCCCTGTGAGGGTAGTGAGGCCCTGGCACAGATTTCCCAGAGAGCTGTGGCTGCCCTTGGATCCCTGGAAGTGTCCAAGGCTGGGTTGGATGGGATTTGGAGAAACCTGGGATAGTGGAAGGTGGCCCTGCCCGTGGCAAGGGGTTGGAATGGGATGAGCTTTATGGTCCCAACCCAAACCATTCCTGGATTCTGTGTTGATTCTACAAAATGAGCTGCTAAGGAGGCTGGGTACGTTTTGGAATTTACCTGTAGATGGACAAAGAAGCAAAATCAGAACTCCCCACCTGGATATTTCCCATGGAAAATTGCACCATAACTTCATGACAAGGCATTGAAAGATGCCTCTAAAATAATCCCTGCTGCTCTCAGCCCCCAGCAGCACAGCCAGCCAGGCTGTCAGGCTTCAGGCAGTGCTTGTTCCGAGTTTTCTTTGGCTCCTGGGGCACAAACCAGCCCCGGCAAAGAGAGGAGAACAGGCTCTGCTCTATGGCCAAGTGGGTGAAAGGCTGCTCTTGCTGCCTGGTGTAGCTTTAGCAGCACAAAGAGCTTGTGTGAGGGACATAAAAGGCCTGAGTTTAAGCAAAGAGTCACGAGATGCGGGCAGAAAAGGTGAGGGACATGAGAGGGAGCAAAGTATGGGAAGGGGGATGTGGAAGTGGAAGGGTTTTTGCAGGGAGCACACGTAGAAGTGGCACGTGTGCCTTCCAGAAATGCATGAGTTAATGAGTCAGTGAAGGACATCTTACTGGGATAGACTGGAATGGTGAGAAAGCAGGGAAAATTGGCAGCTCAGGTATCTTTACACTGTCTCACGCATTGCTTTAGTGTAAAAGAAGTGGAAATCCTGAGGAAAGAGCTTTAAAAATGTGGTAAAAAAAGGGGACACTTTCTGTGTTTGTTGTCTCATCCCTTTGTTGAGTTTTACACAGGAGTTGGCAAGGTCTGAGAAGTTTCTTTTAATGTGGTTTTTAGGAAGGACTAGGCTTGGACAGCAGCACCCAGACTGGCACCAGCACGTGGAAATGCCCTGTAGCTGTGCTGCAATCCTCATGGATGCAGGGAAAATGCTCCTTTTCCCCCAGTTTATGGTAGGAGATCCATCACTTGGGAAGGCTGAAAGGCTTCAAGGCACATGGTGGGGAAAAGGAGGCAGCAGGAAAAAGCAGTGAACAAGGGAAAGACATGGAGCAGGTCTGTGAAGGGGAAAAAGGCAGGAGCTGAGGATATTGGGAGAAAAAATGGAGTGAAAATGAGATTTAGCTGCACCTTTAGACTTGTTGATACTTTTAACAGACTTTTTGATGCCTTTTGCCTTTCTGCCAAGGAAAAATACATGTAAGGAGGGAAAGGACCCCAGGTTTTCCCTGTCTTCCACCAGAGGGAAAGGCTGAGGAGCTCTGAACTTAAAAAATAAATAATAAATGGAATAATAAATTCAAAAACAAAGTGGGAAATATCCTGAGTGGGCTGGGAATGGGGGGCTGGAGCCTGAGGTGAGGGAACCCAGCGATTAGATGGGAATGCTGCAGCAGCCCATGTATTTAAAACAAAACGCTACCAGTATCTTTTTACCCTGGATATTTTTCACTCTGGCATATTCCACTTTCTCCCTGCTCCTGGGAGAGTGGCTGGGAGCTGAGGAACTTCCCGAGGGAAACAGCCAGCAGAGGAACAGAAATCCCCATTGTGGGGCCGCGGCTGGCAGGGGTTCCGCATTCTGCAGTGGATCTCGGGCTGCCCGTGGGATTATCGGGGTCAGGGCACAAACTGCTCCGGCTGCCAGGGCAGCACAGGAGGGAATCACACTCAGAAAGCAGCAGGGCAGGAATAAGGAGAGAAATGCTCAGTTCTGATGCTGCTTTGTCACGATTTCTAGTGAAAATCATCCCGGTGTTCCCCTGTTATCATCAGCTCCTTTCCTTTTTTTTCCTCGCTCAGGTTTTGCTTTCAAAAGTGTAAAACTCTCAACAGTCACTGCCTCACTCTCTGCGTTGCTAATCTGAATTTATGGCTTTTGAAGGACAAAAGATAAGCTTATTTTTTATCTCCTCCCTTCCACAGAGTAAGTGTGGTGCTTTTTTCTGGGTGCTTTTTCTGGCAAGATGCAAACTCCTCCCAAATCTCGGTCTTTTTTGTGTCTCAATTTTGTTAGGTCAGAGCACTGAGCAAATACTCCATGAAGTTACAGTGTTTGTTTGGAAAATCAAGAATTTATCCTGGGTACAAAGTGTTAGCAACCCAAACAAGGAGTTCTAGGTACTACACTAACTCATTTAGGCTGACTTATTCCAGTGTTCCAGCTCATTCCCAGCAACACAACAAGAATAAAGGGAATATTTCCAGTTTCTCCACTTTCTGCTGCTGTTACACAGATCCTTGCAGTGGATCCTAAGCCTGGAGTAGGTGTTACAGGGAGCTGTCAGGAGCTTCAGGCTCTTCCCTGGTAGTAACACAATGACTAAATTAGTGGTTTCCTGCTGCATTTGCTTCATCAGCGTGGCTGTTTTAATTGCATTGATGACAGAACCCTGTAAATCACGCCACCACAGTTCTCCTGTGCCCGGAATCTTCAGCTTTTCTTAGGCTGAACCAAAGCCAAGAACGGAGTCTTCTTTTAGACTCTGCCCTTTTCAACTGGTTTTCAGCATTTGTTAGTTTTCCTTTAATTTTTTTTCCTGTGGTTTCAGACCTCACCATCCATTACTGTAACTCATTTTCTCTACAAGGAGAAAAGAAAGGCCACAATCCTTTCAGCCCACCTCCCTCTTTCCCTGATTACTGCTTTGGTCACCAGATGCCCAAATATTTAGTGATCCCTCATCACCCAGCTCACTTAAAGCACGTTCCAGCCAAATCATGGTAGTGAAATAAGGAATTTTAATAGATTTTCTCCAAATTCTGGTGATCCCCTGTCACCAGATTTGCAGGCAGATCAGAGGAGTGAACCAAAGAGCATCTCTTCCCTCTCCTTGGATTTTTGGTGGTTCCTGGTAGCCTGGGGAGCTGGGTCACAGCGAGATGGTGACAGCAGATATGGAGATGGAAGCGGTGAAGGGGAAACAGGGAGTCAGGGCACTGAAGGACACGTTTTACCTGGTTAATTGTGCTCCAGCAGGGATGGATGCCAGGAGTCCCAGCTGGATGTGGGATGCTGCTGAGTCTATAACAGCAGCTGGTTTTTTTTCCCTGGCAGTTTTTATGACAAAGATCCCACTCTTGTCTCTGAGACACCCATTGAGATCCCGAGTGTGGCAAGGGCAGGGGAAACAAGCGCTGCTGGCAACAGGCACTGAAACCTTCACTGCTTGGGGATGGGTGATTCCAGGAGCCTCCACGGCTTGTCCTGAATCATCTGCTGAGGGGAAAACAACCACAGGCGGGGATTTCATGTCAGAAGGAGCTTGGAAGGGAATTCCAAGGGCTGTTGTATAATTTGTCTGGGAAAATGTGTTAATAAGGTGTTAACGTCCCTTATAGCTGCTGAAACCAGAGGAGGCACATGAAGGGGACAAGAGTGGATTTTACCGAGTTTAGTGGTGCTTTTTGCCTGTTAAGATCCCTCAAAGCAAGTTTCCAAAGGTTTAACTCGGGTAGGAAGATGGAATTTATTTGGTTTTGAGGTAGTGCATAGGAAAAAGAAAGCTGACGTCTGGGTGTGTCCCTGGATTCATGACAAAAGGTCATGAATATCAACCAAATTTAGGATTAATATTCTGTTGTGCAATTGATAATTGGGGGAAAAATGAATTTGAAATAATTACTGCAGTGTTCTCAATAGAATTGTTACGTTCAAAAAGATGCTAAGCATCTATTCATGTTTATTAATATGAATTGCTGAAGGGAGGGAAATAAAAGCGTTCGATCCAGTGTTTTGCAGGCAGAGAATTCCAAGTGTGATGTAGCCATCAGGTGATGCTCAGAGCGCGAGGGGATGCAGCCTGGTGGCTCTTTGTTTCTATGGTTACCTTCAACTGGAATTGCTGTAACTAGGTCAGATTGGAAGGTGTGAATGGAAACAAAGAAATCCGGGATCAATAACGAGAGTTCAGGGTGTTACTGTGGAAAGGGAGATGAGTGTGGGGAGAGCAATTTTAATTTGGAACTCATGTAGATGAAGTCCCACACGGATGGGTTGGTCTGTTTTAGCACCATTCACCCTTCCAGCGTTGTTCTGCTGTCTGAAGAATCATCTGCAGGGTTTTGATGTGATTTACCTGTGGCAACACCTTCCCCTCCTCTGGCTGCATATCCAGGCACGAGCAGCCAAAAGGAGCCCTAGGAACAGGAGAGAGAGGCTGAGGCAGCTGGAAGGGAGAGGCAGAACACATGGAAGAGAGGGAGGGATCCGCTGGAAAGGGGAAGCAGAACCAAGGGCAGGGAAGAGAAGTCACAATCAGCCCAGAAATAAGGAGAAACAGGTTGTAAAAGTGGTTCAAAAGAAGGAACTTGAGTGTGAGGAAGGGAAACTCCCTGGAAGGACAAGTGGAGCCAGGTCGAGGTCGGTCTCTTCCCCCAGGTAACAAGTGATAGGACAAGAGGAAACAGCCTCAAGTTGTGCCTGGGGAGGTTTAGATTGGATATGAGGGAAAATTGTTGTCAAGGCTTGGCAAGCCCTGGCACAGACACCACAGTGCAGTGGTGGAATCATCTGGGGGGATTTAAAAGCCGTGTGGACGTGGCACTTGGGGACACGTTTTCGTGGTGCCCAGCAACAGGACGAGCAGCAAAGGCCATAAACTAAAACTCCAGGAGTTTCACCTCAGCGTGAGGAAGAACTTCTTTACACTGGGGATGGCAGGGCACTGGGACAGGCTGCTCAGGGACCTCGGGGAGGCTGTGGCGTCTCGGCATCTCCCTCTTTGGGGTCTCCAAACCCACCTGTACGCACTCCTGTGCCACCTGCTCCAGGTGACCCTGCCTGGGCAGGGGGTTGGGCTGGACGATCTCCGGAGCTCCCCTTCCAACCCGAACGATCCCGTGATTCTGTCACGGATGGGCTTGGCGGTGCTGGGGGACTCGCTGCTCTCAGCGGGCTTTTCCAAACGAAACGATCCCGGGAAGCATCCCGGCCCGGACAGCCCGAGTTTCCTGCTCCACGTGCCGTGCTGTCCATCCCCGAATCCCGCAGCATCCCGGCCCCCCTTCTCCGGCCCCGGGGGCGGGCGCACGGCGAGCGCAGCCCAGT
>VZTH01014138.1:0-14308 GCA_013397815.1 Aleadryas rufinucha | reverse complement strand
GTTTGCTTTCAAACTAGTACAATTACCCTAAATTTATTTAAACACTAGAGATGGTTGTATAAATTTCTGCATCTTTCAACGGGCTCTGATAACAATCTCTCTGAATTTTTAACAAGATGCAGGTCTTCAAAATAGGAGGTTTTAATTTGAATAAGTTACTTTGGAAGTAAGAGGTAAAAATCATCACAAATTAATTAAAATGTCATCCTTTGTGGTGATTAATAATACATAAGGAATCCAGGTTTTACATAATTCATCAATCTGACGTAAACTGGCACTTTCCAGTTCCACAGAGTGGAAACCCAGCTACTCCGTGACACATGAAAAACAGCTCTGAATTGATGCACGTCATCCTTCTGCCACAGGACTTAAAAGTCACAGGGATCCAGTTTGTCACATACAAATGAATTTTCTAGGACTGAGGCAGTAAGAATATAATAAAAAAAATGTGCTGAGTTCCAAAGAGGATTTTTTTTTCTCTTTCAAGACTAAGCTCACAAAACCTAAAAGCAACATGCTAACAATTAAAGATGGAGAAAGACTCAGGTAAGTTAATGTAGCCTGTGCTCTTATGACTAAAGGATTACTTCCTGAGGAACTTGAAATTTCTATGTATGATGTTCATAAGGCGATCTAGCACCAATCACATACATCAGAAAGCTCAGTCTGAAGCAGCACGGTGGCAACACTGGGATTGAATCATAGTGACAGTAGATCCTGCTTCTCTCCAGATATGCAAGTTCATATCAGGAAGCAGTAACAAATACTTCCTTAGCATAATTTTCTTTCCCATCATGGACAGATTTTGAGAGTCCCACAGAGAAAAGCAAAATTGTACCAAGCTTCCTTAATTCTTAGTCTTGATCAAGTTGTATAGTTTCACCTTCTTTGATCTTCTTTCATTATCCTCTTAACCTTCTGCGTAATTGCATAGCCTCTGTAAATCTTTTTTACTCAAAATCTTTCTAAGCGCTCTGGCTTCTTCAGTTGCTCCCTCTCAGATTTGAATTTCTTTGTGATTTGTCTCTGGGGATCATGTTTTTTCTTCTTTCTTCACACTGAGACAGAGCATGAGGAAAAGAAGCAGCTCATAAAAATCCATCTCCTCTTATCGATGGGTAATTATAACCCTTCATTTGTACCTGTGCACAGTATGGCAACACAGTCAAAAACATTGGCACAGAGTTCTGGTACTGGTGACACCAGACGTGTCAGCATGCACTAGCCTGCTCAGTGGTTTAAGGAATTTACATTCCTGATTAGCTTCAAAATTCTGTGTCAGGTATTTGTACCACAGGTATTTCTACTTCTTTCAGTGTTCAGTAAACCCTGAGGTATGCTGACCAAGCCTAAACCTCTGGCAAGATTTCAGCTGATTATAAGTGGGTTTGAATCAAGTATTTAAAAGTAAGCACCAAATTATCAAATGCTTAAATCATGATCAAATTCTTTACTTACACTATGTATGGAAACTGTATTATAACGATGCCATTTAATTAGCTATCTTAAAACTGCCAAATCTTTTCCACTGAGAATCACTCTTTACAAAATACTTCTTTCTGCGTACAGTTTAGCTATTCTCTTCTTATAAAATAGTTGTTACTGAGTGTAATTCACCTCATCTTGGAACATAAGCAATTTGATTGATATTTTAGGGATAAAGTGCTTGACTTTTTCTTCCAGTTTTCAAAGCAGTCATATTTTAAATAAAGATATGCCAGAGAATAAAGTCTGGAAATTAAGTCTTTTAACATCTTGAATATTTAGAGTTCTGTGTTGGTATTTTTTTAAGGCAGAGATGTATTTAACATTAATATTATTTATATTTAAGTATTACATCAAAAAAAGAACAGCAGATTGCATTTGAGTGTGATCTATAGCCCCATCTCTTAAAAAAGGAGGTTGCTCGCATGAGAACCTCTTCTTCTTTATTAACAGTAGGTGTTCCACACAGCTGTAGCCGGATCATTTATTTATGCTCATATACATGAATTTTCCTTATTACTTTTATATGTAATTATTGTTTTACCAGACTTTTTTTTTCTTACAGAAGGCAAATGTTCAGCACATTAATTATAAGAGTCCTCATTTTAAGCCTTCTGCACCTTAAAACATTGCCGGTTTATCGGTACAATTTTTCTGAATATTTGTAAAATTCTTTTTTTGTGCACCTTCTCCTAGTCAATAACTTTTTTCCTGGGATGCAAGTCATAACCAAAGTACTGCTTGGCTGTGAATAAACAGTAAAATTAGGGTAACATTAAAAATAATTATAAAATTTATGCACTATTCTGCTTCTTGAGCAACTGTGGACGTGTGGCAAAGACCTAATTCCATGTAACCAAAGTTTCTGAGCTGCTACAATGCAACACATTATGACAAGATAACCAAGAGATACACTTTCATTGTGGTAAATATCTCTGCAAATCCCATGGAAAGATCCTGGCATTTGTGAGTGAGACACAAATCTATTGATGTATACTCAGGGTTTTTTTTTTCCTTTGGTACATTTAAAATAGAGAAATACACTTCAAAATCCAGTAGTTACTTTCATCTTACAATATAATTCCCTGTTTTCCTCCCACAGAAGAGATGGAATGGTTCTGTAAAATATGATGCATATTGAGTAAGTTCCTTGTTTTCTAATGGCCTTTTGGTTTGTGGAAATATTCAAAACACAGGGACTACTGCTACTGATTAACAAAGAAATTAATTTTTCAATATACATCTATATCTTAGGTCTAGCACAGTCTTATGTATCTACCCGAAAATATACTGAAAAAATAATTTCCAAGCAGACAAGAAAATACAATTAGATATTTTTTTACTTTTATGCTTTTTAAGATAGCAGTGTTTGCTGTTAGACTGTTTTACATTCTAATACTTCAGTTTTCCACAGTGTCTTCAGCCTCACTATTAAATATTGACTTCTGAAGTCATGTTGTCAGTCTTTATTTAGATTTTTTGCAATAAACAATTAATATTTGCCTTAAGGTTATCCTACAGCAGTTTTGGTAAAAATACGCCTGTTGGAGGATGAAACAAGCACCCCTGCTCCTTAAATAGGCAACCGTTACTAGTTTTCCTAGTGAAAAAACAAAATGCTTTATTGACCTCCATTCATAGTAAAGGGCGGGTTCATGCATTAGATTTGAAGCATTTATTTATTTATTTCTAAAAGAATTAGAAGTTTTGAATTGCTCCTATCAGTTCTCTTACAAAAAATACTGAACTCATGTATTATATCCATTAGCCTAAAAGTCCTCGGAGCAACAAAAGACTTTTAGGGAAAAAGGGTCATAAATCAAATTTAAATCTGCTAACAATTTACCTCTTTCATATTCATTGATTTAAACACATACTGACGGTTATTCTTCTTTTCTGCAAGATGGTGAACTTGAAAGACCTCACAGGGTAAAGGTATAACCTGATGTATAGAAAGCTTAAGCAACTTTTCCTGACATTTACCTAAGTTGAACACTTTTTCCTCTTTTCTTTTAGTTCCAACAGACAGTGTCAGAATACAGAATATGAAGCTTATTGAGCTTCTCAGATTAGTGCAGCAGAAACTGCTTCTAATCCTCCATCATCGTCAAACTGACTAGTCTGACATTGTCAGTGCTGAGCGCTGCATGTACTAGCAAACACTAGAGGCTGAAAAAATATTTCATTCTAATCTGAAAGAAATTTATCCGGTACTGCATAGACCTCGCCTGTATCTCCTCAGAGAAGATACAGAGAAGAGGAAATTATCTAAAAATCTATATTTGATTGAAAAAGAGATGTTTGGAAAATGTTTTGATGTAGTATCCATTTCTGAACCAATATTTTATATGATAAGGCTAGCACATATATACTATTATACTACATATATAAGTATATATATATATACTATTATACAACATATATATATTATACTATATATACTAGCATGTATATACCTATATACTATTGTTCAGCAAAGATACGTATTTGTTAAACAGGAAGTATTTGCATATTCAAAGAACATGGGTCCAAGCCAGGATTCTGAATCCAAACAGATGGCAGGTAACAAAGGCTAGTTGAGACAAGGCTGTTAATGGCAAAACTCAAATGCTTTACTGGCAGGGTGATGCATTAAAAAATTTCCAAGCTTATACTGAGTTTATATTACAAACTAAGAGATTCCTCCTATCAACCTCCACTTAAGCTGCCAAATTCTCCTCCAAGGAGCTACTGATTGCAGTGCATTATTTTATCAACCCTAATGCTAATTTGCAGAAGAACGAAGTACCAAAACCTAAATGAAAATACAACATACGTGAAAAGCCTTTTAAAGTACAGATTTCCCCATCTGTTCTACCAGACAACACCCACCTACATTCCCCATGTTGAACACAGCCACCTTTTAAGAAGTTCCTAGGAAACTTAAGCATTGTTGATTTAGTACTTCCTGGATTTAAACTAAGCCCTGACTAACAAAACATTGGAAATAGTTGGTGCTCCTCTTTTCTGAAAAAAGTCAAAATATCCATCAGAAGACGAACCTTCATATCCTTTTTCTAGATGCTCTACTGTCATGAGAGAATTTAGGAGTGTGGAAGCTGCAAGAACAGAATCACACCAACCAGAGACATAGACTTTATTTTCAAAATAATGCAGTCAATAACAGGTAATCAGTGGTTGTATCTTTACATTAGTAATGACAAGAGGGGGTTAACTTAACAGTTGTGTTATGAAATTACTCACAGAATAAAAAGAGAAAGCTGTAATTTATTGACACTTTTTACATATGGTTTGTGCTAGTTTTCGAGGCATTACATGTTTCAGACATGGCAACAAATTAGGCTGTAGACTTGTCTAGTAATACTGTAATTTGCATTCTTCAACAAGATGACTTGAAAAGTAGAAACATTAATAATAATAAATACAGAGCAGATTATTTCATCAGTCCCCCTCTGAAAAGCCATACTGACTGATGGCATTAGTCCTCCAGATAAACAGCCAATAAATAGTCATTGTTGACTGTACTGTTAATTTCTAAATTAAAGAGAAGATTCCACTACAAAGTAAGACTAGTTACAGATTAATTAGCAGAGACGTCTCCCACATTTCAGAGTCTTGAGGACATGTTTAGGACAAGACCAGAGGCAAATTACAATCTAACCCTTCTTCGCTCTCTTAATCTCTCATTGCTTGGATGTCTTTCTGTAGATTTTGAAAAAGGTGGCAAGGAGCTTCATGGCAGAATTCAGAAACTGATGTAGACTGCAAGATTCAGGAGACAGTGAGCTCTGAGCTCTCCTTCAGATTAACACAGTGGTGGGTGATGGCTAGTGATGATCCATGAAGTCATCTGAAATGAGCTATTGGGCTGCTTCTTCAAAATTCCTGGAAGAAATCTCATCAAAAATCCCACCCAAGTTTCTATTCTCCAGGAAACTGAAGTTGAAAAGAAGAGGGGATTATGCTAGTTCTGAGTGAAGTATCCTCTTTCATGTATCTTTGCAATTCTGCAGTCTTTTTAGGACAGGAAATATGGGGTCTTTTTCTTAGTTTAGGGTTTTGGAGATGAAAAAAATCTTAGTGAACAAATGGCCTGATGAGTACCAAGTACACTGCAGCACGTGACCATGCTCTGAGTAAGCCAAATGTGCTTTCTAAATGGAGGAATCTAGGAATACAGGAGATACAGATTGTAACTTCCCTGGAGTCACTAGGTGATTTTCAGTAGGCAGAAACCACTGCTGAAATGTTCACTCACAAATAGCAAAACAAAATGACAAGCAAACAAAAAAATGAAAGTCAGGACTTTCTCTCCAGCAAATACTAGATTTTGCAAGACTCACCTGAATACTACTCTCCAAAAGGAGTCATCCTCACTGAAAGAGTTAACAGCAGCAAAAATTACAAATAAAGCAAAGAAAAATTGTGTTCTAAATCCATCCCTGGTGTCAGCTCAAAGAGGTAATAAAATTCATTGATTCTTTTACCAAATCTGTTTCATGCTGAAAAACATTGATATTTCATAGTTTGCAGAATATGCACATAGTTTGCTTTGGCAGTTGCATCACCTCTTACTGAGGGGTATGGAGGTTTTCCAGTAACAAAATCTGTATTGCACAGAAGTGGCATACGCAACTAAAATCAAAGTAAAGACAAAAATTGGATCTTATGTACTGAAAAATTCCCATATATACACAGAATCACATTCCACAGGAGAGAAGGAAATCTGCAGACAACATATATAAACAAAACATTAAACTGTCATATTACCACGCCTGAGACTAAGCAGATATGAAAATAAATATTTTTTTTTTCTCTCCTAAAATGGCACTATAAACTATACAAAAAAGATCTCAAGGACTCTAAAACACAGTCACACACGTCAAGATACTATACAAATAAAAAACATTAGTTGCAATATCATCTATAGCAGTAGCAGGTCTTTACTTTGTACCACAGCAAAAAGGTGTATCTTGACAGATAAAACCATCAGGGGTAAAAAACGAATATATGTTTAATTAGAATTAGCATCTTGATGTGAGATTCCACTTCTCATCCATACTAAAAAAATGTTTAAAATTTACATTTTAAAGATAAAACACCATTCACTAGTACCATCAGTTAGCTGTCAAGACGGCAGTGTAGAGGAGGGGTTCAGGGATAGCAAGTTCAGAGCATGAGCCTCCATGGCTGGATGTTCTGGTCATATTCAGTGCATTTTTCAAACAGTTTCCATTTCATATACCTCCTGTGTTTGAACAGCATGGCACTCTGGAGCAAAGTGAGACATTTCCCAAGAGTTCTCTGGTGGGGACAGAACAGAAATTAAAACAATTTTCTTTTGAAGTGAAAGCCCAAAAGGATTTTGCTGAGCCTTTCTGTTTCTCCTTAGATATTTATGTCCTTCTTTGGGAGAAGACTGCATATGCACACAAAAATGCATCTCTTCACACTGTGGCAAACAAGCTAATTTGACGTTGGTTATTCTTATGAGCACAACAAGGAATATCACCAAGTAGCATTAAAATATAGTCTTTAATCACATGGGGGATTAAAGACTAGGGGACACACACGTGTGTCCCCTAAGAAAGGAGAAAAACATGGACTTCAAATAATATTTACATCTGACCTCCTGCACAGTAGAAACCACAAATGTCATCCAGCAGCTCCCGTATAAACATCGTAATTTCTGTTTCAGTTGCAACCTTTGCTTTATAAATGCTTTTTCATCTTGATTTAGAGATCTCTTGATAATGTCAGAATGCATGGTAATAGTGACTTAATCAGGACTGAATAGTCAGCAATTACTCATTCCTGGCCCAGGAGGAGCCAAAATAATATGTCCATGATCTCAAGCAGTACATCTTAACATAGTCAAAAGAGGAAAGACTACCCAGTACAGTGACATCTGTTCTCTGACTGACTATAAAGAGCACCATACACAGAAAAGCCTTGAAATCCAATACACAAGGTCTTTTTTTGGCAAGGAATAAAAAGCTAGCTTTTCTAATTATGGTGTTTCAAATTCTGCTTCTCCTTTGAACAAACACAGCAGAAAGCCCACCACAGTTAATACTAACTTAAACTTCTTGGTCTTCCACTGTGCCTTGCATTTTATAAAACTACTTAAAACAAAATTAAGTGCCATTTCAGCATAGATATTTAAAACAATATGGGGGCTATGCCATCCTTCTCCCTGATTCACAGTAATGGGAGAGCTAACATACTGTATTTAATATAGAGTGCCCCTATTTTAAGCAGGCTTCAAGACAGATTCCATTGAAGGTCAATACATTTTAAGTGAAAAGGCAATTTTAATATGGGAGACAAAACATCTTCATCAACTGGTCCCCTCTGTTGACACCCAAAATGCAGAAGACATTCCTCTGCACTTTGGGTATCAACACCCTCCATAACCTTTAACCACTGAAATTCCTTCAAGATATTATGTAGTTTAGGGGCTAATTAATACTTTCAAAATGCCGGGACTCTTACAGACCTAAACATGCCATATAGAGGTGGCTGCTCCAGTATATATGAAATTTTTGTCTATGCTTTGGATGTGAGCTATTGAACAAAAGGGTGGTAGAACAACTACTTAAAAGAGTCCTTCATCTTCTATAAGGCTGACTGAAAACAGGCAGAATAAAATAACTTTAGGGAGAATTGCTTTGTAAAAATCAGCAATATTACTGATGTGTCATGTGAGTTACAGCCCAATATACCTGAAGAGGCATTTCCATCACAAGATGCTGCTTCCAAATACTGGTAGTTTTCATAGAAGGAGGTAGAAAACATGGCTAAAAATTCAATACATGTTAACAATCTGCATGCATATTTTTAATACTTCTCTATATTTACTGGTCTAAGAACATCTCATACAAACTAGTCTATAGTTTAAAATTCCATAAATGTGGCTCAAAAGGCTGTAAACACACTGTCATATCACATTCCAGGAATGTGAGACTGTTCAAATGATAACAAGAAGACATAATATCTACTTCCTTTTATCCAATTATATATTATAATCTCCCTAAGCATCCTTCCTGAGAAGACAGAAGAATTTTTCCTTCTGAAAGCAGACAAAATCCGTATTGTCATGTTTTCACTGAGTTTTCCTGAAACAGCTTTTAAACTGGGACCATAAGCAAGGCTTTTACAATGAAGTGAGGAAAAATTTGCCTAGGTCTGACTTTAATTTCATGATTCCCCAGCTGTCTAAATGCTACTATGAAGAACTGTCCATATGACAGAGGCACAAGCAGAACTGGTTTTTTCATGCTTTTAGAAAGATGCAGTGGATGTACTTGGTTTACATGGCAAAATTAGTAGCGGGGGTGCTACAGGTGTGCCTTCTGCGACAAGATGCCAATAGTTTCCACCACGTCAGACAGAGACAGTTCCCTCCTGAAGCAGAGGAAGAGCATGAGAAGGAAGGAGTGGAAGAGATAATACGGAGTGAGCTGACCAAAGCCCTCATTCCCTATTCCCTTGCATCACTTGGGGAGGAGGTAGAGAATTTGGGAGTGAAGTTGAATTCGTGAAAAAGGGAAGGGTGCAGGAAAGCCTTTGAAGACTCTTTTTCATTTCTCTTTATCCTACTCTTAACTTTTTATTGGCAATTAATTAAACTAATTTCCCCAAGCTGAGTCTGTTTTGCCTATGACAGTCATTGCTGAGTGGTCCTGCCCTGCCCTTGTCTTGACACACGAGCCTTTTGTCATATATTCTCTCCCCTGTCTAGCTGCAGAGCCAAAGTGACAGAGAGGCTTTGGTGGGCTTAGGCATCCAGCAGGGCCAGCCCCCCTCAGCACTCTGCAGCACTTATAAAGGATAAGAACAGGTATAGCAAGCATTTTCCAGTGTATTAAGTCAGGATTGGACACAAAACTGCGTAGACGAGAGAGTAAATGGAAAGCATCTGTACCTTGTGCTGCATCTCCCTGTCACTGGGAAGCTCTATACCTAATATCATTGCTAAAGGTAATGTTAATCTCGGAGGCTGTGAGTTTTGCATGCAAGAGCTGGACTATGTAGTCACAAAAAGTTGCTTTTCCCATCCAATCTGAAAATCAGTTTGTATAAACTAAAAGTGTACAGTAGAGAGGTGGCTGTGAGTAGATTTTATTATTTAAATCCCTGTCTTTCACAATTTGTTTTACTCGAAGTTCTATAAAGAGGATTTAAATACTTAAATAAACACTTTGGTCTACATTTTCCAGCCAAACATTAGCAAGCCTCAATACACCTTTAGCAACATCCCACAGCTGAGGGTGATACAACACTAGCATAAACATTTCACATGTCTGAATTACATATACATGATAAAAGTGAAGCTGATTCATTTGGGCTATTTAAGAGAAGTCAAGCACAACTCTCTATGTTCATCTCTGTGCTAGAAGTGTCTTTCCTATACATATAGGCTCAAAAAATTAGAATTTTCACTACTCTTCTTTTACAACTCATCCAGTCTATTTTAATTGATGCTTTAAGTGACCTGAGCCCTGAAACATAAATTCAGATAGGGAAAGAGAATGCAAGAGGCATGCTGTATTTGTAACTGTACATTCACGGATATCACCAAGTAGGTCACCGACCTTTTTGCATGGCAATCTAAAAATACACATGTGCTCACAAACCTGAGCAAATAAGGACACAGCTAATGTTACTGCTTCTTCCTTTACTCCAGCATTTGTCAGCACAGCAGTCCACAAACTCTGGCCATGACAAAAGCAGTTCCAAATTTCTCAGATTTCTCTCTCTAGCAATAAAACAGAGATTTATGTGGTTAAACCTACAGAAGAAGAAGAAATAAAATCATCCCAGATGACTAAATCACAGTTTCTAGTGGGTAGCTTAGTAACTGAACTCTTCATCCCCTGAAGGACTACTCAAACCATTTGTTTTCATTTTCTTGACATCCTGTCAGTGTAACATAACTGGATGTGCTGCTCTGCTTGTTATTTTCTGGGGTGAAAATTACTGTCTTTGCTGAGGAATCTTAAGAGGTAATGAATAATAAGTTAGAGAAATATACCCAGCCATGTGATCATCCAGGAAAGAACATTTGTTCTTAGGCCCACTTGCAAACCACAGAAGGCAATGAAAATCTCAGGAGCGAGGCCACTAATGTGAGTGGAACTACGACACGTGCTCTTTACGGTCCCTGAAAAAAAGATTAATTTTACGAAATTTTAGCACTTTTTTGAGGCTGATCCTCTAAAAATTGGTGCTTTTCTCTGTGCACAAAGTAGCTGCTCAACTGTTAATACCTTGCTACTTCTATGCTTTCATTGTCCCTGTATTGCCTGGGATGTGGTAGTCATTGTGATGATATTAAAGACTTCAGGAAAAAGCAAGGCTATCTGGGATATTGGCAGTGCCATGCATTAAAACATTACAACACCTAGATCTTCAATTCAGGCCCAGTGAGCTACAATTTTTGGCTTAGGAAACAAGTGAACACAGGTTAAATGATCTCACTCTAGCCTCTAGTGGGTATTAATCTACATCACAAAACCATCATGCAATTTGTCAGAGTAGTTATATTTTCTTCAAAACACAATCTAAGACTAGTGAGTTCTGAGCATGGTGCTGGCACAGGAATTGCTGTTTCTTTTCATAAAGAGTTTGCATGATGTTTGATGTTGACATCTGTCGGGGTATGACACTGGCTAAGCGCCAGGCACCCATGAAAAACTATTCACTCATTTTCTTCTGCTATAGCTAAGCAGAGGAGGGGAAATTAAAATGAAAACTTCATGAGTTGAGATAACGATTAGGGGGAAAAACCTTTTAAGGGCAAAACAGGCTCAAAAACTTAAATAGTATAAAGAAAATTTATTATTAACAGAATTAAAAGTAAAAAGGGTAATGAGAACTAAAATAAACCTTTAGAGCCTTATTTTCTTCTCAGACCCTCTCTCTTTCCCACCGACAGAGCAAGGGGACAAAACGTGGGGTTTTGGTCAGTCTTTCACTCCCTAAGAATCTTTCTTCAGTTCATTAAAGGAAAGGAGTTCTTTCTTCTGTTGTGCCGTGGGGTCCTTCCCACGGGAGGCAGTTCTCTATGAATTTCTCTAGCATGGTCCTAAATTTCATGAACAGCAGCCCGCCCAATCTGCTGCAACGTGAGTCCCTCCCACGGGCCAAGCAGTCTTCCCACAACTGCCCAGCGTGGGTCATTTTAGTTCACAGGGTTTAGTCTTTTAAGGTCGAGCTGTTCTAGTTTGGAAGTGAAGACTCTCTTCCTCTATCTTTGAAAGCAAGTATCATCTCTCTCTGAGTTCCTCACTAGATTACAGCTTTTCAGTATCCACATGCTCCAGCGCGAGTACTCTTTCATGGGCTGCGTCTGGAACTCTGCACCCCCCCCATGCACCTCATGAATTACAGGGAAATAGTCTGTCNTTTCATGGGCTGCGTCTGGAACTCTGCACCCCCCCCATGCACCTCATGAATTACAGGGAAATAGTCTGTCGTATTATAGTCCTCACCATGGCTTGTGGAAAAATCTCAGCTCTGATGCCTGGAGCACCTCCTCCCCCTCCTTCTTTCAACTGACCTCGGTGCCACCATGTTGGTTCTCCTCACATGTCCTCACTTCTTCCCTCTTCTCTGGCTTGGAAGAAAAATGTTGTCTGTAGGTATTACTGCTCTCAAGTTCTATCAGTTGAAAAGTTCTTACAGAGCTTTGCTGCGCTGAAAAGGTTGATCTTGTCTGTTGGCTCCGTGCTAGGGAATTGTTTGCCATGTTTTCGTCACTGGCCAGGTGGTCTCTGCCAGCAACACACGGGTGGCCCCAGCTGCGTGGTCTCAGCCTCGGGAGGGCCCTAGCCATGCAGCCCCCAGTGGCCCCATCCCGCCTCACCACCTCTCAGGAGAAGAAAGAGAACTTCCCACAGTTTTTCCTTTCTTAAATACGTCATCCCAGAGGCGTTACCAACTTGTCTAATTGTGCTAGTAAACTGCCCATTGTCAGAACCTTCAGCAACTGGCTCTGTGCTGGATACAGACGTTCCGAGCAGCTTTTCTCCTGCCCCCACCAAAAGCCAGGCTGTGTTAAACACAACATCTTTTGTTCCAGGCATTGTTACTAGATACTAATTTTCATTCATGTACTTGCCTGTGGAAATGGTTAGAGAATTCTAAAGGGGATTAACATGAAATTTATGTACAGTAACAGCAAACCAGAACTGCTTGTAACAAGGGCAGAGCTGCAGTCTACTGCACCTTAATATTAGAGCTACAGTCTCTCACAGATGTTATTTGGATCTCAGAATCCTGCTAGAAAAAGATTTCTACTCTGGTTCCTCCTTACTCCCATGGGATGGTAAGTTACTGCTTACCTAACAGTGCACAATTCCCCAGTCATACATTCAGTAGTAGCTCTACTGCAAAGATCAATAGAAAAGCGGCTGCATAGAGTGCATTTACCCATCCATTTTGTAGCCCCTATTCTGGTAAGGGAACAACTGAGTGAAGATCCCAGCTTCCTCCAAAGTGACAAGACCAAATAACTTCTCAAAAGATGAAAGGTGGTTGTCACAGCACATTATGTCCCTGAAACGACAGAACAGCCCAAACAAGAATTTAACCATTTCCTTCTATGTAGTTCTTACTTACGAGAGAAGGACTGGGAAAAATTAGCACCTTATTCAATAAATTTCCAAAAGCATCCCTTTTTATAGAAAAAAGTGCTAATGGGGGGAAATTAAGTCTGGGATTTATGCTGAGAACTCATTAAGCAACGGCTCTAAGAGTACTCCACTTACTTGTCCTGTAGTACATCAATACAGTTCAGGAGTTGCACAGTATTGTTATAACCTCAAAAGAAGGACTCTGATTAGCTTTCCAACAACACAGTTGTAACTGCATTGCTTTTAATATCAAGAATTTACAAAATATTACATACGCCACAAGCAGAGGCAATTAGAAGCCCAATTGTGTCAAGTCCCAGTAACCTGAAGCGAAGCCAGTCTACAGTATACTACCTGTGAGAGACACAGCAGAGGCCTCTGAGGCTGGAAGAGGTCTGGAAAGCCCAGGAATGGATGGTACTAGGAGCCCAAGGACCTGTCATACATGTGATGACATACAGCTGCATAACAACCTGAAGAAGCTGCACTTAAGAGACAGGACAGGCAGAGCTGCCTTAAAACAGCATTGATTACAGCAAGAATAGCCAGTGATGCAGTTGCCACACTTCAGACAAAAAAAAGCAGAGTTGATTACTCTAGCACCTTGTATTGTATGGCTGCTTTCCTAACTATTGTCTTTTCAATGTTGAAGTGAAATTATATTTTAGTAGTTGGTTTAATGTGTAGCTAATTCTGCCTAGTAAGTCTGGCTACCTACCTTTTTGGACTAGCTGCTAAATTTTAATACCACAGGGTCCATCCATATGGCCACCTGAGCTGAAGGAAGCATTCTGTCTGGAGATGTGCTATATGTGTAGCATTGCAAATACTTGCAGCCTTTAGAACCAGTGGAACTTAACCAATGTACATCGTTGTTGTTTTCTGATGGGAGAATGTTTGCAGGTTTTGTACTAGATACCATGAGGTCTGGTGGAAAAGCTCCATTCCAGAGAAAGATGGGGAGTGTGGGGTCAGTTCTTAGGAAGGCACTTGGATGCCAGGCTTGAAACCATGGAGACAATGACTGTTGCAGACAAAAGAAAGTAGAGGCAGTCCTGCCAAACAGAGAAAGCATAACTACATAGCGAGGAGCCAATTTAATCTTGGTGTCTGTCTCCACACTGGTTGTCAGAGGCATGTGGGGGAGAGGTTGCACATGTACCACGTCCAGGAGGCAGCTCGGA
>VZTH01014137.1:0-79298 GCA_013397815.1 Aleadryas rufinucha | reverse complement strand
GCGCCCGCGCAGGGACGGAGGGACCCCGGTCCGGCCGGCGGGACTCACACGGGGTAGAAGGCGTAGGGCGGCAGGGCGCTCTCCTCGCACACCTCCGCGTCCAGCAGCAGGTAGTCCTGGCTGTCGTTCCGCCGGGCCCCGGGCGCCGGGGAGCTGCCCTTGCGCGGGACGTAGGGCTGCGCCTGACTCATGCTGTCCCGCGGTCGAGGTGCGAGGCGGCGCGGCGGCTCCCTCGGGGCGCGGCGGGAGCGNAACGCTCCCGTGGGAATTCGGCAGGACCGGCGGCGCGGCTGGCGGTGGCTCCCCGCGGCTGGGGAGCATGAGCTCTTGCTTGGCTTTACTGTGGCTTGGTAGTACAGCCTGCGCTGTGCTTGAGCCCTCGTGTAAGTGGCCGAGGAAGAGCATCAGTGAAAATGAATGCTAATGCAGTAAACCCAGAAAATCTGAAACTTTAAGTCTTCCCCAGAAACTGGAAAATTTCCTTGGAAATTCCTCTTCCTTTTCGACTCTTTTCCTCTTTCTTTCGTCTCTGAAGCATCTCCTTACAAATGCTGTTCACCTGTTTCAGAGAAGAGCCAGATTTTAATCACTTCTAATAATTTCAGATAAGAGCAGGGGCAAAATATCAAATATCATAGTAAAAAAGCCCAAAACAACACAATAGCTTTGCAGTAATAACACTTAAGCAAAACTCAGTCCACTTGTATTTCTCAGTTCTGCTTCACTGGTAGAACTTTGATTGTATTTTGCAAATAAATTATTACAAACTTTTCTAGGAAAAAAATTACGGCACTGAAGAATTAGCATCTGACCTTTAGGCATCTTTCACATTAAACATGGTACTTACTATTTCATAAGGGAATATTTAGAATTAAATGTTGTAAATGTATCATTAAAAAAATTAGTATATCCAAATAAAGTCACTCCCTCATTCCTGGCCGTGTTCACATATTGAATTCTTGCCAGCATTTGTGCTGGAATAGCACACAGCCCTGTACTCTTTAGGCATGCACACCTTCCCCTGATTTAGTAATGTGCTGAGAAAATAACTGGCAAGCCCCATTACAGTCATTTGCAAAGCAGGCTGACACTGCCTGTGCTCTCCAGCAGCCCTTGCCAGGCCATGGTTTCAATGGCTGCCTGGGCTACTGGGACTTGTTTCACCTACTAAAACTGCCAGAAGAAGAGGTGTGTAAAGAGAGCTGCAGCTCATTTACGTGGTCTTTAGAGGAGGTGCAGAAATACCTACAGTCAAATTTCTGAAATTTCTTTTATCCTAGCTATAGCTCTCAAAATTACATTCTAATGAGTTTTAGAAATCTTCCCTTCTTTGCAAACCATTTTTTTTGCTGTTAAAGAATATTTTATTTTAAATGGGAAGTTTAGTACCAATGATACCATGTGTATTTTATAGTTCTCATGCTGATTCTTCTTTCATATTACTATAAAAACAGACAGTACAAAGTTATGTGCAGGCTTTGCATTTGAGAAATATGTTGTTAATAATATCTCCCTTTTTTACTGAAAGAAAATTGTTTTCTAGAATACTTTGTGATGGGAGGAATTTTGATGTGTTCCACTGCTCTTGTGCATAACCATTTAATTTCATTTTTTCTACTCTGTTATAAAGAGACAGTGCTTCTCTGCTTAGTGTTTTTTGTATATTCCCAAAATGTTTGCAGTTACTTTTTTTATTTCAAGTAGTCTATTTGATATTAGACTCTTGTTTCAAATCTTTTCTTCCAGGTACCTTTTTGTTCCCTTCCCTTCCCTCTGTTCTTTTTTTTTCTCCCCCTCTGGTATATTTCCTTTCTTGAAGTGAACACCATCCTACTTCATTGATGGGTTATCGGATCCTTTGATTTCAGAGACTGCACAGCCACTTTCTCTATTTTATTCTGCTGCTTCCTTCAATCTTGTGCTTACTGTTTGAGTGCCCCTAGATGATTTCCCATCTTCCACGTGACACCTGTGCATCTCTCAGCTTTCAGGTGATATTTCTCATTATCTCAGTTGCTACCCTTCCTAGATGCCAAACTTCCCTTGATCTTCATTCTTATTTCTGCCTCATAAATTCTGGTATTCCCCCAGGCACTGTTACTTTCTCACCAATTCCAAATGTTTCACAAATCCTGAAGCCACACTCATAGGTCACAGTGATGACACAGCTGTGTGATATTTCAGAAACATTGGGCAGATAAGTTATAGGAACAAAAAGTGTTCAGTGCCCTTGAAAGGAAAAAAAAAGATGCTGAGCTGAAATTCTGAATCATTTCAACCTGATTTATATTTTAAAAAGACACCTTTCAACATACTATAGCAACTGTCTAGTCTCCATTTCCTGGTTGCAGGGTGAAAACATGCAGCACTATGGGAGTGGGCCATACTTCTCCTAGAGGTCAGAGAAGCACAGATGTTCTGAAATCTGTGGGTTTTCCAAGAGTCACAAGATGATGGGAACCTTGGCTAAAAGTGGTGTGTCCTCTTGTGCTTACAGTTGTTTTGATGCATTTTTGTTGGAATGGTTCAGGATATGGGAGTGAACTTGCATTTTTTCCTTTTTTAGGCTGGGGATGATGATCCATTCTGTAACTATCCAAAAGCTGGTGAGGTTAAAGAGAATTACTTTGGATGCCAAGATGCTGGAATGAGGAAGCACGGTGTGGTCCTTTCCTTCTGCGAGAGACAAGAAAAGAGATTCCTAGCAGAGAGTATAACTTTAACTATTCATTACCCTTTGTGAAAGTCCTTCCAACACCAAAATGGAATTTATATATTATTCTGGGTTTCCTAATGACTTGGTATTTCTGTTGCAAAGATGAACATATGCTATTTTTTAATGAATTATCCATTATTGATATTTATGCAGACATTTATTAGACATTTAAATTGCAAACTGAATTACAATGAAATTGCTGTTCTGGAGAAAGTTATCAGATGTTCACTCCAGTATTTCTTATAAATATGTGTATATATCTATATCTATATATAAAATCAGAGTGAATACTGAACTAGAAAAACAAGCTGTTTTTCCTGAGTCTTTATTGGGTTTGTGTGGCAGAGTTTTGGTAGTGGGGGGCCTACAGGGGTGAGTTCTGTGAGAAGTTCCCCTAAGCTTCTCCCATGTCAGATGTCAGTGCCAGCCAGCTCGAAGATAGACCCACTGCTGAGCAATGCCGAGCCCATCAGCAATGGTGGGAGCACCTCTGTGATAACAGATTTAAGAATGGGAGAAAATTTCTGCACAAGAACAACTGCAGCCAGAGAAAGGAGTGAGAGTATGTGAGAGGAACAGCCCTGCAGACACCAAGGTCAGTGCAGAAGGAGATGAGGAGGTGCTCCAGGCACCAGAGCTGAGATTCCCCTGCAGCCCTTGGTGCAGACCATGGTGAGGCAGCTGTGCCCCTGCAGCCCATGGAGGTCCATGGTGGAGCAGAGATCCACCGGCAGCCCATGGAGAACCCTGTTCTGGAGCAGGGGAATGCCCGAAGGAGGCTGTGATCCCATGGGAAGCCTATGCTGGAGCAGGCTGACAGGATCTGTGAACCACTGGAGAGGAGCCCATACTGGACCAGCTTTGCTAGCAAGACTTATGAACATCTGGGGACTTATGCTGGAGCAGTCTGCTCCTGAAGGCGCCCACATTGCAGCAAGAGAGTGTGAGGAGTCCTCCCCTTGAGGAGGAAGGAGCAGAACAACATGATGGACTGACTGCTACTTGCATTACCTGTCCCCCTGTGCCACTGGGGGAAAGATGTTTTAAGATTCAGATTTTATTTCTCATTATCCTACTTTGATTTGATTGGTAAAAAATTAAATTGATTTTCCCTAAGTTGAGACTTTTGCGCGTGACAGTAATTGGCGAGTGATCTTTCCCTGTCCTTGCCTTGACCCATGAGCCTTTCCTTATATTGTCCCTTCTGTGTCCAGTTGAGGAGCGGAGTGATAGAATAGCTTTGGTGGGCACCTGGCATCCAGCCAGGGTTAAACCACCCCTGACTCTTTATCTGACTTGTACACATGTTAACCTTTCATTCTTTAGGGGTAAAAAATACATAACCTTGACAAAAATTGCAACATTTACGTGCTTAATATCTCCCTCATGTGTACATTTTTTAGTACATAATCAGAAAATACTTCTGTCTTCTCAGATAAAAAGAACTGATGCATTAATGTGAAATGTAAGTGTAGAGTTCGTTTAATTGGTTTTATTACAGACAGCAAGTTACAAACTATTCCATCATCATTCACTCATCAAGTCTAGTGGCTGAGATATGTCACTCAGAAAGATGAAACCCAAAAGCTGAAAGCTCCTATTCCCTTTACAAGGGACAGGATGAGAGATGGAGTGAGCTTGCCTGAAGAGTGACAGGCACATTGCTTAATGCACTATTAGAAGTCACTTGGGTGACATGACAATGAAAGCTGTAAAAGATGCCATGCAGAATAGCACAGTACCATGATTCAGCCTCACTGCATAACTCACATGAAGGTTATCTCTGTCTAGTGGAATATATATAGGTCCAATTGTATTGCTCACTTGTAGACTAATCTAAACCTGCTCAGGAACAAAAGGAAGTGGCAACACCAACCTGTACTTCCAAGCAAATTTTCAGGGATTCATACAATGATGTTTAATTGCTCATATTTAACCCAAGTCTTGTGTAAGCTGGTTAGAATGTGCTAACAAGGGTACCCCAGCACATGCCATAGTAGTGTTTCCTGGCTTTCTGTTCTGCATTGGGAATACTATCAAAACCACAGTTGAATAAACCAGGAAAGGTGCAAGTCAGTTTAACTGTGCGATGGCTAAGCAGTGTCACTTGGGTGTGAGTATCAACTGGAAAGAAAAGAAGAATGCTTGGAGGTGTGAAGGATGTGTAACCTGCCTGATGGAATTCTTTCTTGCTCCATAGTACAGAACTCAGGACTTGCTTTTAGGAAGCCTGAAAATGGAACCATTACTACTTAGTAGTTTTGTTAGTTCTCTGCATAAGAAAAATGGAATAACCATTGTCAATGGTTATTAATTCTGAGGTTATTATTAATGGTTACTAATTCTAACCTCAGCTGCTTTCTGCCTTTGTTTAAATGTGAATGAGGACAGAATCATGTTGTGCCAACCAGAAACCTTTCCCTATTTCTAAAATTCTTCCTTTGTATAGTCTCTTCTGGCCTCAGTCCAACCTGCTGTTTCACATTCAGATTAGGTATGAGAAAGAAATTCTTCACTACAAAGATGGTGAGGCACTGGAATAGGTTGTCTAGACAAGTTGTGGGTACCCTGTGCCTGGAAGTGTTCAAGGCCAGATAGGATCAGACCTTAAGCAACCTGCTCTAGTGGAAGGTGTCCCTGCCCATGGCAAGAGGGTTGGAACTTGATCTTTAAGGTCCTTTCCAACCCAAACCATTATATGACTCTGTGACTTGGCTCTCATAGCTGTATCCCTTTTGTTTGCACAGAACGCTGCCTGGATGTATTTATGAAACTGAAGTGCAAGTTTTAATCCCTCAGTCAGAAATTACAGATGAACCTTTTTCCTGCAAAGGAGATCTTGATGAGGAATTGGGCTTAGAAGGCTAGTGAGCCAGATGAGAGCACTAGGACTGGATCACAGAAACAGAAGAAACGTTCAAAAGCTGTTTGAAATGTCTTGGCTAAGAACATTCTGGGGTGTTGATGGGCCAGAGATACTGAAGGATTTTTGCACTGTAAGAGAGTAGGGAGGGAAGTAGGGTCTGCAATGAAAAACACTTAATTTAAGAATGTGTTCCTACCTGGACATTTATACTCAGGACTCTAGTTTGTGGGGACACAGAGATTTCTGGGGGCATCGTTATTGCTGAACTGCTAGGGATGATCCTACCCCCATCACTTACACATGTACACACACACTGCCCCCTCCCTTATAAGATCCCACTTAGCCTTTATCCTTTCCAGAAGCATACAGTTCTTCTCTATGCGCCTTCACACAAGATCTGTCACCCCACATTTGCCTTGGTTTATGTGGTATACTTAGTTATTGTCAAATAATTTAAAAATTTTGAAATGTACCAACACCCACTTGTACTATATGTACACTGTGAAAGTCAGTCTAATTGAAATATTGTCATTAAATCCATTGCAGTTTAATTGCACATAGTTTTGTGGGTTTTGAATAAATACTGTGTTTCCCACCCAGTAGTCTGAGGCATACTGCTCAAAGATGAACACTACTAGTCATCAAGCCCCTATTCCCATTACAGATAATAAGATACTCCTCTATTTTAAGTGAGTAGGAGGATATTTGAAGTCAAAACTAGATAGAATTAACTAGAAAATGTCTTGGTAGTTTCCAAGGAAGTAGAAAAGTTTTTAACCTTTCAATCAGGAATACATGTGGTATATGGAAAGAGATATGGACCAGAGGTATATGGACCAGAGATCATGTATGTCATGAAAAGCAAGACTTATTTGACAGAAATCAATAGATTTACAGCATAAGTGAGATCAAGATTACATTTTTTTCTCTTTTCTGTGGATGCTGAAAAGCTTTAAGCAGAGAAATTTTCCAGCTTTCTGCAGTATTCTGTGAGACTGTAACACTTCGTAGGAGCCCTGTCTTTCCCATACAAGCTAGTCAAAACAATATTGTGGTTTTCTGTAAACTATCTTGCACCTGCAGTTGTTTGTAGAATTGTTATGATACTGACTAGAGAAATATTTTGAAATGGCAGTTGTAGAATTTGACCAATCACCCTAGGAGGTGAGTAACTAGAGGTCCAATGGACTTACACCATGCCAGAGCACTAAGGTATAAAAGAGGTGATAAATAATTAATAAAAAAAAGGCTTCTTCTCTCTACTTCCTGTATCAAGCCCGTGATCCTTCTCTCTCCCTCCTCGCGATACAGCGACACTTTTCTACTTTCTTTCATTACAGAAAGAAATAAAATATTTTCAATTCATCATTTTAATGCCTAACCTAAGAGGTTTTCAATGTCCATTCCATGTTCATGCAAGGCACTGTATTAACTTCTGTGTCCTGCCTGAGTCATTCAAAGCATCTCCACTTGTCACCTAAATTTGTCACAGCAGCAAAGAATGTGATAGATACACTGAAGCCTTCCATGTACATACTTTGCAGAATCATGTGGTGCTTATCTTGGAGATTTGATATTTAGACCCGCAAATGTATAAAGGGTAAAAAAGTATCATAAAGAGTGACAAACACATTACAGTTCTAGCAAAAATTCATGCCATGGCCACTTAACCCTCAAAAGAAAAGAAAAAGACAATTCTAGGATTTAATAGAGACCTTTTAACATAAAATTAGTCCACTAAAGGAGTGGGATGAGGTTGGGGCATGGGGACAGATGGGGAGGAAGTTAGTGCAGGGGAACAGACAGAACAGCTCTATGGAACATTATTTTACTCTTCTAATTAAAAATATTCGTCAAAAATTGGAGAAAATCTACATATTTAGAAAGATTTATTTGGGGTTTTTTTGCCATTATCTTATGACAACTGATATGTAGTAGGAAATCTTTCCAAAATACTGATCTCTTAAATTTAGTAACAATTAATTAAAGTCTAGTTCTTACTTTTGTTCAGGCTTTGTAAAGTATCTTCATGGCTAGTGTATTTGTAAATAATGCTACCAGAGAAATAAAATGTGAAGATGAAAGCGTTGAATCTTTATGCTCATATCCTTTTCAGTAAATATGCAGGTTCTTCTTTTATCCCCTGAGACCAGATGTACCACATGTAATGAGATTCAGCAAAGTATCAGTATGCACAAATACCACTGAAGGAATCTGGGTATTCAGTTCATTCCTGAGAAGTAGGATTAACGAGGAATTAATAAAAATGTATGTAAAAAGCAAGACTGGGTTGAAAGTTAAGTCTTATGGACATGGTCAATGTTTAAAGATTACTGATGATCAATACATTGAAGAAACTCTCCCAGAGAAAATTTGTCAGGGGAAAAGAATAAGTATTTTGAATATATTTTTGAAGTATATGAAATAATTTTGAATAAAGCAGGCCTACTGAGAGTTGACCTAGTGTTATTCACTCAACACTTCCAGGTAAAGTTTAACAGATTTTTGATTGTTTAGTCAGCAGGTCTCTGTTTTCTTCACCAAGCTGAAGTTGCTAAACAACTTGCAGTTGCAAAACATCGTCCCAGACTTCACAGTTCTCAGATTCTCACCAGTCTGCTGGTTCCTCAGAGCTTAAGAAAACAGACTGCAAAAAGTACCTTAACTATATGCAAACTACAGCAGTGATCTACTGCACACATCCGTCATGTGGAGCAGTTTGTTCTGTGTAATTCACCTTGATTCTGAGATGGCTTTTTACTGAATTAGATGTTACTGAGATTTTACTCCAAAGGGAGTATACCTGCAGAAAAAATATGCAAATGTCCTGCACTTATTCTGTTATAGTCCATGCCACCTATATGAATCCAGAGTTGTATGATGTATTTTTAATCTTGTCTGAATCCTCCAAAATACATCATGGATGACTCTCCTCATAGAAAAATCCTCCTCATTGATATAAAGAGATGAACCACTGTATTTTTAACTCTAAATGGCATTTTTGAAAATATGGCTAACAAAATATTCTGATGGTCTCTATAGGATCATTCTAGTAGATCGCATTTATGTGACAAAAAAGTGTATAACAAGGACAAAGCAAAAACTTACCTGAAATACATAAGTACCCACAAAACTATCCATATTGTGTCGCATAGCCCACACCCTTAGTTTTACTTCATAATATTGATTAATAACAACAATAAATTAATACAAAAAGGGGTTCATTTATTCTGTCAAAGCAATTTGTGTCTTTAGCAAGCAATTCAAAGTAAAAAAGAAAGGATATTGTCGCTCACGAGCAGAGACCGAGGAAGGAACGACATGGACGTTTATAGTGATACGAAACCGACAGTTTATTCACTTACAAATTCGCTCATATACCTTAGCACGCTGGACTGGCATAAGGTCATTGGTTCACTGACCAGCCACCCCTCAGAGGGATTGGCTGAACCCAAGAACACTTACTTCAGATATTTTCTCTTTGGTATCAATAACAGTTCCATAGTTTACAAAATCTCTTAGCTGTTTTCCCACAGCGTCCGTGAGAAAGAAGAGCTTTCTCACAGACACTGACAGAAAGCTGAGAAATCTCCCTGCACCATGCTTCCAGCATTCACAGGATATTGGAGAATTTAAAAATACATAAATGCTGAATCTTATCCAAGATACATGAGCTAACCTGCATAATGTTAATTATATTCTGATTAGATGAAATTTTTCACACAAAACTCTTCTCTGCAATATTCAGCAGATCCAGTGTCCACAAATTTGTCAGTTATTACTTGACAGGGTTTTTTTGTCCTGGAAAGAAATTAAATCCCCAAATGAAAACCAGTCGTTCTTTGTCACTTCAAAATGTATCCCCTTGATTATTTTTTTTCATTTTTACTTTATTTTGATTTTAGTAATTACATTTGAAAATCTAAAATGAGAATGCAGTACTTTAAACACCCTCAGAGTTAAATGATTCAGGAAGCCAAATAAATTTGATTTTTTTCCCCATAAATTAAGCATTGGAACATTTTCATCTTTACAAACAGTGACAATTAGTACAAACTGTTTGAATTACTGACAAAGAAAAAATTATTGGTATCAGTCTCCACAGTAGACAGTCCACCAGAAAACTAACTATTGAGATGAAATTGTGATCCCACTGGAATCCATGAAAATCATGTCATCAATGGACTTCAACAAAACCAAGAGTTTATCCTGAGTATTAGCGGGATTGGTACAAGCTTTAAGCAAATCCCAGCTGTATGGATGAGCTAGATGATCATCTTTGTATTATTAATACTTAGTAATAATAACAAAAGCTCTCCCAGCACCATGAGTTAGCCTAGTGGAATTCCATTTTATTGTTTTGGCCTTGCTTAGTTGGAATTGTTGAAAATTACTTTAAAAATTATCATTGTATTCATTGCATTGTCTGTGCTTGCAATATTATATTCTATAGAGTCATGAATGTTTAGTGAATGCTTTTAGAATCATCAGTTATAGATCCAGTCACCAAATTCAGAAGACCTAATGGGTTGCTATATCATGGCATTTTATTCCTAGTAAATCCTGAAACTCTGCAGGTGTTTTTAGGTCTGTTGGGATTTAGGAATGGTATTCTCCAATTTCGTGCTCCCACTGAAACCACTCCAAGCCATGCACTGCTTGTTCACTCCCCCCAGCCCCACTCCCTACCTATGGTGGGCTGGAGAGGAGAACTGGAGGCACAAAAGGCAAAGATCATGGGCTGAGACAAGAACAATTTACTGGAAACAGCAATGAGATAAGAAAACCTACAGTAACAGCAACAGTACTAGTGACAGAGGGTACAAGAGGGAGGCAAAAACTTCACATGAAAAGCCTCGGAAAATACCTGACCATCCTACACTGACCTATACGGGAGCTCTTATCTCATCCCTGGAAAATTATATGAGGTGGTATCACATAACCTCTGGGTCCTGGCCATGCCCCTCCTGGTTGCTGCAAAAATTAACCCCGTCCCAGCTGTAACCAGAACAGTGGGCATCCTTGCTCACCGTGGTTGCACTAAGTACATTTTTGGAGCTAAATACATGATCTTTGCAGGACTGAAGTTTCTTGGATTGCTCTTCAAATCCCATAATAATCGTTAGTATCCATTTTCTGTGCAAAGGTACCTACAGTGGATTAATATTGGTAAAGTTACTTTGACTAAAATACTTTTTCTAAGAGTGTATGTTGTTCCACTGGAAAGGAATATGTGAGCTGTGAGGCTGGAGATAAATCTCTGCAAAAATGAATCCTTGGTTTCTGTCATCTTTGTTATGTTTTTTCCTGAAACACTGGTATTTCTAAGAAGTGCTAAGATTTCCAAGGCCACAGTAGCATTCTAAAGATGATTTTTCAGGCAACAGCTTACTTCAGAAGTTCATTTTCATTGGAGAATATAAATTGTTGTGTCTTAACAAATTTATTTAATAAATTCTTGGTGAAACTCCCATGGAACTGTTTTCTGAACTACAAGACTGCTGTTATTCATCTCTAAGTAAAGTGCTGCATATTGTAAATAGCTCTGGAATCTTGAGTCAAAACATCTGCTCGCCTTCTTCACTTATCAGCTCTTGGGACCATGTTACTTGCATGACAGTTCTCAGTGAAAAAAGCTTCTATTACTCTGAGTAGCGAAGACAGAACTGAAAATAAGAGTCCACTTCACATTCTTCTTGGGAATAATGTTTAAAATAATTCTCATGCTTTAATGTTAAAATTAATTTTGACTTCAAGAAGAATAGGAATCGGTTCCAATTATATGGGAGGAAAAGAAAGCAGTAGATCCCCAGTTTAGACACAATAGTTCTGGGAGGTTCCCTGTGCCTGTATCCTCTTCTTGCCCACTGAAGCAGCAATGAAAGGGCCTTTCCCAGCCCTTTTAACAGGACTCTAGAAGAAACTCTTTTTTTCAGGTAGATTAAAATTAGCACTAAATTCCATTCAGTTATGAAGTGTTGTGTTCAAAGTGAGAATACGTCTTCAAAATCAGATCTTGCAACTGAGAAGAGCTGAGATGCTCTTTTGTCAGATTTAAATCAGAAGAGCTGAGTTGTGGAATTGAGAAATCTTAAACTTGGCCTTTTGATAATCAGTCATAATAGACTTAGAATATCTATATAATTTATCTGTAATAAACACAATTATACAGTTTTGTTTAAAATCTTATTTTAAGTAACATCCAATAACATCCTGGTGATGGTGGCAGCTGCTCAAGGACAGAAGTATAAATTTCCAAACACAGATATTGCTACATTCCATAGGATGCAAGAGGGAAATATAAGAATACTACTCAGTGTAATATATATCTCTGACAACTGGGTAGTCGTCAATTCATAGGTTCCAAAATCTGCTTTTAGCAAAACTAGTAAATATTTTTTTCCTACACTATTGACTTTCATTCTGATTAAAACAGAACTGTAATAACTTAGTCCAGAACTACTTTCTGGGGGAACAGAGGGTGCAGCAGTCTCTTAGATTAACACTTGCTGGTGTCATCAATGCTCTTGTGTCACAGCTGCGGGGCTGCACAGCCTACCCCAACCTACCAGCCTAGGGTGCTAGAGGACCTGATTTAATGGTGAACATAGTGGTGGTGCTGAGTTGATGGTTGGACTTGATCTCAAAGGTCTTTTCCAAACTTGACCATTCTGTGATTCTAAACCTAATGGAGTTGCTGTGATCCTGTAACTCCACTGCAGTACACATGTACTTCAGCAAGATGTTTCATGAAGTCACCTTTCTCTGGTTTGTTTTTTCTGTATTTTAAACTTGATGCTATTGCCATTGTAGTCACTGTTCCTTTCCTCATCTCCTGCTGCTCCTTACTTACAATTCACACTGCGGTTTTAGATGTAATATGTTTTTAGTAGTCTATTAGATGTTACTGCTGGTGTACAGTAGAGACGGAACCCATTCAACAGTCCATGATGTAGTGATTTAAATAAGGCAATCTAAGTACTTGATTAATTATCCATTAGCAGTAAGTCACTACTATGCAATCTGTTTCTGAAGATATCACACAGTATTATGCAGTTATTATGCACTTCTTCTTTATGAGTCTGTTCCAGTGTTTTTTTCACACTGAGTGCTGCGTCTCAGTTTACATATGCACATTAAAGCTGTCATGTTAAACCCTTAATTCTTAATTACCATTAGGCTATTAGAAGAATAGCCTGGCCAAACTTTAGTTTCCCAGCCAAATCCTTAGATCTGAGAAGTTTTAAAAACTTTTTTCTCCTCTCCTAATCATCAAGCCCTAAACAGAAGATGTTGATTTTCACCTGGACCACCTTCACCTGCTGCAAAATCCTCATAGACTGCTCCAATGTGACTCTCACTCAACAAAGTTGCCACTAGAAGTTTCCTGTGCGAGTCTGGGCTGAACGAAGGCTGAGCAAAGATCTTTGTGCTTGTCCCACAGGATTCAGTACCTCCTGTGTAACATACAATAAGTTTTATTGTGCATGGCTTTGTATTTTTAAACCTGAATAATTCAACCATCTGTGTTTAATAATTTATTTGGGGGGAATTAGCATTTCAGAGATTTCTTGTATAAAAAAGTTAAATCTAGTGTGCTTCTGTGTTTAACTTTTGTCATATAAAATTGCTTGCTTGATTTTATATCCATGTTTTTATACTTTGCAGTCTCATTCTCACACAGTATAAATAATAAAACTAGCCACAGTCCTACACTTGTTATTTTGATATCTGATACCATGAACTACCACTGAGCTCCCTCCACATTTTCTATAGGATTTAATATGTATTTTTTCTATTATCAGCACTTACACATTACTTTAGCTAAGGAATTTGAATTTTACATGAACCTCAATTAATTAATGAATATTTGAAGCAACTTTGAGAGACAAGAATGAATTATGGGTAAATGAAGATAGAGGAGATTTTTGATTTGCTAAATTTCAATACAGGTGAGAAGCAGAATGAAGAACAGAACTGCAACCCATGGAGGAGCCCATGCCAGAGCAGGTGGATGCCCAAAGGAGGTTGTGACCCATCCTGAAAATAGTATTGAACTATCCCTACAAAGCCATTTGGGCTGTTACACACAAGCACTTCGCTAGTGCAGTGCAGTTCTGTCCATGTGTGTATTTAAGTCATTCTTTAAGCAAGCAATTAAAATATCTGAATAAACCTACTTGCTTAAAATTAGCACAGCTACATTCAGGAGACCTGCTCTGGTTAGCAATTAATTTCTGTGTGTTTTCCAAATTAAAAAAATGCTCTTAAAACAAAACTAAATAATCAGGCCAAAGCCATTCAAAATTAACTCATTTACCAATCAACTCATCAGCATCTCTTTCATCTTCTTAGTGTGGAAGAATAGCACAAATTTAGCTTTGAGAAATGAGACTCCAAGCATATTAGACCCATATTTGTCAGAATTGGTCCAACTAAAATGGTGAAATATTGAATGTGATTCTGTGGTTCATATTCTGCTTTATTCCATGTTCAGATCATTGTGCACCAGGCATCCCCTATATGAATAAGATCTGAAAGAAAGAAGGAATAACAAGCCAACATGTTGCTCTTTGCTTCATTTTAACTTCTACATACACTTGTGGGGACATCCAGGCCCAACATGAATCCAAGGCTCTTGGTATTTTGAAATCGTTAATCAATGGAGAGCCTGGAAACAATTCCTTGTTCTTGCTCCCCTCGCAGAATCACAGAAAAAAAAAAGCTCAGAAAAGCTGAGCTACTACTTTGCGAGTCTATTTTCCTGGTCCTTTTGAAAGTTTTCTGGGAAAACACTGGCATTCAACCTGCCAACAGGTTGCCCAAGGGGCTAATAAAGGTACGCTTGGTCCCTGTGCATATGGGGCCTGGTGGGATTCAACACCACCGTGGGGGAGCCCAGAGATGGAGGGAAAACCCTTAGGAAATTCATCTCAATACAATTGTATGCTTCATTTGTTCCTCTTCTGGGTTCTTAACTATAAATAAATAGCAGAAACACATGAGACTTGGACTATTATTCTTTCAAAATTTTCTCACATGGGCATCACTGTATTCAGTAGCCAGCTTTTGAAAAACAGAAACATGGTTCGTCTGATATTCAGTGTGTGATTTGCACTGACCAAACATCTGATTTAGAGAAAAGATAGCTTTTCCAGTTGGGCTGTTTGAGATTGTAAGATGTATGGTTTATAAAATCCCAAAGCAATTCACAGTAATACTGTGTAATTAGAATTATAAAATCTAAAGGCTGTTGCACATAGACTCATTCAGATTATCTTTGTGATTATGAAGCATTGCTACTACTAGCCATCCACCCTCAGTCTAACATGTTAGCAAAAATCATTGAATGGCTTAGATCTCTATGGAAACTTCTCTCCAAGCTGAATAACCCCAACTCTCTCAGCCTTTCCTCATAGCAGAGGTGTTCCACCCCTCTGATCATTTTTGTGGCCTTCTTCTGGACTCTCTCCAACAGCTCCACATTCTTCCTGTGCTGGGCCCCCAGAGCTGGATGCAGCACTGCAGGTGGGGTCTCACCAGAGCAGAGCAGAGGGGCAGAATCCCCTCTCTCACCCTGCTGCCCATGCTGCTTTGGATGCAGCCCCAGGTACAGCTGGCTTTTCTGAAGCTGAATTATGTTCAGATTCAGATATGAATTATTGTGCTGAAAATGCAGCACAATGAGCAGCAGTCAGCACCATTGGATGGGGTTTTGAGGGGACTGAAATGGTTTTAAAAGTCCTAGGTCTGTCTCTTATAAGTAATAGAAGGTAATAGACCTCAGAGTTCTATATGTGCAGGGTACTGCTGAGCATGTCTAAGAGATTTGCTGTTCAGAACACAGATGTCACCGAAATTTTTGTGTGCCCTGTTTGAGGTGTCTTTACAGAGATTGACTTGAAATTGATTCAAGTCTCCAGCTTAGAAATTCAAATTTTTCCTCAGTCCATCCCAAGCAGGATAGTAAGCAATTTCAGCATGGACTAGATTCTCACATCAACTGAACAATCATGATTCACAACATCCATCTTTAAAATAAATAAATTACTTAATGTCTAGCTGCTGAAAGAAGAATAAACCAGCATTTAACTTCAGTGGTTTAGATGCTAAATAATTTTTTTTGAGGTGTAACAGAGTAGGCACTATTTTTTTTTTGTTTCACTCACATATGGTGGGGGTGGGGGTGAAATACCTCACAGTGTCTGTTCTAGTTGTTTTATTTTAAAAATTCATACTGTAATTGGATAATACTAACAATGTGTAATGGTCATTGCTCTACTACTGGCCATCTTGATGCCTACATCAATCAGGTTTTGTTTGTTTGCCTTTTTCATCCTGCCATCACTTACTAAACTGTCATTATCTTGACCCATGAGTTTTCTTGCTTTTGCTCTTCCTGTTCTCTCTCCTCTCCAGTTAAAGGTGAAGAGTCAGTTAGTGGCTGGGTGAGGCTTAGCTGGTACCACAGTGAGCCGACCACACACCAGCACATTACCAGAATCTCACAATGCTACAGACAAAAGAAACTGATTTCTGAAGATAAAGGATAGGAAAGAAATAATAGAAATATAGAGATCTATCAAAATGTCAACCCATCTTATCTATGTAGTCAAAAGGTGTGAGTGTATATGAACAGGATTTGAAAGATATAAAACCAAGTATAAAGATTAAATAATACCAGACCAATATGAAAATTAATAACATATAGGTCAGAATAACAGTCATAATAGGAGCAAAGGACTGGTGCATTTTCTCAAGAAGTATTAAATTATCTCCTGAAAGAAAAGCAAATATGTGTGACAATTGACTTTTAGGCAGTAAACTTAGGAAGCTGCAAATTGCAAATGTCCTGTATTCTTGAAGTAATGATGCAAGATCTGCACACATCCTTCTCCCTCATCCTGCTTTTTTCAGAAGAGTGTAGGAGTCTCTTCTAGAACAGATGAAGTGATGAGCACTTTGCAGAAAACAGTGTTCAGTAGGACTTGGTTGCAAAGTAAATACCTGTCCAAAATCTTAGTGTAAGGGCTTCTTCAATAAAATCTACAGCAACATCCCTTTCGTGAGAGGTAACCACCTTAGTCTGAATGACACATTTTTTATCCTTTTGTAGTCTTCAAAATGGCACTAAGTGTCGTTAAAAGAAATTGAAACTCAAGAGCAGAGATCGGATCTCATTACAGTTTCTCAAGTCCATAATGCCTTTGCTCACTAGATGAGATTGTTTTCTTGAGAAGGACTCTCCTATTCCTAGTACACATACAGCATTGCCACCTCTAAAGTACTTCTAGATCATTTCCTTGTTTTAAGCAACAAGCATGTTGAGAAAGTTCTTCTGTACAGCAGTGTCCTTTTCCTGTCACGCAGAAGGCAATTGAAATGCAGTGCACTGGGTGCTCTGTACACTTAGCAGCACTGAAAACAGGTCTTCAAACACAATATACTTCAGAGATTTCTCAGTTCTGAGTGTGAAGAGACTGAAGGGAACCGCTGAGCTTTGTGTGTTTATATGAGTGCCCATGCACACAAGCATGGGGACATTCGCAGACTTAGCTAACCACTACCAATTCCTTGGTGCTTAGTAGGACACTGTACATTTGTTTATGTTTTATTAAAGGAATTTTAAATGTTCATCTTGCTAAGAAAGAACCTTCCAATAGTGCATATTAAATCTTCCTTAAAGTATTTCTGCTTTCTCCTTTGGAAGTCCTAGGAACAGCAGTCAGGCACACAGTGGTTATGACTGCTCTGTTCCAGAGCCTTTTCCTAACTCTTTTCCTCTCCTATCTTGAGTCTGTTGTTGACACTAGGCAACTTGCACAAATCAGATAGTTGAAGCTGGATGAAGTGAATCCCGACAAAAGACATAATAGCAATTTTTCCCTGGCTGAGTATCCACTGTTGGGTGTAAAACTACTTTTTAAAGAGGGAATTACAGAAGGACTCATTTGTCTTCAATGGTATATGGCTTAGTGCTTCCTCACCATCTCCCCCGCACCAGCCTCTGGCAAGAAGGGCTGCACAGGGTCTTTACAGGAGAAGAAGCAGAGAACTCTCTTACTTGGCTGATGCAGCAGCTCAGTCCTGGTTTTTCAGCACACAGACTTGTGAATGATGCACCAACACAACTCCATCAATTCAAGCACGGAGTGATAAGGACACATTTGTTGCCACTGATTTTATGCAACAATTCAGCTTTCTGATGACAAGATTATACAAAAGTCTGATTTAACTAACTATTCGTTATCATTCCTCATTTTCCCAAATGATGAAGCATTCAGTGCCTCAGAATACTTTTCAGCAGATTTCTTGAAACTCTTTCATGCTCTGTGCATTTTTGCAGATCTGCTACTTTTCAAATGTTCATAGTTCTGCGACGTGGGTGAGCATTTTTGATGTTCTGAAAATCTTTTATTGAGGAAAAAAAATCATAAATTTACTCTTCATACTTTGTTACTAATTTTAATGTTATTTTACACAAGCAAACCGTCCTTCAAGATTAGGTGAGTCTTACAGATCATGATATAAATTCTGAGAAGCAAAATATGCAATCTATACAAATCTGATTTTGGCTTGTCTATACTTTGGCATTTGGGAGGGAGAAAAGATTTCTGGAAAGGTCATACTAAAACTTTTATGTACAACACTGCAGTTATTCCTAAGACAAAATAATAAGATTTGCAAAAGCATTAATTTCTTTTCAAAAGAAAAATGAATGTCAAAAATTCATCTGATTCGATCTGTGCTCTACTCAATATCCACTTTGAAGAGAGGATTAAAAGGAAATATTACCAAGTATGTCAAGTATTTATGAGGCCCAGATTAACTACAGTCTTTAACCAAGAATGGAGAAAGAGCAGAGTGTCGTGACTTGCCCATGATTAAGTGGGAATGTCTCTGGCAGACCTAGCCCTCGTCCTTCTGGTTGCATGGTGCCTTGGAAGAGTAACAGGCTACGCTTACATTTCAGTTAATCATGTGGTAATTTTGAAAATCTGAATGCAGTATTCTCTTTTTATACAAACCTTACCCAAATGAGAAGTTTCACAAGCTGACAGAGGCATCATTATGCTTGAATTTGTTTTTCCAGTACTTTGTTAAATGTTTTTTCATCTGACAATTTAAAACACATCCCACAGATAGAACTGCGCAGACCATAATACACATGAAGTGAAGAGCCTTTAAACATAGTTTTTGCCTGTAAAGGAAAAGAACAGCAACTGAGATATATAAATCAAACTGTTGATCATGGAAATTCTACAGTGAAAGATAAAACTAACAAGAATAGAGAAATGTATGAGGCTGCTTCTGTGCATCACCACCCTCTGTTTGCTTGAAAATCTGGATAATAAACAATCTTTTTGTAGAGTAAGATGAAAGGCTGTTGCTTTGTCCACTTTATGAGCCAAGCTAACTAGGCATGTTCTCCTATCCAAATCATTAAGTTGCAGAGTACCATAAAATAAGGAAGATTTACAATATTAAAAATATGGAGGGCATTAGTAAAAATTTGGTGTAAATCAATTGCTATTTGCTGTTTGTTTTGGCTGATTTCCCAGAGCCATACCTCAGAAAAGCAAATTTGATAAAGTGCACTTGAAGTTTTATCTGCATAAATTTCTGTAATTAGACTTCCTACAGCAAAGGAAACACAAATTAGTCTGTGCTATGCCAAACCCCAGAAAAATAATACAGAATCCCATTTGGGCTATTTGTGTGGCCCAAACCTAGTGTCTTAATTTCTGGGCATTTCAGGAATTCCACCTGCAAACCCAGAGATATTTGTAATAATTTATCCTGGAAATGTAATACCCAAATTCTGGATTATTTTCCTTGACTTGGATTTTATAAACAGAGTATGACATAATGTTTAGAAAGGATTAGAGACAAAAGTCTTTATCCTCAGTGTTGGTATGTGCACTGTAAAATGTACAAGTCACTTAAAATGTACAGCTATATGAATAATGCCTCTTTAGTTCATGTCCAAATGAAGAGAAGAGAAACAAACAAAAAAAAAAAAACAAACCAACAGTTAAAACAAAGTTGGAATGAAGCGGGAATATTTTAGCACTGTTTTAAAACTCAGGGAAACTTAATTTCAGATTAAACACAAATGTTTCATTCTTCCATGAACACGTGATTTATATTCCATTTTTGTGAGGAAGTTGCCCTGTTCTACAGAGAGTATGGCAAGTCCCACCTTACCAGAGAGGGTGAGCTGAGCTGAGGGAGCTCGGAATGCCCACCTCATGCCTCTGGCAGGAATATTTCATTAAAATGTTCTGGCAAAGACCTAAGGAAATAGTTGCACAGAGGAAAAAATACTTCCGGCCTGAAACAGGATAATATGACAACAGGACTAGATGACTATTCAGAATTTAACAATTAATGCTTTCCTGATTTTTAGCAAAATCAAGTTACATGATTGTCATTTCTGCCATTCTTCAGAGCTGAGCCAGAAGTCTGCTTTGCAGGATCTGCCAGGTCACTGGACACCACTGAACGTTTACAGCAGTTTTGAAACGTGGCTGGATTTTCTTGTTCAAATACAAGCAACCAAGTTATAAATCCAATTGTGAGCATGAGACAACTGTAATATTTTAAAGTCATATGAAACTGAAAGTCATGCAAATGTTTTGCCAAAGCGATTGTGAATATATTACAATGGTACTTGTTCTTTCTTAGGCACTCATTAATTTAATGTCTTAATTCTGTGTGAGGAAAAGTATTACATAACTTTTACCCATTTTTAACAATAGATGGGAAGTGTTTATTTTTGATTTCTTATCTATGCATGCTTTTCCTATACTGGTAGCATATTTGCGGTAGCCTTGCTGTCCTCAAAACACGAATATTTACTAAAATTGCTGCTATAAACTAAAAAAGTGTTACAGCATTTCAGATAAACTATTCTGAACAAACCTCTGCATTTCCACAGCTCTATTTCAAAAAGCTGGCTGAAGAACAACCAGAAATCTTGGTGATAGAACATAATCTATAGCACCTTTAACAGAAACTGCATAGCATAAGTATCTCATAAATGACAAAGGAGGTCATGGCAAATTGGTCTTTGGGGAGACCAATGTGCATGAGGATCTCAAATCCCATTTAGACTTTCCATAGGAAAATCACCTACTCATCAGCTGAGCTAAATTGAATTGGTTCTGGGTCCAAAGAGACCCTGACAGGATGGACACATAGCTTCCAATTTCCCACTAACACATTTAATGTTAGCTCAAGTTCCCTTGTAGCATTACTATAGACAAAGTTTCAAAAGGCCCATTCTAAAGCCTGAGTAAAGATCTATGTATTTTTGCATTCAGTTATATTAACACAGAACTGTAGAATTAAAAAGTGAATTGTGTGCTCCTTTGTCCACAGCCATGGCAAGTGAAGGCGGCTGAAACACCCCAGCTCTTGAGTGAGTTACTGAGAGAAGTTAATAGCCCTGGGATTATGAGTGGCATCAGCAGCCACTCAACACTTCATAAACATACCTTGTGTCTCAAAAAGCAGCTAAGTGCTGCTGGAGTGTTGAGTCCTGAGTCCTGTGGCTGAGACACACATTGAGGAGCTGAAGTGAATCCTCAGTTGCGCTTCTCATGAAGGGGTTAATTTCCACCATCAGAATGGAAATTTGAGATATTTAACTTCAGGCTTTCCATGTAGCTTTTCACTGTTTGAGGAGTAATCCATTCCAAAATCCTAAAGATTTTGTTATCTCAGGATATTTGTTCTCATTTATTCCTAACCTTTCTCTCGTCAAACAGTGGCAGGAATCTTACAGGATTAAATTCTCTGCTGTTACAGCAAGGGCTCTACATTAAAAGGTTGCTAGGGCATCAGCACATGATGATTTGGCCTTTTTGTCATTTCTAATAAGTTTAATGAAAATGGCAACATTCGCCCTCCTTACTTGAGGCATTTAACTTTATGCCTAAGGTGGGAGCCCATGTGGGAGTGGAGGAGGCTCCCAGCACGGCTGTTCTCAATTACTCTCTAAAGGCTGCCTTTACTGCAAAGGGGTTCTTAGGTCCCAGCCCATGCATCCAAGCCAAAGGTCTAAAATTATCTCCTGGTTCTGTTGTAACCAATTTTCATGCACTTCACATGGCCAGGCTGCATGGGACACTGTGATCAGGACCACCCCACACAAAGGTGTTCAAAACTGTCACTCACAGAAAATTCTGCTGCTTTGGTAAAATATAATGACCTATAATGACGTATAATTCAGTTTGTGGAGGATTGTAATTAGTAATAAACCAAAGCTGAAAAATTGTGTAGGTGAATTGCTGTTTATAGAATTACAGGGCCTGCTCTTTCTGCCATTTAATTCTGTAGGCTCTGAGCCATGGAGCAGTTGCAGCTCCACTCCTCACACCCCACTGAGCAGGGAAGAAACTGAAACTTACTCCATCTCCCACTGGGAGTTGCTGCTCAGTAAGTACAAAACCCAGAGAGGTGGAGAATATCATAACCCAAGAATAACTTAGAGCTGGGATGTTTCCAGGGAAAAAAAGAGGCCTGAATTCACTTTGGTGCAAGAGGGAATTAAATGTGAGGGTGCCACATTCTGAGCAAGTGCTAAGATACTGCACAAAAACAGCAGCATAAGACTAAAGATTCAGTTTTAACAGAAGCTGTTCCTGCTTCTGCTTTAGAAAGAAAGAAGAGGTGCCATCCCTGCTGTAGGAGTCAGAGATGAGAGTCTCAAGAGGAGAGAAGCACTTACCTGCTGCCCTGCATGAGGCATCTCAGCCCTGGAGAGAAATGGCATTTATTATATATATCTTATTTTCAGTGTTTCTCCAAACGCTGACCTTAGGTGGCTTCTCAGCCAGTGCTCTGCTTTAACTGCTCTCATCTTTGGGCACTCCCTGCTTTGGGGCATCACTCTTCCTTCCCAGGCACTTCACAGAGACGTCAAGCATATCGGCAGGGATGGGGCATTTCAGTGCAGCACCCAAACCTCTGATTGTACCAGCACCAGAAAAAATTAAATGTCCTACTACTTCCCCATCTCATGAAGGAGAACACCACTGTAGAGACAGAGCATTAAACACTCTGAGATGCTCAGAAACCATAATGAAATGGGGGCTGTAGCAGAGTGCCAAGGTATGCTCAGTTGCAGCCTCTTTGATTTAGGACCATCTGATCTCTGACATCAAACTTCAGGCCTCCATCTGAAGTTACTGTAGCAGTGATTTTCTATGTCAATCCTTAGCACCCAGGAATTCACATTAAAGTTAAATGAACAGAGAATACCATGGCAGTTTTCTTCTCCTAGATGTTTAATACTTTTTAATACATGTACATGTTGCCCAAAATCTTATGACTGATTTTTTTTTTTTAATTTATCAATTGTTTTTTTACTGAGTCTTAGTTTCTTTTACAGCCTTCCAAATTTGGTTCTCTGTCATAGCAGTGTTACAGACTGAAAGCAAATGCTTCCCTGTTTGGGAAAAAGTAGTGTTGTATAACTGACAATTACTTCTCAGGCATAAAGCACAGAGGCTTATTAACTTTTTCACTGGAGTTAAAATGTCCAACATTTTGATGCATAACCAGAAATATACTGGAGATCTATGGAGAACATGAATTCCTATTACTGAAACCCTGGCCTTTTTTCAAGCTGTGAAATGCTTTTATGAAAGAACACTGTTATTATGAATATATGCGCTTGAATTGTAAATTCTCAGGGTGTAATCTCAGACTTGGGTATGCATATATGTGATAGTGATACAAGAATACATGCGACTTCATTGCTTGAATAAACTGATGTTAAAAGTAGTGATTTACTTTTCATAGTATTTTTGTCTCTTAGCAACCTCAATTGTTTTCATCACAGCACATTTAGGTTTGAGTTATTCATTAACTTACAGTACTTGAAAGTGGTTATTACTATAATCTTTTGGGTTATGAACTGTTCTTTTGGGCTACAAGCTAACAACAAGAGAGGCAGCCACTTTATCTTTTAAAAGTTAGATATCATCCAGAAGTTTTAAATGTTATCAGATGAAATAATTTTCTTATTGGACTATTAACAAGGCTGGATAATTTGAGAGACATCTTTTCTGGATAGTCTCAGACCTCAACCATGCATAAATGAAAACATATTCTAAACTTTCACATGTACTTTATACATCATCTGTGTATCTGAATTTCATGTTTTGAGCAAATGCGTTTCTTGGTTCTATTTATTGGACAAGGCTACTGCCTACTCTCTTTGGTTTTCTATAAAAGTTCTTTTCATTGGGTATTTTTTATTAACTTACTTCAAGAACATTAACCTGACACAGCCTAACAGTTGTTATAGTTGTATAGAAAGCTCAGTTACTAAACTTCTTAAGGGATGTTATAGTAATCATCTCCATCACAAAAATTGCAAGAGAAGAAAAAAAAAAGACAGTGGTTGCAAGGATTCAGGTTTACATTGGTGTCCTTTTCAAAGGATGTAGGCTCAGATGATATCCATGAAAATAAAAATACACCAAAAACATAGGAACTGTTAGATACATTTCTTAATATTTCTTCTTTCCTTATTATAAAAACACTTACTACTTTTTATGTGTGTAAATTATCAAAGTCATACAGCAATAATATTTCAATATAAGGAAATGGTTATCTTGGAGCAAGTATTGCTCTATAGCATCCAAATCATGAATAGAGCTATTAATAAATGTGATCTTTACTGCAGCAGCGGAACTGAGATGAAACTTGACAACTAGGAGAGAGATCTAATTGTCTAAATCAAATAAGGGTGGAAAGTGAGTCACTGGTCTTTATAACCATGGCGGAAAAATTGCTGTTCTAGACTGTAGCAGTCAAAGTGTTTCCTCAGAGAAAGAGAAGTACTGATAACTGAGTCACTGTGGGCCATGGATGATTCTGAGACATCTGTATGAGGAAGATGTATTTGATAATCAACCATGCCTTACCTACCAATGGCAATGGGAAGCTAGGTAAAACATCATCTCATATTGCACTTGCCACAGATGTTTGGGCCCCTGAAGTGCTCCCTGGGATTTGTACCTGTTTAGGTTCATTGATCAATAATGGAAAAGGAGAGAATGGAGCCCAAGAGAAGAACACGTTTCTTCAACTTGATATTTAAGAAGTTGTGAAACTTTTCCTTTAGGTCTGCAGCTTTCCAAGAAATTCATTTCATTCCCATGCAACAAGAAATTTTACTTTCTTCAAAATAAAACTTTCCTTTAAAAGCAAAGAAATAAAACATCTTTGGCTGTACTTAAATGAAACTACAACATCTCAGGGGCACTCCCCATGCCATTAGGAAGTGAAAGTATTTAAAGCTCATGAATGCTGCTTTGATGTTTCATTTAATAAATGGAGATATGCCAAGATTAACTGATGTGTATCTGGTGCTTCATGAGCTGGCTATAGATACACTGAAAGTTTCACATGGAATTTTGCAAGAGCATGTGAAAGAGAATACAAATCTCCTAAGCTTTCCCACAACTTAATTTTACAAGTGCCAGTAGTGTCCACTACACACACTCATCCAATACAAACCAGCTGTTCATTTGCACACCTAAATGAAGACTGGTCTCATCAGAACATCTGTCTTTACCATTGTCAAGTCTTTTCCTATACAAAATACAAAATATGATGAATTTACATGGTTATGTTTCTAATATCATTTCTTGGAAGGAGATTTAAAAAAAAAATCCACAGTATACACTGTTTTACACTTAGATATACTCTGATGTTTGACAGTCCGAATCAGCCTTATTTATGTGTCTTCTAGAGGAAGGCCAGCCCATTTTGGCTATTTTAGGCCTTTGATCATACGTCTTCCAAGGTCAGAAATAATTTTCATTGCCAGAGAACCTCATGCTTGCTGTACATAAGGCCCGTGGTGTGGAAGTGCACAGACAGTGCCCATATTCGGTGAACATATTGTTTCATATATTTGAACGTTTGCTTTGGAGCAGCTGCTACACTCCCTCCTGGTTCTCAAACCTAGTAGAGCATCCTCCTGCTAAAGGTCACCTGGCTACAGTCAGCCTGTGAAAATTACATTCTTTGTTCCAATCTATAGGTAATTCCTCTCCAGATTTTTTCCTGTTTTTTTCCCAGAGATAGCCCAAATCTGTATATGACTCCTGTTGTTTCTGGAGAACACATTCGTCACCCTAAGGGTCACTTCATAATTTTGAGAATGTTGAAAATGGAAAATATTGATTACAGTAAAAAAGTCTGTAAAAGTATTGTTTGCAATATGAATTAATGCCCCAAATTAACAATGAAATTTAGTCAGCACAAATTTTACAGAGCTACCACAAACCTCTAGTGCTTTAACTGAAGGACTTCTAGAAGAAGAGATACAGAGTCTGATGAGAGAAAAAGCACTACAGTTCTTTCCGAAAAGTTCACAGATCTTCATAAATTGGCTGTTGGCTCTTACTGATTCATTTTGAGTTGCCATAGTTTTTCACTTATATTTCACTTATTATTAGTGACCCTAGTTTTGTGGTCATACCTTACAGCAACCAGAATAAAAGCTTACTGTGGTGGAAACCTTATAAAAAGAAAGCCTAGAAGGCTGTGAAAGGATGCTGAAATCAAGGTGAACAGAAGGGAGGCTGAAGACAGAGATGCCAAGAGGTAAAGGAATGTCTACCTATTACTGCAAAAAATCCTCTGAATGTTTAAAGACCTCTTTGGTAACTCCCACATCTACTTCTACCAGCTGATGTTACTCACTGATTTATCGTCATTACAAATCCCCAAGCAGACAAAACCTCAATTAAAAACAAAAACATAAACAAAAACAAAAAAAAAAAGAAAACCACCCCCCCAAAACAACAACCCACTCCCACGAAAAAAACCCCAAAAAACCAAAACCAAAACCAAAAAACCCTCAAAAACAAACAAACAAACAAAAAAAAAACTAACAAAAAAACCCCCAACCAAACAAAAAACCAACCGAAAAAATAAAACCCAGACCAAAAAACCCCAAGAAACCGTCAAAATTCTACCACAATCTGATAGAAGAGTGTGAGTGGGGACAAGAAAGGATTCTCCAAGCCTGAAAAAATCTTCCTTGTGCAGTCATTTGTTTGAGGAAGTCTAGAAGTAATTGCATTTTAATTGGACATAATCTTATTGGAACAGGGAATAGTGAATTTAGCACATTAAATAAATAAAATCAAACTACTTTCTAATTACCTTCTTACAATCTCAGTAAGGAATTTGCAGTTAGATTAAGGTGTTTCAGGCAATTACATTAAAGACTTCCCAATTCAGAAAAGAATCCAGCTGGCACTTGAAAAGCAACATTGTCCTTGCAGTGCAAAATGCGATATTCTCCTGGTTTTCTTTAGCCTTCTTTTTTCTTTTTTTTTCTTTCTTTTTTCTTTTTTTTTAAATAATAATAGGGTTTGGAAGGAAGTGTTACATCCTAGAGCAGTACATGCTAGTACATGTTTCAACCCACAGAACACTGCAAAAAAGACACTGAATGCAGAACCTATTTATTTCTACACCACTGGCTATCACTATAGCTGCACATGCTCCGTGTCCTGGCAAAAGCTACAGACAGACAGGATATGGTAAAATGCACGTAATGTTTTCACACATTCATTTTTCATTCTAAACTACAGTTTAAAATGGACAGAGTAGAGGGGGAGCATGCCTGATAAATGTCAGGTTAAGATACTTACAAGTGGCTAAAACAGCATCAGAGGAATGCCTGCCCTATCTGATAAGCTGTGGAGAATAGAGAAAGAAGGCAAACACAGCACCTTTCCTTAAAAAAAGGAATCAAGCATTTACAAACTAATCCATTTAGTTTACCATAGAAATTCTGCTAAAAATAATTAACTAAGATCTTAAATGAAGACATACTAACACAAATTTGTTATGAACAAACGCTGTCAAACCAGCATAGCTTTTTCCATGACAGGCAGAAGCTCTTGTTTTGGCACAAGCCATTGGTGTGCTTGTGAAGAATGGCATAGGATTTCATAGGCAAAACAATGGATCAGGCTTCACTTTTCTGAGACATGATACAACTATCACAGGCTATATGGATATAAAATTAGTTAGAAAACCTCATTCAGATAGTAGTTATTTTTTGTTGATTGTCAAAATGGAAGGTTGTACTATTCAGTAGGGAGGTAGTGGTAGGACAAGGGGTAATGGCTGTAAACAAGGAGAGAGTAGGTTTAGATAATAGAAAGAAATTCTTTACTGTGAAGGTGGTGAGGCACTGGCACAGGTGGCCCAGAGAAGCTGTGGATGCCCCATCCCTGAAAGTGTTCAAGACCAAGTTAAGATGGAGCTTTGAGCAACCTGATCTCATGGAAGGTGTCCTTGCCTATGGCAGGAGGGTTGGAGCTGGGTGACCTTTAGGGTCCATTCCAGCCCAAACTGTTCTGGAATTCTATGACATGCACTGGATTCAGTACTATTCAATAACCTCCTGTACCACTTGGAAAACTGAACAGAAAGTATGTGCTATTAAATTTGCAGGGAACAAGAGGCTGAGAAAAAAAGACTGCCTTGGAAACAGAATTGCAATACAAAATGAGCTCCCATGGAGGGTCCTGGAAAAAATGGACAAAATTCAACAGAAATAAATAGAAGGTATTTATTTCAAGATATTGAATTTTACAGGTGTCTAGGGAAACAATTCATTAGAAACATTTTCCTTGAAACTCTAGGGACATCACAAGCTGGAAATCAGTTATGAACATCTTAATTGTTAAAAATGTGTGTGTGTATTAGAATATGGCCTTCAAGACACAAGAAGCAGTCCTTACTCTCTGCACCATACTGGTAAATATTTTGCCCTAATACTGAACAGCTTTGGAGACTGCACTCTAAGGAAAACCACTGAATGCTAGAGATAGCTCAGAGAGGAAACTGATAAATGGTTTGCATAAAAGGAAGGGGAAAAAAATTGCTTTTCCTGTTCATGCCTAATGATTCCAGTAGTAGCAGGCTAGAAAAGTTCCTGTTAAACAGGCTGGAAAGATTCATATCAGATAGTAGGAAAACTGCTGATAATATGGTTCTAGACCTCTACACTGCTTGGGAAACTGGACAATATTATGGAGCAGTGCCTCTTTACACACTTCTATGAAACATATTACATTGTCAATTTTGAAGCAAATAAAAATGTTTAAACTATTTAAAATCAGATGGCAGTAATACCTGGAGAAAGTTGCTTTTTAATATACTTGCAACTGTAAACAAATATGTGATGATCTTACTGGTTGCTGCTCTATCATAATAAACCTTTATGACAGCTCTTTTTGGACTTGTAAAGTGCATATTTTGATAACTGTATTTCATAACTACCTAAATTCACTATAACTGACAAATTCAGTTCATTCCCATCTTGGTCATCACTTATAGCAAATTGTAACTAAGACCAGTTTACAGACTGAAATACAGGAATTAGCCAAAAGCTGTTCATTTCAGCTGTCTGAAGAGAAGAGCATTGAAAATACCTGGATTTCCTATCAAAAACTTGAAGTGAGTTAAGTGACATGACAGATTCATGTGTGGCGCCAGTGAGTGCAAAAACCATGTCATGGTGTAGAAGGTTTATTATAACTAAAAGAGTAGCGATAGTGTAGCTTACAATAAATTCTGAAGTACCAGTGAGCAATATACAGATTTCACAAAAGGAGGATTACTACCACTATGCCAGATACTATTGGCAAAAGTCTAATTGGCATTTTGAGAGCAAAAGAAAAAGATTTAGATCTGAACTGCAGTTTTCATAAAGAGACAGAACCATAAAGAAAAATATATTCTTAAAAAATTGTAAAAATTATTCTTCCTCCATTACATCACTTGAATTTAATTTGTCCATTAGTACAATCTTCTTACATGAAGATCTGAGTAATTTTCATTACTTAAAATGAAAGCACGGATGTTTTGCTTAGTTTTTGCATAGTTATGGACTCACGTCACTGGGTCTTGCTTTTGAGATTAAGAGAATCTTTTTTAAACCAACACAGGCAGGATTGCAAAGAAGCCCAGGTAGCTCAGCTGAAAATAAGGCTTCCTGGATTGGAAGTATTTATAATGTTTAATATTCAGGGAATCAAGGTCCATGAGATTCTGTTGCATCATCTCTATTCCCAGTGCCTTGACGCCTGTGTAGTCATCTACATCAGCGAGGTGTATGTCTGGGTTCAAAAATATTTTCTGGATCAAAACAGTAACTTTTTTTTATTCAATATTTTTCCCAGACGTTCTCTTTTCTAGGACTTTTATTGATACTGTTTCATACTTGCTACATTAAAACAATGCCTATTTGTTTATAATTTATAATTAAAATTGAATCCATAGTCTGACAAACAAATATTAGCTCTTTAGTAGAAAGATTAGTTTAATTAAGAATGAATGTCATTCTTTCACTGTGCCAAATTCTCTAAGATGATAATTTGTAACACCTGGATTTTTCATTGAAATAACTGCAGGTATTGCTACCTAAGCAAGGCAAAACATTTTTATCACACATGAAATTATGTTTTCAATATGTTAAGCTTAACTTGCCTCATTACTTAATCATCCTGATGAAACTGCATTCATCAGCAATGTAGCATTTAAGTATTGCTGTGACTTCAGCAAGAGCACATTCACAATGCAGAAGAAATCCTTCAGTTGGCATTAATGGGATTTGGTACAATGGGCAGCAGTGTCAGTCCATTCCCTTTGCTGAGGAGGACATCAGGGATGGACAGTCGTTCCCTCTGTGCAAGCCAGTGTCCAGCTGGGCCTCAGGGGCAGCCAGGACAAACCTCTCACAGGGGACGCCTCTGCAGGCACTGCTTTCCTTCTCTGCACTGACTCCCTTCCGCCTCCCTCCAACAGAGACCAGGTGCTTATTTAGGGATTGGGGCAAAGAGAAATGCACAGACAACATGAGGTGAAGAGACAGAGGTAGCATGTTTTGCATGTTCCTCTACAGACAGGGCTCTGTGCAGCGGGCATGTTTTATGGTATGGCTGCACAAGGAAGCATGAATCTAGATTAATTTTTTAAATTTATTTTTGAGAGAGAGGTATCATTCCTACAAGTTTCTCCCCAGCCTCTTTTGCTCCAGTCATCCAGCATCTGAGATATTAAAGACTCTTGACCACTTCTATAACGCACTTGTTTATCTAAGGCTAGACTAAAACATGGACTTTCTTCCCAGAATTTTTAAAATCTGCACATGACATTTACATATTCTTTTTAAGATGTTAGAGAAAAGTTTTACAAGTCTCTGTCCTGTAGCTCTTAAACAGAATACCAGTACTGGTTGACATATCAAGATCAAATATTTTATTAGGTCATACTAAGTACCACAATTTTTCTACGAGGTAGCTAGGGAAACCAGAGCTCCCATTTTGCCCCAAGTTCTTTCCCCAGCACTGTGAGCTGATGCTAGAGTCAGAATTAATGTTCCTCACCATGGATACCTAATACCATTTGAGGTGCTCTAGTGATATCAAATAAATTCCACAGAGGACTGGCAAATTGATGCAGCACCCACTAGAAATCCGTACTTCACTGGTACAGCCAAAGGAAGTTCAGCAAAACCAGCCATTGAGCTACAATGGCATTAAACATGCACAATTAGGCAAACACATGCTGCCCAATCTCTGTTTCCTCTGGGTAGTAGAGATATTCATGTGAAACATGAACCTGGAGAGGGCTAAATACTTACATATCAGTAACCAACTTAAATTTTGAATCTCTGTGGGCTCTACTAGAAGCTTGGACAAACTTCTGCATAAGCAAACGTCTACAAATTTATAAATTGAGGTATTTTATTTGCATCCTGAATCCCATCTTCCATGACTTGGATTGTTTTAGGGCCATGGTAGCATTTCTTGAGTTTTGACCTTGGGTTATTGAGCTTTTCAGCTTTAGTCTGTACAGGTTTGTGTTCTGTCTTCTGGGCTGTTGTCAGAGAGTTTATTGCCCTTCCAGTGGCTGTACTGTAAATAAAACTGAGAGCTTCACCTTCATCTAACCTACCTTTTTCCTCAGCATTGTTACAGAACAGATTCTTTCGCAGCTGGTATTTACCTGGATACTCCCATCCTCTATTGTATAATCACATCCTCTATGGTAAGACCAGTGTTATGCAGCTCAGCTTTCAGCTGTTTCACTTCTTTGTTGTACGAATATCGTTGTTTCTGGCACAGCTTTTGTGTCTTCACCTTCCTTTATCCAGATCAAAGTTTGCAAATATTGCGTGTGCTTTTGGGCTGCTAGTTTACTTTTTGCTGCAGTGTCACCTTTTGTGTCTAGCCCTAATTCTTTCAAATTAAGGTCACTGCCTCCATCCTCCAGCCCAGGCTGTGCACACTGCTGTCATTTGTAAAGCCCAGACAAATAATATAATCCATTGCTAATATCACCTTCTCTCCTGTCCAATCTCATCTCCCTACCCAAAAAACGCTAAGCTAGTTCTGGAGCTACATGTGGCAAATACAGGCTTGCTCTGAGCCATTTTTCACTTTGGATCATTTTTCTTCTATTTCATGTTGCCTCTCTGTCATGGCTGCTGTGTCAGAGCCCTCTCCATTCCTAATCAACTTGAGCCTGGATGGAGACATGGGGGTGTCTTAATTTCCTTGGCAAACCCTAATGACTCTGAAGGGTTAATTCTATTTCCTAGTGTAAGTCTGCACATCTGCCTCTTCTGTTGGCATCCAGAACACATCTAATTATTTAATCAATATAACTGTCCTGATCACTGAATGCTGTTAAAAAATAATCGTAAAATCCACCACCAGAAGTGTAGCTGCCCTCAGACTTCGTGCTTTCATGCTGCAACCCACCAGCTGCAGATTCAGTGATGTGTGAGTAAATCTCCACATTTCATGAGTGTCAAAGCTAGCAGAGCTTTTATCCTCACCAGTCTCTCTCCCAGAATGATTTTTTCATTACCATAAAACTGACTCCATATTATTTCTTACTGAGCAATTTCAGATGGGCATTTCACTGCAGGAGCATGATTCATTTCCATCTAAAATAATTTATCCTGTACATATCTCAAGATGTTTTGCTGCAAAAAATATCCATGCTGTTGATTCCACAAAGTATAGACAGAATTGCTTAGAAATTTTATCTTGGGACGGTTGCCTACCCTGTGAAGTAAAGCCCAAGTATCATCCTGATTACATTTCTTTCAAGCTGATACAGTTTTAAGAGATGAACTTCACCTACTGGTGACTACATATCAGTTAATAGAAGTTTTCAACCTATTTATCCATTTAAGGGCTGTCTTCTGATTAGCTTCTGCAAAGGTGTTTGCCACTCTCCTGGCCGATACACCAAACCCCTAATTTTGATCCCCTGACAAGGGTGTGGTGACACACATCTTGTGTGACAAGATGTGTCACTCCCTCGTGTCCCCCACTTAGAATGCAAGCTCTGGGGTGCAGCCCTCTCTTTGAAAAAAGCACCTCCATGGTGAGGCATCGTATAGCCAGTTTGTGCAGAGAGTACAGGAGGCAATGATTTGCCACAAGATGATCCACAGTGAAGTCTCATTAAAATATGTTTCTCATAACTATTACACAATATAGAGACAGATTAAAAATCATATTTATAATGCCTTTGGGTATTTTAATTGGTCTAGGGCAGGTGATACAGGTCTAAGATAACTATATTACTGTTAGGAAAGCAATTCACCATCATCAAATTCTGTTCTTTTCCTTCTTCCTCTGTTATTTACAGAAAATTTTACATTTTTATAGACATTAATCCAGAGCAAACCAGAAAAATCAGTGAGTATTTTTTAAAAAATGTGCGTTGTGAAGATCATGTTCTAGGCACAGCTGCACTATTTTCTAATAGTTTCTTAGAAAGAAATGAGGCCGTAATGAATACCCATTACCCAGACCTTAGCTCAACAGTTTTTTCCTTTCTTCTTTACTGCAGGAATTCAGGTTTTGCTTGTCCATACATGAATTTCATTTCCAGCTGAGATACATGACATTGTAACAGCTTCCTTAGGGTTGGTGTCCATTTGAAAGATTAAAAGACTTTTGGTTCTTCTCTGGGGCGTTTTAGAAGTCAGTTCTTAAGAAAAATTACTGTTTCCTGTGTGAGACCAGCATCTTAGCACTTCAGACATCTGCAGGAAGCACTGCTTATCATCTATTGCACATGCTTTATGGACCATTCAAAGAATAATTTAGTCACATGTGGAAAAAAAATTACTACAGTCCTATTCAACATTCAAGTTTGATTTCGGTCCATAACAGCAGAGTTTGAAATGTGCCTTTCTGCCCGGAGATGAACCATATACACACTCAAATGCACACACATACAAACTCACTTCACAACTTTTCCGTGTACATGTATATAGCTGATGACTTCAGAGCATATGCATGAGCAGATCTTTGCTCCATTCTTTGAAATATTCAGCACTAAACACTTTTAGTAATGCAAGGACAACAGCTGTTTTCAATTCCTCTTCTTTTTCCCCCTCAAAACAATCTAAGAAGAAAAAATGTATCATATCTCTTCAAACCCGAGATATTTATGGCTAATTTGGAACAGCATATTTTCTTTGACAATTTTTAATCAATTGCTGTATAAATGATGATACAGATGCTTCACAAATTACATATTGCTCCCTTTCAATGAAAACTATGTATGGCACACTATGGAGTTAGTCTATAAACAATTTTCAGTGAATACCTTTACTTTAAATCATTTGAAGTAGACTTGAAGAAGACCTCCTGAATCATTTAGGCTACAGAACGTGCTATGTCATATAATCCCCATCATAAATTTATTATTGAATTTCATCTAAAAGTATGTTCATATTTCATTCCTCTCCTCTGCTCCAGAACTACTCGTGGCCATGTTTAAGAAAGGCCTTTGGATTTTTAGCCAAAATTTATTTATTACCACCTTATTCTTGTCTGATTTCATATATCTTTTCACCTTACCCTCTCACCTTGCAGCATGTCCCTTGGAGGTATTTATAAACAGGGGACACATTTTCCTGTGTAAGAGACCATTTTTCCTCTGATACTCACACAACACATAGACAAACATGAAATGATTTGCTACTGATTTTCTGACAAATCTTAGAGCTTCTGTGTAAAAAGATCTCCAAATATCAAATGTTCCTTTTCTTTACTGACTTTTTCTTTTAAAGCTTGTGTGCTTTCTCTTGGTCCATGCACCAGCAACAACCAGCACCACAAGTGGTGTTACAAGATCAGCTGTGAGATCAGAATTACCTCATTTGTCCACCTCTTCAGACTTCTCTTCTTCCCTCTAGTAAAAACTATTTGTTAAGCCAATTTTTAGGCTTTATAAGTGAAGAAAACTAGCTCATTCAGTATGAAAATGTCAGCATAGTTTTCTTCTTTCCCCTTTTGCTGGGAGGCACAAATAAGCATGTTAGCACCGACTCCTTCATATCTAAATTTGTCCCTTTTTACTTCTAGTCAGGTGCTGACAGAAGCATTGTACAGGGTATAATGAACCATGGCTTTCGTGATTAAACACATTTATCTTCAAACATACTCTTCAAGTCAGACTGAACAAAAGTCCTCCCTGGATATTCTCTAGCTACAAACATACTTATTGGTTGTTCAGTCAGCAGTGATTTTTCATTTAAAATGTTACTGTGTGATAGTCAGGTTTTCCTATTTTTTTTCAAACTATGTCAATAAATAGTCTGAGACACAAACTAGGGGCATAAATAAGGCTTTAGGAATATTAAGACCACCCTTCATAGCAACATCCAGCATGGATGCCTGTATAGTGTCCAAGAGGAAATTTGGGTGTTAACACTGGAGTCCTTGAAGCACCTTTTCAAAAAGCATGGACACAGCACAGCTGTGCTAGAAATATTAGTCACTGATTAAGGCCAATTTCAATGCAGAGATGTCAAGTAGGAGCTGATTTTTTCATGCTTACTGCAGCAGTAGATGATTAATTCTCACCCAATTACTTCTTCTAACATGTGGATTTCTAAAGTTCAGGAAAAAATCTGATACTACTTTCAACACTGTGGTTTCCTAGCCTTTACTGTCACTAGGCACACAGTAAAGAAAGATGGATAAATTCTCTCATCCATACAAAAGCCCTGTAATATTGGACCCCTTCAGCTTTTATTGGCATGGTTTAATCCCTCCTATGGTTGCTCCATTTCACCCTTGCCTCTGAGTCGTCTGCAAGCACCATCTAGTCTGAAATTGTCTTGGAAAAGAGCCTCACAGCCCTGAACAGCTTGCACCTGGGCATTCTCTAATCTTTTTTCACCACTTCACCAGCAAGTGTGTTTTGATTTGCAGCTGCTGGCACAGAGAAGAGTCACCAGAAGCAAAAGATTAACAGCTCATACATTAAATAGCAGCTTAGCCAATATATTTACCGAGGATGTTACTATGATTTACTCTCATCAAATACAGCCTCTATCTTAGTCCATTTAAACAGATACTTAAAGATCATCCAGTTCAATTCCCCTGCCATGGGCAGGAACACCTTTCACTAGACCAGGCTGCTGGAAGACCCATCCAGCCTTGAACATTTCAAAGACATATTGATTTTGTAAATTTTTCTTATATACTCTATCAGATTTATCTAGAGGAAACTTCTCCTTGTATATTTCCACCCTGCAATGTACTGTGCTGATGCCTAGTTCTAGCTGAGAAGCACAGGAAAGCTGGAGTCCAGCTTGAGAATCCAATTTTCTGACACTGCTCCTTCTCCAGAAATGTCATTTATATTCTATGAGAAAGCACAGAGGAATTCCAGATGTTCTGAAATCTGAAATCAAATCCTGTAAGACACAACTGATTCTTTGTTTGTTTACCTTTCATGCAAAATAGTTTCAAATTATACATTTTATCATTATGTTTATTTACTGTTCACCATTAGTTATGATAATTTACTTTTCACTGATTAAAAGCTTAGTTTTTCAAGTGTTTGTTTGGAGTTTAATCAGCAAGTAACATTTCTAGAAATAGTTTATGATTTTTCTGTCAATGCAAAATAAATTTCACTGCCATTATGGCAGCATTTTCTGTATTCCTTTTTGCCTGGTGCTTCACTTAGCTCTATCACTGAGGAACAGAAATTGCACACTACTTGAGATTTCAGGAATTTCTTTATAGCACCATGAGCAGATGTTAAAAACTCCTTTAAGAACACACACCTGAGTCACTGAAGTTTCCTCTGCAGCTGTGTGTGCTGTTATGTGCACAACTGGGCTCATTCAGCCTCTTGTCCCAGGGACTGGGAATGTTCATCAGCTCTGCTGAATTGACATCAGGTGAGAGGCAGCACTTTAGCTAAGAACTGATTTTAAACGTGAGAGAAAAGATAAAGAGAAAGAATATGAGAAAGAATATGCTCTAGAATTAGGGTTTATTACATCAAATTGTTGAGCAGAGGCTAACAGTTTCCATCTCCTAAAAATGTAATTTCTTAGCACATCTCTTTCTAGATCCTAAGCCAATGGTGAAATTTTTTTATTTTTTTTTTTTAGCTCCAAAAGAGAGCAGTATTGAGGGCTGCATGGACTACAGAATTCCTCTCCTGTATCCTTCTATCTAGTTTTGTCTTTTGGGGAATCACACACAGCATACAAGCATACAAAATTCAGGCACTTGACATGAAACCTGACATCTCAAGGATCATCTGTCTAGCAGAGTTACTAACATAACTACAATTTATGTGTAAGCTGCTGTATCTGTCAGCCAAGTGTTAGGAACTGGATACAGCCTCTCAAAATAGAGGCACTACTTAGAAATCCTTCGCTCTCTTTCACCAAAAAATAAACATGATAGTCATTGGAGTGACTAAAGCAAAGCTGCATTCTTCGGAGGTCGAGAAGTTTTAGCTAACGCATACCTGTGTGTTTGCAGCTGTGTCACCAATATTGTCCAATGGCTTCAAGACAGCCAAAAGACTTTTAAAACTCTCTGGCTGCTTAGGAGATTCTACCACCCCAGTTCATATGCTTGATTTAGTCAGAAATTTGACTTAACTCTTTATTATTTTTTTCTTTTTTTTTTCTTTCTGTTTTGTGGTTTTTTAGGTTTTTTTGTTTTGTGGGGTTTATTTTGTTCAGTATTTTTTAATAAACATGAAAAAATCTTAGAAGGTCAAGATCTATTCATTTATGAAGCTCACACTTCAAAGAAGTAAATCCATCACTATTTTTGTATATTACTTATGATCAAAGCCCAGGCTGAAGTAATGATAAGCAGCATCACTGTAGTGCACTCCGAGCACTAGTTCCAAGAAGTGATGAAATTAGCTTTTTGTGATGGTATTTGAAAACAGCCCTCCTGGAATCTGACTTTCACAGTGTGTTTGGATCTCAAATTTACAGGACCGAGTACACTGTAAATTAAATTTATTTTTATAAGCTTAGTGGAAAAAAAAAAAGAAACAAACATGACAAACAAGGGCTCAATCCCCTTTGCACAGACTAGTCTCACAAGTGACTCACCGATTCATTGCTTAGTTCATGAGGTTTCTAACTCACAAGCTCTCTAATTTATAACTTACAACTTGTACCTTGTGCACCTATGTACAAGTTACTGGCCAACAGTGAGAGAGCTCATCCTCTGCCACACCACAGTCATGCCCTTTATCACACCAAGCATAGAAGGCTCAGCTGCTGTTGGATCTGCTTCCAGAACGTTTTGGGTAAGGTGACAGATTCATAACTTTGAGCTTGGAATTTGGTCTCTCAGGAGACAGCAAGCTGTGGGTGGCAGTGGCTACATGATGACCTTTAGCCCACTCTGGCCATGGTGTCCTGCCTACATGTTGTCCTTGCTTTGACCTAAAGGCACTGCTCCCAGCACGCATCAAGCTTTAGCATGAGCTGGGTATTAGGCCAAATCTAAGCAGGAATTGAGCAAACAGTCACACTTAACTCATTTTCCCATTACAAGTACATTACAGCTTTTGGCTTTTGAGTGACTTATTTGGTTAAAATTTCTTCCATTTGTATCCCAGGTGTGTAGGACATTCTCTTTTCTTTCTCTCATACACTCTTGCATTGCCAAACTGCATATGAAAGTGAGATATTTGATTACAAATATGGCCTCACATATCTGTTATTGTCTGAGAAGGGATGGAGATGCTATTTGCACTCAGAATGTTTTGCAGAATGTATTAGCTCTCTTACTCAGTGAGAGATGCAGAATACCAAAAGGACTTTCTTTCAGTAAGCTCAGGGGAGAGGGGAGTTACGGAACTGTCACTCTGGCCTCTATATATTCTATAATATCTTCTCTTGCTTCAGATATAAATAATGATTTTACAAAATAAATGGGGAAAAGGCCAAATGTTTTTAACAAACTGATACAGCAGAATTGATACTATACAGCTACTAGACCTGATCCAGAAATTCCTCAATGACAAATACTAGAAAGCCAACTGCATCCACAAGAATAAAAAGATAAAATTTATAGTACTCTATAACCCCTCCCTCAAATGCTTTACAATTAAATTTAGTAGAAATTTAGTTCATTAGCTGAAAATGGAGACAGACTCTAAAGTCAAGCACAATATACTGGTGAGAAAAGAAAAAAAGTCGAAACGTGCTCTGTCGAAGTTCTGTCTCCCGCTGAACAGACACATGCCTTAGGCTTACATGCCTTGTGTCTGTTTACATACACACTTGCTAGAGCTTGGCTTTCAATCTGTACACAAAATAATTCAACATCAGCCTCAGGTTTCTCTTTCGAGGCTGTCCCTGTAGCTTTCTGTAAGTGCCCTTAACTTTAACTCCCTTGTTCATGCTACCTTCTGCACTGCTCCTGTGTCACTTTCCAAATTACTTCTTCCTTGATATTTCTTTCCTGTACACATTTTTTATATTTTAGCCCCATTATTCAAAGTCATATTTTGCCCTGTACAACATGTTCTGCCTTCTTACTGCCTAAACTTCAGGCAAACAGGAGTTCAGTTAGAAGGGATGACAAATGGATGTCTTGTTGTTCACACATGATGGAAAGGGAATGGTCTAAGGGACACTATACTGGGTTTGAAGTTTGACAAATGGGTTGAGCAGCTCTAACAGCTATTGCCAAAATAAAGAGCCTGCCTCCCCTTCCCTTTCTTTCTCCTCCCTTTCCAGTTCAGCTTTCCTGATTTCACATCCCAGCTCCTCCCTTGAAACTACTCTAGTTGCCATCAGGATGAACCAGTTCTTACTTCTTACCATTTGCTTACTAAATCAGCAAAGAACGAACCCATCAGAAACAAATGCATCATTTTTGCCAGTTTAAGGAGCTGAATCAGCTCATCACAGAACCTGATGAGTGCCAGTGCCAAGCAAGGGAAGAATGGCCAAGAGAGGAGAAACTTGTAGGACCACCTCTTTTGGCAGATCCAGGCCGTAAATTTTCTTCTTGAGCTAAAATTGCTTACTCAGGGTAAGACTGCCACAGAAGAGGTGTAATCTAGGTTTTGGTTCATTCGTCATCTCTAGGCCAGCTTTGCTCTCAGCAATAAAGACAGCACTTACTTGAAAAGTAAACAGAAGCACTACTCTAAACACAGTCACTCTCAGTTTTCAACCTTGAAGAAGTTCCTAGCATCAAAACATCATGCAATCGTTCCACCAAAATTGGTGCTTAAGAGCTGTTTGGGTTTCCCACTAAAGTCACTGTTTTTCTTTATATAGCTTGATCCTACTGGGATGAGTTACAAGATTATGTTATATGGCTTAGTTTTTCTGCTATCTTTGCCAAAAAATAAATATCTCAACAGAGCATCCACTAACTTTGTATAAGTACAGAATATCTGTGTCGTGAAGATGCACAATTACTAGAGCCAGAAAATAATTTTCTGTCACTTAAAGCATTAGCATCACTACATAACTAGCAAATTAAGTCAATAGCTGACATTAACTGCTTAATTTTTATTTTAAAGATAATTTTATCACCTATTAATCACAGTTATGTTCCTTATTAAAAACCCTTCAATGTTAGCAACAGCTGACAAATATTAAGATAGATTAAGCTAATCTGTAAATGAAGGGAAGAATCCACAATCCACCCTTTACACTTCCAGGTGCCTGGCAATCAATATATGTGAGGCTTGCTGTCTGAGTGCTTTCTCCAGTCCTGATTTAGTAAGGCAAAATCTCTTACAGTTCTGCAATTATAAGACTGTGATGACAGTAGAAATAAAATTCAACCTTTAGAAAAGTAAGAGCCATTTTTACCACAAGGCTGGGCAGCACATCCTCGTGGGCTAATGTGAGGTTAGGAATTTCGGCAGTCAGGCTCTCGAGGAGGTTGGATCTGCACCCTTGTGTGGCCCTCTAGAGCTGCGCTCAGGGTGCAAGTCGCTGAGCCTCCCAGCTCACAGCCCTCTCTGCTGGAAATTGCACAGCTTTATGTTGCTGCTGTCACCAAGCAGAAGTTCAAGATGGCACATGGCAGAGGGAATGTAGGAGAAGGGGGAAGCTGGTAAATGAGAAACAAAACTTCTGACGCCTGTTAGGTTCCAGCCACACAGTGATTTACTGTGTGCCAGCACTCAAAACACATTTCTTAAAAATCAAGATTCTTCCTAAATAAATAGGAAATTATGTTGAAGTTTTTATATGAACAATTCATGTGGAAAATTGCAAAGTAGTATTTTTTGTAAAGCCCTTGAGATCATGAAATGCGTATTGCATTCCCATATAATTTTATCAGACATCTTCAAACACCAGTAGAATCTTCTGAAAGTTCACATGAAATAAAGATTTTGCTTTTAGACTCTTCTGAGGAAGTTTTATAAAGTTATGGTGTTCTCTCTCATGAAAGTTATTTCGGTATCACAGTATAGAATCATAAGTGAGAAAAAGTGATTATTTCCTATTGAAAATACGCTAGCTTTTTTTACTGTTGAATAGTTAATAGTTTAATCCAATTGTTTTAGTAGTTGCTAAATGATGTCAGTAACTTATACTATTTAATTGTAGCTACTTTTTTAGAAGATTACTTTTCAATGAGAAAGTTCTTCACAAACAGGCTTTGGGAGCTATCACAGTTTCATACAGCAATGCAGGCTAACATAGTAACTGTAGGCCTCAATTATGCCAACTAAGAAGATAACGGATGAGAAATATCTTTATTCTTTTTAAGAAAAAATTACAAGATTATGAGGTGGCTTCATGTTTTGAGATTGAGTAAAAGATTACGCAGAGACTGACAGATGATTTTTCACAATGGAAAAAAATAAAACCCAGAAAATATAAAATTCCAGACCTAAACTAAACCATAAAATTTATTTCTAGCAGAAAGAAGTCTGGTGACAGAAGTTTAGAAAGAAAATTTCAAGCTTGGCTGAATGTTATAGCTATATTACATTAATTTTCATTAAGACAAAATGCTGCAGGAACTAGTGTATTACTTCATCTGTTAGCTTGCAAAAATTGTAACTCAAAATTTTTTATTTTATTAGGTGTGAGGAAGGTGACAACTGACCTCAAACAAAAATTAGGTAACTATTAAATAACTAGATTTTGATGCCTAATGATTGCTGCCATCACTGGTGATAGAGCACTATTCTAACCATAAATTAGCACTCTTTTCTAGTACCTGTGTGTCTTGGGGTGACTGTGTCACCCATTCTCAGAATTTTACTGAAAGTGCCATTTGGGCAAAGAAGCTTTCATGGGCAGATCAATTAGCAGAAAAAAAGTTGAGTTTCTAGGTTTTTCCTCAACAGCAGCTACCTCGATGATCTAAGCTCAGCTCAGTTGCCTAAACACAAGTTCTGTGCTGTTTGAGGCACCACAATTTTCTGAGACAGTCTTACAGAGCAGGCTGGTGTTACATAAGGCCTGTCAGACCACAGACTTCTCACCAATGGTTTCTGGAGGTCAAGTAGAAGGCCATCTCAGATACCTCTGGTCAGGTGTTGCAGCCTACAGTCAGCTACATGTTGCTGAGATTACGCTAGAAAATTTAAGGTTAGGTCAGACATGTCTGCACAAGGAGCAATCACAAAGAGAATGACAGAAACAGAGGAAAAGAGGATCAAAATTACCTGAAGAGAAATTAGAGTAGTTTAGGAAACCACTGAATTTCCTCAAATTTCACAATTCGAGAGGCTGAGCCCATGGAATTCTCATTGATGCAATCCAGAAATGATAAACTGTCTCTCCTGGCACAAGGAATGACCAGAAATAGATCCTTGTCTCTTTTAGTCTTCTCATAACACTTTGTCCTTTAAAGACATTATTTATTGACACATATTCTCCAAGGTTTGTTCTGAATCAATTTCAATAAGCTTTAATTAAAACTGAGCTGATTCCATAAAGGTTGTGTATATTATTAAAGGTTGAAACACTGATTTAGTGAAGCTTGTTGCTTGCCTTTGGTTGCATAGTTCATGGATTCAAGGAACTGAGGCAATCCATAAAAATTAATAGGAGTGACCTTGCCTGTAGGCAAGCAATTTGTTATAGAGCCTATAAAAGTTTCAGCTCAAAGGTAACTGCTAGAGAGGTTCTCACACCATCCTTGACATGTTCTTTGTTCTCTACCCTTTAAATGGATGACAGTGATCCATCTTCTTATTTAGCCAGTTGTCTGAAAGCCTTGGAGATACATAATAGTGCTGTGGAGAGAGCCACATTTGACACTTCCAATTCTGACACTAACAGTGCCTAGAGGCTTCAAGAGAGAGTGGATTTTTGTATTTGTTTCCCAAATTGAACAAAAGAAAAATATTTAGGGGAGGTACTGCAACTCTGGCATCTCTGAGCAGTGCATTATTTCCCTGATGGTGGCCCAGACTCAGCCGTACAATTTGCTGAAGAAAGTAAATCAACTCAAGGCATGCAGCAGGATTTAGCAGAAAAAAAATTTTAATGTTTTTCAAATAGACCCTACATGCCCTGATGCAGATGCATTGGACAGCATTTTAAAACATAGTCGTTTCCTCCTTACTTCCTCCACAAAACACACACCAAGACATGCTTTCTACTCACTACCATAAAATTGTCCCCATGCAACAGTAATTAAATTTTCCTATACTTCCCACGGGACAAATCTTTCAAAGTCTAAACCTCTGCCTTCAAATAATCAAATATCCTTCCATTATCATCTCAAAGAGGTGAGCATTGGTCCCTCACTGCTGGCAAAGAAGCAGTGCCAGTGCAGGGAGGATGAACAGGAAGGTGTGTTCAAGTCACACTGCCATTCTCAGCCAACACATTAAAGTTTACCCACATGGCTGGGGATATCAAATATTAATAGACCACAGTCATAGCCCAATTTGCTTAAATTCTTCAATATTTTCTCTGAAAAGAGTGGAAAGTTACTGATTTTTGAACCAGTTCTGCGGACAGCAAACTATGTCATGCTATGAGGAGCTTGTGAAATTGCACTTGGGTTTCTAGATATTTCAGTCCTGGGGCTTCCTGAAAATTGAAGGTAATGTGCTTGCTAGGGCTGCTTGCTATCCTGTGAAATAAGAACTTTTACTGATATACACTCTGTATATGGGCATTTCATTTGATGATCAAGAGTTATGGAAACTGAGGAAAGACATGTCCATAAACTGTCAGTACCAACTCCAAACGTGTAAGGCCAATAAAAGAAATGATAGCTCCTATTAATCATTACTATTTAATTTTTGGTTTATGTTTTATTAAATCACTAAGTCATTTTAGCTGAGCCCATGTTTGACAGATATGTAATTTGTTACATTTTAAAAATCCATTCGTCCAGAAAAGAAATGCAATTATTTTACCAATATATGGATTTTACTGAGCGATCAATTCTGTGCTGTTAAGCAAGTGATTCAAGACTTTAGGAATCCATTTGGTACGAGTCCTCACTGGGAGCATCAGAGAAACATTAGAAGGTTCTTACAGTACTTCTATGAGCCCTTATTACTCTTGTGAGCTAAATTCTGAAATAAGAATAAAGTATGTACAGTGGAGAATATAAGCAATATTTTCTGAAAATGGACTTTTGAGATTTTCTTCAAGTATTTGATTGAAATTAGTTTATTAATGCAAATAAAATTTAATAGTAGTCAATTTAAATTACTAGGAATCAATTTTCAATAACCTTGGGTAAGCTTACTTAAAGAATTAATTCAGGATGAGATTAGACAAAGGAATCCATAAAACAATATAATGAAAGATGTATTTCTACATTTTGTCATCGTCTTCCACATTGCTTGGTTTAGGCTGAGGCTTTGTTTATTGATTGTGACCAACAGAAGGACAAATATAAAAAAAATGAGGGAAACTAAACTCTGTCAGCAGATGAAGGTCAAATTCATGACATCTGATCTTAGGAACACAGATTACCCATTATCTCTAAAATGAAATACCACAAGCACTTAGGCTGGAATACTTGAAATCTACAAACTTATTTAGAAAATCTTTAAGTAACCTCTTTTGCTTGTGAGAAGAAAATTAATGGCTGTAGAGTGATAAGGAGAAGCCCAGTTCTGGTGCCAGGCCCTGCCCTACCAACGTGGGGAATCCCAGGCTCCCCATCTCCCCCACGCCTCACTTAAATGCTCTTTAAACTCTAACTGGTTTTTAGTTTCATTAGCACCCAATGGCAATGACTGCTGAACAGCATCAGTCACGTAATTTGAAGACAACGTAGCACTTTAAAATGAAGATGAGTAACGGCCCAAAAAGAACCTTTGCTCCTAATCTTTTCTACAGAATCACTGATTTCAGAAAGTCATTGCAATTAAGAAATCAAGCAAAACAAATCTGTTCTGTTCAGCAAAAATCAAAGCAATTGTAACTACCAAATTTGACACAGAGGGAAAGCATCCAAATGAAGCATTGTGCCTGCCTGAGCACCCAAGTGAGAATCTCTGTCTTGTGTCACCATGAGTCACATCAGATCAGGTGTAACTGAGCTATGTGGGATTCACAGCAGCAGCAGCAGCAATAGTTCAGAAGCAAGACATTCCCAATGGTGGTACTGAGAGAGGCCTGCAGTTTACTCTGCCAAAGATTTGTAAAGAAAATTAATCTTAAAAAATAGATTTTAATAAATTTATAAGAAACTTCAATGTTACATGCTCCTGCATGTCTGGTTATGAGCTGGATTTTTCTCCTGACATACATTCTCAGCTTCACAATGTATCATATATTTATTTAGTTATTTAGTTATTTAGTTATTTAGTTATATTATTTGTATTTGGGGGGTGAGAGCTTTTTGTATCTACAGGGTATCATTTTTCAGTGACACTTCTATTTGGCCTGGATGTTTTCCCAGTGAAGATTGTGGGGTTTCACAACTGATATTAGCCTGATTTAGTACCTATGGTAGAGCTTCATCAGATTTCAGCATAGGCTAAAATCAAGGTACTTTGCAAATCCTATTTAGCTACAAACATTAAAGAGAAGGAAACAGTCTGCAATGACCCATGTAGACAGAAGCTAACCCACATATTTTTTTCTAGTGTTCAGACGGAGAATGTAGCATGGGGCAGTCCCTGACAACATTTTCAGCTCACTTTAGGGGGAAAAAGGTACCAGTCTTTCAGTTCATGCCGGAACATCCTCAGCACTGTCAGATGCTCATGGCTACAGGGTTTGGGGCTGGGCATGCCTTTAATTCCAGAGGTCTGAAATAATTCCTTCTGTCAACGTGATGAGCATTATTCTTCCAGAGTTTACTCTTCAAATCCAAAAACCTCAGAAGCAAGTACCACACAAATCTTGGACGAAAATTTGGGCAGCAGGTAGGACTTGCTGCTTTTAATTCTATTTAATCTTTGCTGAGCTGCTTTGCTTTAAATTGTGCTACAGGTACTAAATTTCTCTTCCCAGCATTACAAGTTTGTTGGGTTTTGTGTTTGGGGCTTTTTTATTTAATTGTTTCTTCTTGCTTGGATGGTGGAAGATAATAGCTACCCCATGGCTAGCTGGAACTGCATCCCCAGAATGGATCGGATCACAGCTTCTGAACAGGTCTCTTTACTTTAAACTGTTTTGCTGTAGTCTTACAGAGAGCTGAAAGTCTTCCAAGCCAGGATTAATGTGCCATGGCTGTGGAGTGAGCAGAGGGCAGACATTAATAACTCAGCATTAGCATAGCCAGAGATTGAAGTATTTGGGATTCCTGACTGCAGAGTACTATCTTAAGGAGGTTTCAAGTACTGGAGAACTAAGAGAAGGCACTGGGGAACAGACAGCAAAGGGCTGTAGCTCTCTGGAAAAGCATTTACATGAACTTTGGGGTCCAAAGGCCATGAATGCTTTTGCTCAGTGCTTCACTGATCCTGAAAGCACCAAAATTTGCTGTGTGCCCCTCACTTAATGTTTAGGATCCTGAACTCTCATTCTACATCAGTACACTCTCAACTAAGTTTCTGGACTCTCAACTCCTGCCTGCTGTGGATCATTATCCAAAAACTAGGAGAAATAATGCTGCCTCTTTTGGTATTCGTAATTGGTTCAGGTCCTCAAAACCTAGTAATTGTTTCTTTTCTAAAAGAAATGCATTCATAGGATTCATAACTGAATCACAAGTCCTTTCAAAAGAGAAAAGGGAACCTTGAGTTTTAGACCCTGTTTAGCCTGAGGATTTCCACAACTTCAGATCTATATTCTTGGAGAATAGTGCTCATGTTGGTTACTACTGATGCTTTGAGGATTTCTCCCTCTTCTCCATTACTCAAAAATATTTTTTCTTCGCTTTCTAAAAGAAAAGACCATGCCATCTTGGGCTTTGCTCAGCCAGTGAATTTTTCTGGCTGTTGGGTTTTGGTCTTTCTTTTTATTTGCTTGTTTGGTTTTGTTCTTATGGAAGTGAAGGGAAGATTAAAAAAATGTGGAGGAACAGAAGAATATAAAAGACAATTTGCTACAAAAGGCAGGTAGTATCAGGAACTATGAGTTATGTGGGGACAGTGGTTTCTAATTAATGCAAATATTTACATCAGGAAAGAAATGATAAAATGGGAAAATGTAAGCAAAAGAAAAGGTATCTTGAAGGGCAGGTAATCTAATCTTGTTTCTATAAATGCTATCCTAATATTTTTTCTACAGTATTAATTGTAACAGTGATAGAATTGCAAAGGGGAGGTGAACTATGAGAAGAAACTGTCTTTAAGCCCACCACTACACATAACATATACATTTTCAATCGCATAGACTTGTGTCTTATTACAACTCACACAATTTTGGCACCTCAGCTATGGCAAAATCATAATGGCAACACTAAGGCAAGCCTTGGCCAATAAAAACAGGGGGAAAAAAAGTCAGTTCATCTTTAAAGAACTAACACAAACACGTTTAAAAACAGAACCTGAGCTCAATGAAGAATTTCAGATGTCTGAAATGTCATTTCAGTAGAATCAGATTTTGATGTTCAAACCCTTCAGACTGGGAGGCTGAGCATGCAGGTGTTTTTCACCAGCCAATTCTAGTGCAGCATCCACCCTGCTTTAAATCTGACACAGAATGGAGAAAGAAATTGCGGGTTATGAAAAAAAATGCCTTTGGGAGCTAAGTCCAGACTCAGAATATTAGCCTCTCAGAAATGCCTAGAACCAGGCTGGAATCAGACTCCCTGTGTCTGTTCTTCCTTTGGCCCCATGACTTGGATGCCAGAGTCAGCTCCATAAGGAGCTGTAAGAAGCATTCCCAGTTCAACATCCCACAGTGCTGGAGAGGACATTTTCTCAGAGGTGGAAGAGTGAGTGGAAACTGTAGACTGAGAGAAAGTTTAAGGTGGTAGTGAGTGCTTTATCCATTAAATGTTAAGTGTGAAAATGTATGTAATACCTCTTCTTCCAGGAGCTGCACAGACTGCAGGTGACTGTCTGCCTAAATCTGGATTATGATATAAATATAGGTTGCTCATCCTCCTAGGGAATGTTTGCTCCTCCTTGGACCATGTTTGGGGAGCCAAAGCTGGATTCCTGAAGGTCTTTCAGGCTAGGGAGGTAAGAGCCTACAGGACTAGGCAGTATTTGAAAGCTGCAAGTCTAGGTTGCTGTCTAGGTGAAATGCACACAGCTTTGATTTAGGTGTCTACGTCTCAAATTAGGTGAGATTTTGGCAGCCTGGCTCCTATCCAGGGTGAATTAACAAAATATTTTTGCCACCTGTTGATGTGAAAAATGTTATCAACACAAAATTTCTATAGCAGATTAAAACAAAATTATTTTTTGTATTTATAGCTAAGCCTAAAATGATAAACAAGAATAGGCAGGTAAATGATAAGTAAATGCAGTGCAGATTCTTAATAATCCTTGGTCTCCTGTGCCCAAAGGATTATAAACTCAGGAGCAGTTGCAGGCATGAGTAAATGAGCCGGGAGACTCATGATTGCATCGCAAGACCTGGACTTGTCCCGTCGTGCCACATAGGTATAATTAACCTTGTAATTGCTTCTGAGAAATCTGTGTCTGTATGTGCTTGCAGAATTATTCTAGATCTCTCTAACCTAAATTACATTTCTAAGACTTCCCAAAGCACACTACAAATTGTTTTGTATTTTAGAATCTAAATTGTACTTCTGGTTAAGTGTAATGTGTTTATCTTTGAATAAAGGTATGGTAGCTCTGAAAACAGCAATTTATAATTAGAGGTAAATACATGGGCATAATGAGCAGGGAAGGAAGAAGTAGCTATTAGAACTAAACCTGTCTTCTCTCCAGATATCTTTGCAGGAAATATTAAAGCTATTATTTCCAGTCCTGAAGATTTAGACTCCATCTGACACAAACTCGGAATTTTCATTAACGTTAATGAAACTTATGCATCAAGAGAAAAATGGTCAGAGTGTAATGAAAGTTGTAGTATAGTAAAAACAGATGGCACCATACAGAGATGACTCAGCAAAGCCAATATTTAAATATTCCCAAAAATTACAGTAACCTAATCAATTATAGGAATTCTAGGAACACTATTTACCTGTAAAGATGTAATTGGACCCAAATAGGTGATTGTTTGGTCTGTCCTTTAACATCCATGTTTCCATCTGTCCCCTAAAGAAAAAAATCTCCTACTCTGAGTGTATACATTGCCCTGATTCTATAACAAGAAAGCATCTGTAAGACACTATTTCTCCCTTTCCCAATAAAAAAATACATTCCTCTGAGGATTATTTTTTTAATAAATATCCATATATAAACATAAATTTTCCCGGTCTCCGTCTCTCTGTCTACTTTACATATATATACAGTGAATTTTTATCTATCAAACTAAATTTAATGTTTTTAGGTATCTGAAAAGCTGGACTGGTAAATGCTTAACACAGGGAAGCATTTTGGAGCTTGTCGTCTTAAGTACTAAATGAGCCCAGTTTTTGAGGCTGGAAAGATTCTTTCTGAGATATTAGTAATTCAAAGGCCTCAAGATTCCTCTGCATACTTCACAGAGAAGCCAACGACAAATTATATATAAAAGGAACTATTCTGCATTCTGGTTGCTCCTTGTGGCAGCAAAAGTATCTACATCTACCAACACAGATGGTAGTATTTTTATTTCTAAGTTAATTGTGCACATTCCCAGATGGGGAGAATGAAAGCAAAACTAATCCTGTTTCTATGAAAAAGGCATACTTGCCTTCTTTCTGCTTCTTGTTTCAACTTTTCTGAAAAGCCGTGCTGTTCACCAGCATTACCACTTTAGGCTGCAAACTCATAACACTGAACTGAGTAACCTAGAAGAAACTGATGCTTTTCAGAGGAAGGTGAATTCTTTTCACAGAAAAGAAGCATGAAAAGTGGCACTGAAATAAATCCTAATTTACATTTCCTTTGTGACATGTTTGGGGGGATTTATATTTCCCTTGTGGGACAAGGGAAAAGAAAGAGTGGTGTATTGCATGAAGTTAATATAAGCATTCTCATAACTGTGGACCTGCCTCTCATTTTTGTGAGGCAAAATACTCCCATACATTGACCAGCAACCTGGGGAACCTCTGGCTGGCTCTAAGGAAGAATCATGTAAAATCAATGAGGTAATAGAAATCATCCAGCCATAACCAAACCAATTTCTGCATGAGAAAAGAAGGTTGACAGAGCAAATGGAGAGTATTTTGAGCTATAGTTAGTTCTTCAACTTTTCAGAAGGTTTTTGAGACAATTGCTACAATCTGCAGTGCAATAGAGTACAGAGCATAATGTAATCACAGATTATTCTTTAATTTACACAGTTTTCAGTGCATATGAGGATGAAAAAGTTGAACATCTGGTAATGGAGACATCTACCAATGAACTTAGAGCTGTATTTTAACTCGTGCAGCTGTCCTAGCCAGTCAGATTAAATGCTTTTGTTACTCTGAATGTCTGCAACATATGTGTAAGAGTCTGTGGGAAAAAATTAAGTCTCACATCATTTGCAATCTCTTTTTGTGAAGAAAACTCTTCCTCTCATAAAATATGTATTCATTCAGGCTAAAAATAGAGCTCCGTAAGTCATGTTCACATGACCTATGTACTAAGAATGTGCTTATGACATCAAAATAGTAAATGTACCAGAAGGACTGACAAAACAGTGATACCTGACTCTGGATTGACAAAAGGTTTTCACTCCCTAGTGAGTTTTTTCAGTATTTTTCCCAATGAATCAAAACATCATGTGTTTCTTTCTATCCCTTGAAAATTTAATGCATTTCATCTTAATCCAGGGTGCTTCCTGCCGCCCCGCTACAAGTTAATGACCTTGCACACTCTGTATGTCAGCAAATAACTTGGAGGACAAATATAGCATGACTTACACACCTTGGACCTTTGCACTGGTTTTGCACAGGAGGACAAGACGATGGAGTAATTATGAGAATGTTTCTTCCCCAGGCAGTGGAGGAATGGGTAACATAGTCCTGACTACACTGACCTGAGGAAAATGAGTCTTGTCTGCCACCATGATCTGAGACCTCTTGGTAGAACCAAATAGTACAGAAAGAGTCTTATCCATTGTCTAAAGCAATGACCTTCTAGGGGTGTGTGGTTGAACATCTGGGAAACTCATTCCTGAGATACTTAAAAACAGCTCTAATTTTTTCTCTTTAAATTTTGAACAAGAGACATGAGCAAACCAATATAAGAAGTCTGGCATTCTGAACTTTCTTCGCCATACCAATAAGGAATTTCTTCTAACTGCATGATGTTTACTTGAGCCTGGCTGCAAATGAGACACTTCATTAGGACACAGACATTTGACTAGACTGTTCTTACTACATTATTTTTATTAGTAATTGAAATGATTTCTGTTTACGATGTTAGCAGCCTCCAAAAATTGTCTGCTGTCCTGAGCTACCCTATCACCAATACGTTATTTGTGCTGCAGTATGCATCAGTGGCTCCACATCACTAGTCATAATCCTACAGTTGTAGGATTTGTATAGACCCACAAAGGCAAAAATGAGTCCTTAAGGCTGTATTCAAGTAAAGGTATAAGTAGTAACACACACAGTGACAGGGACTCTCAGGCAAAACATGCATGATTGATAGGATGTTCAAAAAATCTTAATGAAGAGCCAGCCGGACACCCTGGCAGCCACAAACACTCTACACTTCTCCTGAGACATTCCTTCTTGGATTGGTCTCTTGCATTACTCAGACACATTTCTTTCTAGGCAGGATGGGGTCTTCAGTAATCAAGCTTTACACCTGAAATTCAATAGAGACTGGAATTTTGCTTAGTACTGGGGTGGGACTGGGGTAGTAATTTGTAGGCTTTGTTTAGCAAATGCCTCTGTTATGCTTCTCTCAGTGTAATTACATACCAAGAAAATGGAAATTTCCTTTAGTGGGCTACTATTGCTGTGTTAAAGATCATTCAGAATCAGTATGACTTGTGCTCAGTACGTGCTGTTCTGGACTGCATGAGACTTGTGTTCCTGGGAAGAGTATTTTAATGTCAACAAGCAGGGAAATTGTCACAAAGGCAAGACTCATGCAGCACGTAGCCTTATTTCAGGAAAATTGGTAACATCTGAGAGTTGCTGTATATAGCTGACTTGCTATTTGGGTACTAAACAGAGCACAGTGTGTTTAATTAACAAAGCCAATATTAATTTTCTATTTCCTATTTATTAAGAGGCAAGCTAAAGCCAAATGCAACAGACAAACACTCATATGATCCTGAAAAAAACATCTGGAAGTCCACCAGGGTCATTGATGCAAATGATGCTGTACATTTTAGTAGTGCCTATGAAGCGTCAGTCAGATCCACGGGCACTCTCCTAGAAGCGTTTGGTAACCTGAATTCTCTGTGGGCACAAGGATGATCACGCCGATATCCAAGGCTACACCCAGGGCTGGAACCGAGGCAGTTTTCCTTGTGAGGTTGTATCACCTCTTGGAGGGACAGCCAATATCATATTTATAGCGCAGCTGAGAGCAGAGTTCTAGGATACCATATTTGAAAATGGGCATTACATGACCCCATATTACATTCCCTGCCAATTATGCTTCAAGGCACATTAGACACTGATGTGAAATATGCTCCAAAACAGAAAGAGAGTTAAGTCTTTTGAATCAAGGCTATTTATAACTAGTCACTGCTTTTTAGGTCTTTCTTGGATTTATGTTATTTGCCTGTTTACCCTGTTTACTATACATAACTTAATTCCCTGTAATGCTGCACTTTTACAAAGCATCATCATAAATATTTTTGGATCTTGTTTTCTGTCCTCATTGTAATTTAAATCAGAAATACAGACGTTCACTTTAATTTGAACTGCTTATCTGAAAATTTGAATCTTTAACTCTCCTGCTCACTAACAGTGTGCTCATCTTTACAAGGTTGAAAAATAGACATAAATTAGTATAGAAAATTATGGAAACATAGAGAAAGGTAATTCTGAGGTAACCCAAATAAAATGCTTTATCAACTTTCTTCTCAAATTAAAAAAAAAAAAAAAAGGCATAACAAATAAAGCCAAATCTACAGAATCTGAAAGGTAGGAAAATATTAAGACATGAAATCATGGTTACAAAACTAAAGATTTTTAAACAGTAATTCTGTTTGGTCTGATAGTGCCAGTTCCATCCTTTTTCTTGTTTGAAAGTCTATTGTGTGGTAATATTATTAGGGACACACTGAACAGGTTAAAAGGTGGGAATGAGAGAGTGAAAATGAAATGAGAGAGAGACAGGGATGTCTGGACAAACTCTTGGATGATGCAAGATCCTTCAAGTGAGATTCAAGATAAAGTATTAGAAATCAAATTAGAAACCGTGGACAAAGTGGGATTCCAATACGAAACACCTTAAAATGGGTGAGTGGTTGAGAAGGAAGTATACACCATTGATCACATTTGGGAATGTGAATGATACTGCTTTATAAACATAATGCATGGAAGACTCTCCATAAAGATAATCCCATAGTCTCCCCAGGCATAGGGGAACAGAGAATGTTTTCAGCAGTATGTGCTTCACAATGATAAAAATTGGTGTCTTGACTTAGTCAATTTATTAATTTTAGTTATGATGCATAATCAAATATATCGGTGGAAGAGGCTAATGACTGCAAGAGATATCCAGTTAGAAAAGTCTGAAACAGAACACTAACCATTCCTCATGGAGTAAACAAATGGAAACAAACACTGTGTAATTGTTCCTCCATAAAATTACGTGCATGTGTTCATGTATGTTAATGTGCATGCATGTGATGAGGACAAGCAGAGTTTTAAGCTGATGTTGGTATCATGATTGTGTAAAGAAGAAAAATGTTTGAAGACTAAAAGAGATGCTTGAGAACCTTCACTATATGCAAAGTCATACTTCTTTTGGTGTAAAATTATTTTAATTCTCTTCATTACTTGACATAATGATCACAGTTTTTAAGCATGCTGAATCCTTGAAGTAATACCTGCAGTCATAAACAGTGATTCCCTGGCATAAGTCAAACCTCTGATATTTCAGACATTTCTAGCTAGTTATCTCTTACACTCACATTACTTTTGAGTAGAGTATTCATTGGCTTTCAAACAATGAACACATCTCTTTAAAAGTATTGTTAGTGGTTGCCAGCTAAAAATGAACTATACTTGTTGGGTTAATTATTGTGGTTATCAGCTGTATTTGGGAATGTGCTTGGTCCTTTCTTCTATAAAGCAAAGCTGAGTACTCAGGCAATTTCTGATGTCTCTGGCTGCCAGGCAGGTCAGGATCACCGCGAGAACAGCTCCTCAAATTTCAGTTTGACCATTCCCTTTCCTGTTTTTCCTAATAAACAAGAACAACAGAGGTAAGCAGAGCAAGTCACAGAGAAGTACACAAGAGTTTCTTCAAGACTTGAAAAAGTTTCTGTCTCAGTTTGATGTGAAAGTTCATGAGACTTGCCAAAACATTTCTACCCTATTAATAGCCTTGGTTTAACGCAGGCACAGAGGAAAATCACTGTGAAAACTTCCTCACATAAATCTATTAATGCACTTCAGGTTTGAGATACATATTTGCTTTTCCACTTCTAGAACCTCTTCAGAAGCCAAACTGTATTAAGAAAAAAATAAAGTTTTCTATGTATGATTCAGGGCAGTGCTGGATAAGACATTTACAAGCAAGCAATGGGAAGGTCTAAGATACCAGCTAGTTCTCCACCAGGTTAGTCCTGTGGTGTTCACCAATTCACATGGGTGCACTACAAGTGAGTTTTTCCACAATTTTGGGGGAACGTGTCCATAGGGAGGTGTTTTTTGAAGCTTGGCCTTAGCTTCGGGAGCTGCAGATGGTGCTAATGAGCTATGAACTCTTTTGAAAATCTGGTTCTTAAAGGAAGAATCAAATGACTTGAAAAAATTATCAAGCGTCACCCATTGTTCAGCTGCTTCAGGACTGATGTCACTCTTGATCTGTTTACCAGACACAGTCTCTTAAAGGTCATTTCACTGTCATACTTTGTAGTGAAAGATGCTAGGCTTGGCAGCAGCAAAGAAGATGCTCGGTGTCTTTTAGCACTGGAGTATGCCTGTGAGTTATCTTGAGGTTTTGGCATCTTCTTCTGGATGGTGATGAAATGTTTTAAAGTTCATCAGAAGTTTTAACTCCTATATTTCCAAACTAGTAATGCTTTACTCTGAAATTTTGTGCATTCCAAGTGCTTAATTTTGTAAAAGGATAAATAAATGCCTTAGTTTCCAGATTCTATTCAAATACAGTGAGATTCTCATTTATTTCAACATTACTTTTCAAAGATAAGTGCAAATTTATCTGCCCAGGCTTTTGTTTCAGCCCTCCTAGCAATTAAAATATGATTTCAGTTTGCACTCACAAACATAGGTGATTTTCCTGCATGGGGACCACAGCATCCATTGGAGAGGGCAACCAGAGCAAGAGGAGTCCTCAGGCACACCCCAAGGCTGCGGGTGGGGAGAAGAGAGACCTGAGGAGCAAAGTTTAGGGATCAGCTACAAAATAGAAAGGGCGTAGGGTGGAACTATGTAGTTACAATTTTGCTTTGGGCATGAACTGAATCATAGTATGACCTGGTAATGACTTTTCCAGTGATTAACTTCCTGGCTTCACTTTCTGGCTACTGTTAGAAATTGTAATGGAATACTTTTTTGCAGCGGTTACAGAGAAACAAATGATAGTGCCAAAAATGAGGGATGCATATTAAACTTAATATCTGTGAGGCTTTCAGTGACAGATGCTGAAAATCTGTCTCCTGGGGAGACATGATTCCAGTGACCTTGACCCACCATAGTTGTCACTTAGAGATGTCCCTTAAAAAGTTGTTGTTATTCACAGAAAAGAAGCGTATCTGAAACAGAATGTCATGACATACAAATAAAACTTTGTTACAAAGAGTCCATACTGAGGGGAGGAAGCCAGAGTTTGTTTTTATTCTGGGTAGGATCACATTTCAATATCTCAACTGGAAAATAATTGAGTATGCAGCTAAGAAGACGAAACAAGACCCTCATTCCAGCACATGATAAACTATTATTAATCCTATGATAAATCCTATGGGATAAATCATTCCCAATTAGTGTTAAATCATACTGTATTTGAATTTTGGTGAGAAAGGCTCTGGTATACTTTGTTTTTTATTCCTTTAAATATTTTTTTTCTACAAACAAAAAGATACTCATTTCATTTCTCCTAATAACAGTATTAATTTTCTATAACAACTTATTTATTACCCCATAAAGAACCCCTTTAGGGAAAACATAGAAAGAAAATTCCCAGTACTAAAAGTTAACTCCTTCCTACCTTCACACTAATTTTTTCCTGCAGGGTAGGAGGATGCATTTGAAATGACAGCTTTTCAAGGATGGGGCTGTTTATTTTATGGCTGCATTTAAAGCAGTCATATGAGATGCTTGATAGAGGAAGAACCAAGGAGATGGAACAACCTTCATGTCCACTTACCTATTGGAGTGACAGTTGCAAGAGGCAATATTTAGGAAAAGATGAACACGTTTCTGAGAAAGTTTTGTGTTTATTTGTCTAGTCCTCCACCCCAGGATTTAGATCCAGATAATAATGATTGTTATATTCCTCACATCTAATTTTACTTTCATGGGCCTGTCACACTAAAGGAGGAATAAACACTACTCACAGTAAGTTTTGGGGGGTTTTAATCCTATAATCTTCAATAGGAAAATATCTTCAAATGAAAGTGTTATAATTTCCAAGAAAGAATCTTTTAAAGAAGATGCCTACTGCAAAAACAGATCAAAAAATATTTTAGGAAAAACAGAGTACCAAACTGAACCCTCTGCCTGACTAATCAGTTCTTTCCATATTCTCTGGCTAACATCAATTTGTAGAATGTAATGCCACATGTCTTTGGAACACAGTTCTGTTTGCTCCACGTTTTTGGTGCTTTCATTGTCAAGACCAACAGAAAGTAGGTTCACTATGGTTAACTATTCTCTAGAAGGGAGAAAACACAAAGTATGTTAAACATAAAGGCATTTAAACCACTGTTTTCTCAATTACAGCACTCACCCTGTTATTCAGCCTTTGTAAGAGACTGCAAGGGACAATCTGGACCTTTGTAAAGTGGTGCTGCTCAAACTCAGCAAGCATGAAAAATGCAACCAGAAATGTAAGAGCTATGCAAGCAACTTTGCAAACACAGAGGTTTTGTTTCCACATGAAGCTCACTATAGCAACACACTGAAATCTACTCACCCAGTACAGATCTTACTACTAAAATGTAACTTGATAAGAGACATGAAATGAATAGGATAGGCAGAAGAGGAAAGAAACACCACAATCTCTATCTCAAAGAATGTTACAGTGCCCAAATTCTGGAATTTCTATTCTGCATGACTGTTTAGTTCTTCAACATTTCCTTTTGACAGAAATTGAAATAAAATGTCAAAACTTCCCATGAGGTGAAACTTCTGGAAAAATTCACTTCAGAATTATTGGGTATTATGTGGATTTTCATTTCAATAATTCAAAAAGGCTCTTCCCAGTAAAGCTTTCCATTATAAATCTTACTATAAAAATTGACACGATAAAGGAAGAATGAAGCACTTCAGCTTTATCACGACGCTCCTTTAAGAATTTACTTGCAGCAACTATGAGACTTGACAGTCCCTGCAACCACGGGACTTAATCTGATCTCTCCTTTTCAAAGAGAAAAGTGTTCAGAGGCCTTTAATACAATAATACACTCATATATCAATATTCCCAAACATTCTCAGAAACTTCAAGGACAGATAAGACCTCTGAAAGTATTTTTAGAAGTGTATATTATTATCCACAGAAGAATAATTTGTCTTCCTCTGTTTGTGGTTAGTTTTCCTTGATGCTCTTTTATTTTTTTTTTTCCTCAAAAACATTGCACAAGAGCAGCTGCTTCCCTCCAGTCCCACAGACCCCCACAGCACAGCACAGCTGGCAGACACCACAGTCAGTCCAGGCAGTGGTTTCTGGCTATGCTTTGAGACGCTGTCTGTCTTCTGGGAACTTCTCCTGAGACTGTCAGGGGACCCCTGGGAAACCTTTGAGGAATACCAGGGTGCTGCTGCTGCTGGGAAAGAGGCTGTGACCACCCGGAAAATCTCACAGCAGGAGGAGGCCAGAAGCCTGCACAGCCTGAAGAGGGACAGTGTGGCTGGGTCCTCTCTGAGACCTGCAGCCTCATGACCTTCAGCCTCCACTGCACTGAGGGAGGGATCAGCAGCATCTCTGCTTATCAGGTCAGGAAAGGGAGACTCTCACTGTGGGAGCCTCTAACCAGGAGCCAGCTGGCTGGAAAGCAGCTTTGCCCTGCAGGCCTTTTGGGTCCTGGCAGGGAACAAGTTGCTCATGAGCCAGCAATGTGCCCTTGAGGCAAAGAAGGCCACCAGCCTCCTGGGCTGCACCAGGCAAAGCGTCACCAGCAGCTCGAGGGAGGTAATCCTTCCCCTCCACTCAGCACTGGTGAGGCACACCTGGAATGCTGTGTCCACAGCTGGGCTCCCTGCTGCAAGAGAGACATGAACATCCTGGAGTGAGTGTAGTGAAGGGCCGTGAAGGTGATTAAGGGCTTGAAGCATCTGTCACACAAGGAGAGACAGAGAAATGGGTCTGTTCAGCCTGGACAGGCAAAGGCTCTGGGGGATCTCAGCAAAGGATATAAAGCCCTAATGCTGGGAGTAAAGAAAGCAGAGCCAGGCTCTTCCCTGTGGTGATCAGTGACAGGACAAAAGGTAATGAACACAAATTGAAATACACAAAATACCATTTAATATAAGAAAAAAGAAAATCACTGTGAGGGTGCTCAGATACTGAAACAGATTGCCTAGAGAGTCTCTAAAGGCTCCCTTCTTGGAGGTATTCAAAACCCAGTTGCACATGGCCCTGAGCAGCCTTCTCTAGCAGACCCTGTTCTGAGCAAGGTGATTGAACTAGGCAATCTCCTGAGGTGCTTCCCAGCTTCAGCCATTCTGTTCGACTGATTAAACTACTTTCAGGTTATAATCATGGCTTTGTCACAGCAATATTATTGCTTTATAAGCAAGAAACCACATATATAGTGTCAAATCCTTTCTCAGCAAACTTGTTTTACTTAGTTTTCTATCCCTCATCTCCATATTAGTGCTGTCTCATTCTCTTTATCTCCACCCTATTCACTGACAGACATAATATGTTTGATTTTTCTGAATTTTTGAATTTTAAATGAGATTAAAATAGGATCCAATTTAAATAAAATAGATCATTGCTTCATAAGAAGATTTAAAGAGGTTTTGTAAATTCAAGATAACTACATATTTCCTTCCTTTCATGAAATTCTTCTGATATCAACCTGTCTGTTTGGCCTGATTTTTATTCAGTTGATATAATCATGATTTTAAAAGAAGAAGAAATTACTAATGTTTGCTTAATTTCTGTAGGTTTTGTTCTCCTTCTTTTTCTTTTCTTGTACATTATATACATTATGGTTAATTATGTTAAAAAGCTCTACATTTTAAGTACAGTATTAACATCTGTATTTTTATTTAAAAGACTATTGGACATCCTGCTGTATGCTGGAGGTGAGGAAGTAATACCAAGCAGTGATGCAGCTGCCACGGCAGAATGAAAGTCTAAAACAAGGTAAGAAATGACAGAAGACAAAAAGACTCTTCACTGTCAAGAAGAGGGATGAAGTAGAGGACTTGTGTGACTTTATTACTCCCCAGCAGTGTATTGTGACTGCAAATTGCAGCTTATACTTTGATTTTTCAGTTTAGACCTTGGCTGCCACTTTTGCAAATATATACCATAAAAGTCATTTTAGGCACAAAAGATGGGCTTACTCCAGAAAACGGGAATGGCTGTACTGAGTCTAACAAAATGCCTGTCTAGGCAAAGATCCTCATTCTGTTTGCTAGTAATGTTCCACTGTGAGAAAGAGAACAGGATGCTTCACTCTAATACCCTCCTGATTCAGTTCTTATCAAAATTTAGAGATACACAGCAAAGATATCAACATCTGAGAAAACCACTTTGGGAACCCCATCACATGGAACATGCGTTTGGTGAAATTTGCCTGACCTACTTTAAGCATCATTATCAGAATGAGATGAATCATGCTTTTACAGTAGGTACTTCTTTAACTGCAGAGGGAATCAAGCAAGTTTAGTTCAGACATAAGTGGCTTTATAAAGAGAGACAGGGATTAGTTTAATACAAAATACCTTTAGTCAACCTTGGCTTTGGGGTTTTAAAGTCACGAGACTTGGGGTAGGGCTCAGACCTGTGCTGTGACCCACAGCTGATGCAGCTGTACCTTGAGGGAGAAGAAATCTTGCAGTTCTGAGATGCATTCAGATAAGTGGGAAGAGCAACAGTAAAGTAGTGACAAGAAGCAAAAACAGAAATAGTGTTCAGAAGTAGTAAAAGGAGCAGCAATGGGATAGCAGGCAAAATAAGCAGTTTTTAGGATCAGATAATGAGCTGAGCAGGAGCCAGGCACTGAGCACTAAGTGCAGCATCAGCAGGAAAGAAGGGTTGTGACTTTAGTCACATCAGTACATCTCAGCTGGAGGAGTACCCCTTCAAGGATCATTGCCACCATTTCTTCCAAAATGCCAGTCTGTCCCACTTGTAACTCTATCAGCTGTTTTTGGAAGTTGATATCATAACTCTATTTTCCTTCCCTCAGATAAAAGAGGACCTTTATCCTCCTTAAGGCAAGATGCAAACATTATCTGTATGTGAGTACTGTTTTTCCTGAAGCATCCAGAAGGGCAATTTAGTGTCTAGAATGGAGCATGAGCTGCAGTTGCTTTAACTATTTAAAGTGAAAATCCTTAGAAATTGAACATAGACTTTTTTTACTATTTGAACACATGTGATAGAAGAGCTGGGTCGGACTGAGACTGACTGATTCTTCCAGTAAGGAAATCGTACAAAAGAGCAGCTTCATTCTGCACAGTATCGTTGATACAAAACAAAGCAGTAATACCTTCAAAATCAAGAAAAAAGGATAGAATTGTTTCTCTTAATGAATCTCAACAAAACAATAATAAAAAGCAAAACTAAACAAGGACAAAAAGCTAAGAAAATAATTCTAAGACTCAAATTAAGAACAAGAAGAAACAAGACAATTTTGTTGATTAGTTCAAAATAAGCAAAAAGCAAAAAATTCATCCAGACACTCAGAGCACAAATGTTTCACTTTAATTTACTTAGCAAAATGGGACCACAGCCTCCAGAATATTTTTATCAGTTAATATTTGAAATTCAAATGGCCTTATGGCAAAATAGGTTGGGTAAGAGAAAACTACTAAGGATAAAACACAACTTAGTTGTCTCAAGAAAATGTAGTGTTGTCAACCTCCTGTGACACATAAAGCCTGTTCTTATTTAAGCTTGTTGAGCATAAACATGAGAACATGCAGAAAAATATGTAACTTTAAAGCCATTCGCACAAGTAAGGTCCCAGCTTTTCAATGTTCTGTATCTGAGACTGGAAATGTTGGTAGTCACAAGGCACAAAGAGGCTGTAGATCAAATTTTCATCTGTAATCTGTGGCTTTTCCAATCACTCTACCCACTGTTCAACTTTCCAGGCCTAGACCTTTCTTCCTGCTGGGCTTAGGGGAAAAAACACTTTTGTATGTTAAGTGCTTTGTTATTTGCCAAAACAACTTTATTTTTCCTTCCAGCAGTTCTCATCCCACAATCATCCCTTCTGCTGTCAAACTACTTTACTCTTCCATGACTCTTGAGGTTACTTTTCACTCAAGAAGGAAAAAAATCCATGAGATTTTTTTCCCAACTTTCATCCTTCTGCACCCCATTACTACCATATCTCTATTGATTCTCTGGGCAGTGGTGCATCAGTGGTCCTGCCACCAAAAGACCACCGACTGTTTAGCTATGATATTGCTTCCACTAAACCTGGCTGTAATGTTTTTGGGGTTTAATGATGCAGAACCAGGCTCCAGATCTTGTTTGCCTTTCAGAATGAAATTCTCTCTGCAAAGTCACACTGAAAGTCCTAGCAGATTGCAGCCTACTGCAGTACTTCTGGAGCAATGAATCTCAGGTGGGAAAAAAAGTAAGATTTTATACATATTTTTTGTGCCATAAGTGTACAACAGTCTTAATTTTGGAAAATAAAATATTGCACATAGGCTCTATTACCATTTTTAGAATCAAAACAACTTCAAAGACCATCAAGTTCATCTGCAATGATAATATTTATTGTGGGTTTTCAAGAGAGGCCATGAACAAGTGCTCTGAACTTTAAAAGCATCCATGACAAATTATTTAAAGCAGAGATGTCAAGTGCTTTGACATCCAGGCCACATGGCGTTTACAAATAAAGACCCTGAGCCAGAGTGGAATTGTTCCCTTGGGTTGTATGGTCTTTATTTCCACGACCTACCGTGATCTTCTTGTTTAAGTGTACTGTACATTTCCTTTCTGTGTGAAACACTACCATTTCCAGTTCATAGAATGATTTGAAAGGTCCCTACCAAAGCATGTTCTAAAATTCACGGGCTTAGTAAGTTTCTCTTGGAATTTTCTGTGGCCTATGGCATAAGGTTAATGATCCTGAAATGGAGGCATTGGAACAAATATCTTCCAAACAATATGCTCTCCACCTGCACCTAAAGAAGGCCAGTTTAAGTTGAACAAGTTCTCCTGATTTTTTTGCCTTTACATGGAGCTTGCAAAATGGCCCAAGTCAACAGTAATCTGTATTTTTCAGGGAATAAAATGTAGGAAAACTGTTAACCAGAATCCAACATTTTAACAGAGGCCACACTTTGATTTGGAAGAATTGTGCCAAACAGGCCTGATACTTGTCTGGTTTCAAACCCAGAATTCCCTCCAGGGGAATACTTGTACATTTTGCAGTCTTTTCACCTCCCCTGGATATTTTAACACCTGCACTTAAGAGGCCACTTTACTGAAGAGCACTCTGCCCTAAAGCCATCTACATATCATTTTAGTATGTTAAATAAAAGTCAGTACTCAAATGAAGCAAATCCCCTACCCCAAGCTGCACACAGATTTCTATCCTTTTACCTAAATATGGGAGGAAGGGCAAGGGAGCTCTGGCAAAACACCTCATCTTGAAGGGCTCTCACCACCAGCCACCTCTTATCTAAAACCTGGGGCACAGGCAAGATTTCACCAGTTTCATAGACTGCTGTTCATCCATTGAGCCACAGTCATGAATCATGTTTGTATTCCCAGATTTTGGAAAACAAGATGGTACATATTGGCAGAGGAGGTTGTAACTGTTCCACCTCATCTCACATCTGCAAGGAGGTTAAGAGCATGTATGCAGACAGACATTGCTACTGCATGATGCACAGTGACGTGTCAAATCACAAAACCCATGCAGCACAGCTGAGGCGAACTTCTCCAAGCTACCTGTCCCTATTTTCTACAGCCACCTGGGAAATTTCAATGCAGCCACAGTACATACAGATTATTCCCAATGACCTCAGTGGCTCCACAACTCAAGTGCTTTGGTAAGTATCTGAACTCTCTGCTATTAAAACCACAAAGCTGATTACTAAAGGTTTCTGGTTTGCCTTTTGTCTACTTTCAGATAACTTATGAATATTTAACTCTCAAAAAATTACCTAAGAGGTTTTTGAAAGGGGAAATCTCTAATTATCCATATTATAGGAATCAGTGGACCAATTCTCCCCCAAAATTTAGTTTTTCTGTGTGACTTTTCATTTCTCTTTTTACTCTGGTTATTTTATGCATGAAACATTAAATGGTCATTCTGTGATCAAATGAAAGGTAGCTCTTCAGCTAAAGTGTTACAGAGCAGCAGAACTGAGTTTAATTTCAGAGATGTAATAAGGCCTGTCAATAGTGCCTAAATATCAAAGCCTAAATCTCAGTCACACTGAAACACCTCCCAAAAAAATTTAGGAATTCCATGAGGCCAAGATTTTACCTTTTGAGTTGTCTCTCTCTATTTGCTATTTAGGGAGCGTCCAAGATGAATAACCAAGACAGTAAATCACTTAATTGGAAATAGCCACTTAACAAATTAAATAAAAATCATTAGAACAAAAAGGTTGACACTAAAGAGTATCCAGAAAAATATCTGGTCTATATTTCACTGGCTCTTGTTACAGTTCGTAAAGACAGGACTTGCACTGAACAGAAGCCCTTCTCTGGCCTTTTCCCAAAGTAGTGATGTTTTCACAGAGAGGCACTAGCAGTTAATTTCTGTTACATGGGAATCCGTGATATCATACCATAGACTATTTTCCTTCCCAATTGAATCTGGAATGAAATCAGAGGACCACAAATATCATCTACTTAAAGGGGATTTGACAGAGTAAAATCCTGAGTTTTATAAAAATAAACATGTATGGAGTGGTAGGGACACCACATCTCTCTTCAGCTTCCTATGTAGCTGCAGACTGTGAGCAGTGAATGATCTGCTGATTCAGCCAGAAGTGACATGCAAAATGAGTCAGAGAGAAATGGGCCAGAGGAAATGCTTATATACAATAAGTTCTTATGGCCCTTCAACGAAGACATTTCATGTTGCCAGGTGACTTGCCCCCAAAGACCAAGGATATTTTGTTTAGAGGTATGAGCATAGTATTAATTTTTGCCAGGCTACATCCTTGTCACAGGATTACTGTTGACAACAGGGTTCTGAAGAGAGACCCTGAAAATATCAATATGGTTGACTTCAATCTCTATACTCTTTTCTTCACAAATTTTTCATATGTTGAAAAGACTGTGGTCTCTATATAACACACAGATTCTAAGAACTACAAGACTTCTGTAGGGTTTTTTCTTTTCTCCCTGAGGAGCAATTAAATGTTTCCACATGCACAAAGAGTGTTCTTAATACCAGTGCACAAGTCTTACTCAACAGCTATGTAGAGTCATTGATCTACAGCTTATGCTGGGTGGTTCTGAAGGGACACCTGGACGCAAGGTGGGTAAAATTGTACCAAATGAAAAAGGCAAAGACTGACTGGAAAACCATCACAAACCAACCCTGTCTGAGTTCAAGAAGTGTTTGGATCATGCTCTCGGGCACATGGTGTGATTCTTGTCCTGTGAAGGGCCAGGAGTTGTACTTTGATGATTCTTGTGAGTGCATTTCAACTCAGGATAATCTATGATTCTATGATTTTTTAAAAAAAAAACACATACAGCATCCTTGTCCATTGCTCCTGATCTCATTTGACAGAAGACAAAATTATTCCAACAAGTTTTTTCCTCCAACAGCATCGCCTCTTCATGAAGAAGACATTGATATGGTAATTCACAGAGGTCAAACAAGTCTTCAGACAATGCAAGTCATGCATGTTCATACTTCATAAGGATAGAATCAACAAAATAAAAGCACAGAATGTGAAACAAGATTCTGGAAAATAACTGAATTTGTACTTCAAACTGGCTCACTAGAAGAATAGTATCCTAAAAGTGGATGTATGTATGTCCCAGAATTAAGAGAATTACGTTTTGCTTCTGTCACCTAGTAATTTAATAATTTTTAGTGACCTGTTTTCCATATCATGAATTCTGCTTTTAAGTCACATAATTTTCATCACAAAATCTAATATATTCTAAGCTAAAAAAGCTAATGTTTTGAAAGAAGTGTTACATTCAGAGCAAAAGTTTCTACTGTCCAAAACAGACTACATTTTTAAACCTCAGTCAGGAAAACATTGAGAATTTTAAGAATAGGTTCAGCCAGATTACAATTTTTTTTTTCAAAATTTGCTCTAAGGCAGAAAAGTTATTTCTGCCCCATTTTTAGTATGCAATCTGAATTACTTTATTCATGTTGCATTTCTGCAATTACTCTACTGACAGCAGGACCTTGATTTTCTTTTCATAGTACTTTGTGCAACAGATGATTTGCAAGTCTGCACTTAATGGATCTGGTTTGTTTTCATTTCCATTTCTGTAAACGTGACCATCAGCTTCTGGGGAGATATTTAATTCACTACTACAAGCAAGGTCAAAATCAGACTTTCTTCTAAGTCATGTTGTAACAAGTTACATCAAATGGTTTTATCTAGCATTTTCTAAATCACAGTAAATAGTTTAGAGGTGCTTTAACAATATTATGGCATTTGAAATTAGAGCAGATCGCTGTAGCCAACACCAGCTTAGTGAAAAACTCCGTATTTTAGGTCTGTTAAGGTTCTTATTAACAAGCATCTAGTCTTATTTTACGTTATCTGAATTTGAATTTAATTTCAAGCTAACTTAAGGCTTTATCAATGTTAGACTTGGAATGAGGGAATGAGTTGAAACTAGTTTAAAAAAAAAATTTAGTCCAAAACTTTAAATATTCTCTTTAAACTTTGTATAAGTCAGACTTTTTGGTTTGGACAACCTTTACTTCTGCTTCTACACATGAATGGTAAAAGACATTGGATTCAGTTGTCCTGATGCTGTTTTGTTTTGGTTTTTTTCTTATAGTGAAATTACTGATTAAATTTATACGAGAAACTCAGCTCTGGCTTTTGAATTTTGTTTTAAAACCTATTTGAGGAGGGAGTTTTTCTATTTTTCAGACAAAAAGAGGATAGAATTATGTTCTACCCACTTTCCAGCTACAGAAATATAAGATATTTGTAAATGTGTTGTCTTTAATTGTCTGGTTTACAAGTTCAGTGTCTGAGAAGAAAACTGGACCAGAAAAATATTGAGGAGGTCATAGCACTCAGACTTGTTGTTGTTTTAAGATTTTATAGCTTGCACAATGGTTTCTTCTTGCTTGAAACTGTAAACAGCCCATCTAGTCAAATCCTTCCAAAATTTAAAAAAACCCTGTAAATTGGTTACTGTAGAAGAACCAGCTCTCAGAAACAATTTATATTGTTAAAATGATCACCCTTCTATTCAAACTATATTTTTAGGCTCTTACCCAAATAAATGTGTCCCTAAGTGCACATTCAAGCAAGGACATTGCAGTGTTAAAGTCCTAAGTTGGTCGTTAGAGTATAGAATGATTTTGTGTAATAATTGAACATGTGGCATTACTAATTTTAATATGTTTAATATTGTCTGATATTTCTACTGGGTGATTCAGCAGAGACAAAAAGCCCCAAGTGATACAGGCACACCAGAAAGCAAGTGGTCTGTCCATGGAGTTTGAACAGAAGTACACACAAGACATCTCACTTTGAAATGCGAAACAGAAAACTTCCAATTCCCACCTTAAAAACCTTCTGAAAGGCAAGCATATTTTCTAACCTTCTAGCTGCTGAAGACAAAGAGCATCAGGAAAGGTCCGTCACCCAGTTTTTGTTTTGCTTTCTTTCATGAAGACTGACCCTTTCTCTAGTTTTTTTAAGAAAAATATGTGGGCACTTATTTCAGAGGAGGTCTTGTCCTGCTGTTCTTGGGCAGACAGAGGCTCTTGGGCTGAGCAGAGCTGAATGCTGCTCCTGCCCTCCCTGTTGTTTCTGCTTTGAGTCCTCTCCCTGGAGGGCATGGGGACTGAGGTCACTGCAGGCACTGGATCCTAAAAAGCAGTGCTGTGGAAGTGGGTAGGATCCAAGGATTCAATGTGCACAGTAGATGCACCATGGGAGGTTTCACTTTAGACTAGAGCTAGTCTGTCCATGGGAATTTAACACCCCTCTGAAGGCAGAGGGCATTGGAGGGGATCTTGAAGCATACCTACCAGATTAAATTTCTCCAGAAAGAATTGAGTCTATGTGCTATGAGACAATATGACCCAAGACACAGTTAAGTGTGCTAAGACTGGGATTCTCTTCTGAAGTGTACTCCTAACCTAAATTAAGGTGCTAGCATGGGTGCATTCAAAGGTCCCTCACTCTCCTACACTCTCCTCAGAGAGCCTTGGTACTGAATGTAACATTACTAATTTAAACACAAAGTCCAGCAGCACAGAATCAGCTGCATGTGGGGATCAGAAGGCTGGTAACAATCAGCTCACAGAAGTTTACCGAAAACAAGTTGCTTTTGTCTTTTAGATTTGCACTTGTCAGAGTGACCCACTGTGTCTTATCAGTTTGCCACACCAGTGAGCCACAGCAACTACTTGACCTCATATGCTGAGAAACAGGGATGAAGTCTTTATAGGCCAGGCACAGTCCATTTGGCAAAAGCACAGTGATATCAACAAAAAAAATTCAGCTCAGTGGTTCTCAAAATCTTTTAGTGTTCAACATCACCATGCAGCTAATGAACACTTGAAACAATATGCTGTGTCCTATTTTTTCTCTTTCCTGTGTTACCTTTACTTTGAAAGCCAGTTTCCAAGCAGTGATCACCAGTAAAGTACATCACCTGTTATTAGCATTTAGAAATTAAATCCTTCTCTGATGACTCAGTCGGCCGGAAAAGCAGCTTTTATTTTCCTACTGCACCATCATATGAACTAAATTAATTTCCAGAAAGGATACAGGACACACTCTTCTGCATTTTTTGGCTGCTGGCTGTCAACTGGGACTTGCAAGTGCTCAGTTTATCAGACAATTTTGGCTTCTCAGGAACCTTAAAATAAAAATATTTTCAAAAATTATACAGTGCCTCCTCTCTAAACAGAAAAAGAGAGCAGAATACCCCAGCTACAGCATCAGAACACGGAGGGTGGAAAGAAGGACAGGAGCACTTCCAGGAGGACTGATCAGTCAAGATCCAGCTATAGGTTTGCTGTGCTCAGGGAGCACTTAACTAGATAGCAAAGATAAGGTGAAGTTTGCTTTTGCAACAGATCCTTCTCAATGAACACATGACACTGAGCAATAATGGCAGAAGTAGTTTGGCTAATGTTTTACAGAGTACATGACAGCTCATCAGACTTGTCTAACCTTCAGCAGCTGAAGATTATAATAAGGAATTTTTAGCACCTCCAAGAAAAAGTACAGAGATAATTTTTGCCAAAATGCATCTTCATTATTTGCCTATTGTTTATACTGTATATATGTGTATACCTACAAATTAGAGATTTCTGGGATGGGACACTGATAAATCAAACTTCGAAACAAAATACACATTGAAACTCCAGCCACACAGCCCATGCTGATGGCTATGGACTCTAATAGTCTTTGTTACCCAGTGTAGGCAATCAGTGAGAGCTCTTTGACACGGGAAGCTGGACCTGACACAGGCCTTTTCTTTCTCCCCTGCAATCACTCACAAATCTGAGATCTCCTTTCGTATGTGTTTTCAGTCACTGGGTGGTTCTGAACTCTTTACCTGTGCACCTGAACTACAGCTCGGTGATGCTTAGGTGAGGTTATTTTCCAGGCTGTAGCAGGTATCTTATTACATCACTTGGCTGTTTTCCTTTCTAGCCTGGCTGCATCTTGTCTCAGACAAGAGCAGCTCTTAGCCAATAGGTGACCATCAGCAAGTTGGTTGTAGTTCTCAGACCTCAATTTTCAACCTGCACCCATACGTTCAAGGTTTTCACTGTTATCTCATGCTTCAACTTCACATCCTAGCAGGGGATAACTAGTACCAAGCTCCAGCTCACACAGCAAGCTCACACAGCAAGTTGGTACAAGCCCTGACGGGGGCTTGTTTAGTTTGCATGAGGCACTTTTAGCAAAAGGTACATCATGAGGCACATGTCCTGCTACTGGCAACAACAATATTATTTGTACTGGAACACTGTGTACAAAAATGCTTATAGATTTGTTCCAGTTATGCTATATTAGTGTGTTTACATCTGAGTTCAAAGTAAGCTAATATTAATTAAATCCTTCTTAGCCTGTTGCTACCTTACAGGTACCAAAGGTCTGTGCTTGGGCTTCTTCACTGTCCAGGTTGAAACATGGATAACCTGCAGGTCCTATCCTGCAGCTTTCTGTGGTCTCCATGGGAGCAATGGGTGTTTCTGCAGAGAAACAGCTCATTATTAGTTCAAAATTAAGCACTTGTGCCCATTAGCTGGAGAAGAAAGGGAGATGTTTGTGAAGTACAAGCTCTCAGCAGCCTTGCTGACAGTATCTAAAGTAATAAGAAAATGGGCTTCAGGACAGCAGATGATTCCAGCAGACCCACGGTCCAGGGAGGAGGTGTCACATTAGATACCATGTGAAACAGCCACTGTTTGTGCTGATGCAATTTTCTTTTTTGCACAAATCCAAATTGTTTTTAAACATACTTCCCTCTTGTTATTATCAATTTACTTTGAAGCATTAGGATTTCCTTGAGAAGAAACAATTAAAACAATTTTATAGTCTTCCCAGGTCTTTAAATCCCTGATTAATGATGACAGTGGATGCTGCTGTGCTCGCTCATTTGTTTGCTAGCTTAAGGACTGTGCTACCATGAGTTTAAAATTTTTCCACTAGGACTTAATCTCTGTTCCAGGGAAATGGCACTGGTTCACGTCTCACTGACTGAAGATGGAGTGATAAATTCTTCTCACCCTTTCTCACCCCAGTGAGCCAGGCAAGTTACAAGAGCCATTCTGGTGTTTTTTCCTGCTGTAATGTACTGGGCAGAGCAGGCAGAGATGCAGGATGAAGCTTTTCCATATATTTCACATGTAGGAAGATGCACACTAAATTAAATACTGTGTTTGCACTCTTGGACTGCCTCTGTGGATCTGAAAGGGTATTTAAGGCTTTCTGTGTAATGCTGAAAATGTACAGAACTAATTAAACTGACAAAAAGCAACACTAAATTAAGTTACTGAATCACTACTTAGGAAAGCAATTTCACCAGTGATGTGAAGTGTGTAAAGCAGCACTTATTTTATGTTGTTAAAAGTTACGCTTTTAAAATAAAGACACTGGACTAATAAGGCACAATGTACCTTTAGTAATTCCATGTAGCATTTTAACCTCTTTTCCATTCACTTCCATATCTTTGATAATTCTTTCCCTCAAAGTATGTTCTCAAGTCTGGATACACTTGATGTCACAGTGGTAAGATGGCAGATACCTAATCAACAAGCCAAACAGGCAAAGTCTAACTTGAATTTGTATCTTAGGTAAGGGGAGAAGAAAATAAGAATCAAAAAGATAGTAAATGGAAATGGAAAGTGTATAATTTTTTTTAATGGCTGTTTTTGAAAGAAATTTATGATTGAAGAAGCCAGGAAGTACAGGGATAAAGAAAGAGAGAAAAAGGAAAAAGCGTTTCCTGAAGAATGGCAATAAATAGCTTGTTCCCACAATAACTGCTTTACCTAAATGTAGAGTTACAAAGTTGAGCTTGGAGACAAAGCCAGGTTACTTAGGGGGAATGAGAAAAAAAATCAAAATTACTGCACCTGAGGTTGAAACAAATTTCAGCATTTGCTTGATGGATTTTTAAGTGTATAAACAGGGTCATCTTTATCCCAGCATGCTGAAGGAGCATGAAACTACAAATCTGACAGCAATGACTGAGCAGAGGTAGTAAAAAATTTACTTCTTATCCTCAAGAAAAATGGCAGAATGATGTCCAAGCAACAGAGCAACAGCGTGCCTCATCAGAGATGTGCAACCTGCACCATTAGGCTGAGTGCTGTGGAAAAGGGCTGCAGAGGAGCAGCACTGGCCACAAAACATGATCTAACACACATCAGCAACTTTGTACTGGGACTTGGAGTAGTTTGGCTCATCCCAACAGGGTGTATAAAGTTCTGGAACTTTGATCTTGAATGTGATGCTGAAGTTTTTCTCCCTACCTCTTAACCAGGTCTGTCAGCAGCATAGTGGCTCTCTGCACTTTGTGAATCCTGTCAGCAAGGGCAACATCCTCAGCTTGAGCTGGAAGCCAGCAACGACTCCACCACAGGTAAAGTACCCTTTCTGCACCAAAAGGAAGAGTGATGCAGAACTGAATCTACCAAGGAAGAGTGATAAGGAACAGAATCTATTGGGGTCTAATCACTTGCTGGGAGGGTCTGCTCATCATGACTCATCTGAAGATTTTTGTCTCCCAGCTCTTCTCTCCCCCAGCCATAGCTTGCAGCCCCATTAGCTGAGTTGAGATAGCTTGGAGAGTCAGCAGCAAGAGAAAAGATGAAAACCAGGATCCCACCTCTCTATGGGGAGTTCCCATCTGCCAGACCTGGGAGCTAAGCTTCCTCTTCTTTGTTATATCAGACTCTGATCCCTTGAATCTTTCCTTCCTCTCTGAACAGTGGTCCAGTCATTTCAGACCCAGGCATTTCATCAAAGGATTGAAGGGTAAGCCGCAGCAAGGCCAGATGTTCCTTGGGGTGACTCAGGAGTTCTTCAGAATATTGCTCTGTACAACGACCTGATGAGGAATGTGAATAAATCATAGCAGGAGATAGTACACGTCCTCATGATCTTCAGTGTGATCTTCGTTACCTTAACAGATTCTAGATTTGTGTCATTGGGGCACATGTACACTGAGGGTTTATTTCCAGTTCTAATTGTCTGCAGTGGACTTCTACATTGTGTCAGTATTGTTCAAACATTTACACAAGAGATTTTTCCCATAATATCCAACATTTCCTGTTTGAATTCCAGTGGCTTTAAATGCTGAGAAACTCCTTAAATAGCCTGTAGTGGGTGACACAAGCCCATAGTTTTATTTCAAAGAGAAAAGATGCATATCTAGTGAGGACCATCTACTCATGTGATATGAAACACTCAGGGAAAAAAGTTCCAATTTAGCAGTAATACAAAATAAAGTGAGTCATGCTGAGAAATTACATGTCTTTTTTATTGTGATGCAAAATGTGTAGTTTCTTATTGTTATTCCAATATGTCAAAACCTAAGCTCAGATTTCTACATCCCTCTCTGCTAGCTATTAGAGTTCAAGGTCTGTGGGTCGTATACAGCAAGGTTTTCTTTCTTTTTCTTTTTGATTCCAATTGAAAAGTCATTTATAATTTTTAAGCTTTCTTTCCTTTATGCATAAAATTAATAATTGTTTCTGTGCTAGTGTCTGCCTATAGCACTACCAAACAAATGGAAAACAGGATCCCAACTTGCCAGTCAACCACACCAATCTTTCATCAATGTCTCTTCTTTGAAATCAATGATGTGACACCACTGTAAAATCAGGATCAGCTTCTCTCAGTTCATATGCTGAAAAGTTAATGACAGAAATAGAAAATCACGGAAGTGATCAACCACACTCCTATCACTAGGTCTGTGCTATGGAGACAAATGGTGCCACCAGCACCTGTCAAAAGTTATTAACTTCTATGAAATTTTCTTCTCAGTAGTGAATTCAGCACTGTGATCTCTGTCCTGATTTGCCACTGCTCAGACTACGTTGAAATCACAACAGTAGAGGTTGTTTTAATAACAATAGCAGTGGCCAAGCAAACCAGCCCCTCCCATGCACTTACTGGTATCAGACACTGGGTAAAAGTTTCAGTAGAGCTGAAGAGCGATGGGAAAATGTGACAGGCATGTGTTCAACAATGCTGCAGTTTGCCTGAAGAGGGCCACTGCCCCTGCAAGAGCAAAAGGGAGGAGAAAGTAAGTGCTTTAGTCAAACGTGAAATGATTGTCCTAAGCTCAGCTGCAGTTAAGGTACACTGATGTACCAACAAGGGAGAGATGCTGTCACCAGAAATAAAGGAAAAATGTGCTGTGTGTAGTGAAAAACATAGCAAAATTTCTCACAATCCTCAGCATGTGCCCTCTTCCTCTCCCTCTCCTTCCTTCCTTCGAGGGCCTTTTCCCTACCTTCATATTTGACATATCATCCTCTTAAGTAAAGATTCCTGTCTGGATTTTTAGCCTCATAAGTTATGTCATTTACATGTGGCTCACTCAGCTTTTGTTTTACACCCTTTTTTCCTTTTTCTGGGTAGAGCTGTCCACCCAGGCAGGTGTTTGCACTGCTCCAAGGCTATGCTGGGAGGGTCTCCTGACTGGTCTTTACAGCACACACTTTTTTGACAAGTCAGTAAAAAATATTTTTCAAATTATGCAATTTACTCATTCTTCATTCTTTGTTTTACCCAATTTTTCTGTCTTCTGACCAAAGCCTATTAAACGGCAACAGTATGTCAGATGCAAAGAGGCCATGACAGCAACGAGTAAGACTGTCTGTGGTATCTCACATAGGACAGTCCTACTAATGCCACAGACAGCAACATCATAACAAGGTCTGAGGCTTTACAGTGTGGTAGTGCTGTTAACTCATATAGAGTTAGACAGTTCTTCTAAACAACACATCCTGTTCCACAGTGTTTGTCCGTCTCATCTTTGAATATGCTTGATATTTATCTGTCAAGACCTCTGTTATTTTGCCTAGTGTTCTTCCTCTTTCTTCTCTCTCTGTCCTCCGAAAAATTTTAAACCCATTGGTCAACTTCAGTCAAATTCAACTGCAGTAAGAATCTCACAGGTATAGCAAGTTTAAGCAGCCAGAGAAATAAATTCTATTAAAATTCTCATTTCTGTAAGAATAAGTTCTAATCGGAACTAATTCTAATATATTAGGGCTTCATAGAGCCAACTATAACTCCCATTTTCCTCTGTTGAGGGAATGGCTACAAGCTCAGCTCCTTTTAGAAACCTGAGGATTAACACAGGAGCTCAACCCCCAGGCAGAATTTAGCATCAGTTCCAGGATTCAGGGAAGGACCTTTTTGTTTAACTCTAAGTGTATAAGCCAAAATCTGAAAGTAAGATGAATAAGGAACCTGGATCCAGTGAAAGGGTATGTCCCCTCTTCTTTGCAGCAAAATTAGGTATAAGGATCCAGTGATAAAGGCATGACAGCATATCCAGCAATCAATACTCCTCAGTTCTTATTGCTACCAAAATGACACCTTATGAGATTGTAGGTAAGGACCATGGTCAAACCCATTATATTCCCCTCGACTAACTTCCTAGTTGTTTGACTCTAGCTGGCTTCATGACTTTCATGGGCGTCCAGTAGATGATATTCAGATCAGAGATTTTTAAGATTTAAGAAATTTAAGCCTTCTAAATCCATGTGTTTCTCTTTTGTTGTGGTTCAGCTTCACAGTTGGTGAACTGTAGACAGAAACACTCCTCAGTTTTACAGGAAAGGAAGAACTTACAAAAACCTGCAAGGCGTTCAGATGTTACCTTAGTGAGGAGGGACATATAAATACCTAGAAGACACAATTTGTATTCCCAGTGTGAACAATAAATTTGTTTGATTCACTGTTTTGTTCTTCTGCATTAAAATCTCCCACCCTTCCCCAAGAAAGGAAAAAAAGCCCAATTTTTAAAAAACAATGTTAGAAACCAAGTGCTAATATGTTTGTTGTTGTAACATCAGTATTTTTCTAGTTTTGATGGAAACCTTGCTATCAACTTACAGAATCATGGAATCACTAAGGTTGGAAAAGACCTCCAAGATCATCAAGTCCAACCTTCAACTGAATACCACTGTGTCCACTAAACCATTTTGTGAAGTTCCATGTCTACCTTTTTAGAAAATTTCCAGGGATGGTGACTCCACCACTTCCCTTGGCAGCCAGCAACAATGCTTAATCACTCTTTCAGTGAAGAAATTTTTCCTATTATCCAACCTGAACTTCCTCTAGTAAAACTTGAAGTCATTTCCCCTAATATTTCTGTTTTCAAGATCTGAAAAATGTTACAGAACAGTTAACTCAGTTTAAACTCACTGGTAATATAGTCTTAGGAAACAACAAGATGTGTATATAAATAAAATAAAGACTTCCTTCTGGATCAATTTTTTCTTAAAAATTAAACTACCATCCAACATTTACTCAGGAGGAAACAAAGACATCTGTTAAGAACAACTACTTTTGTGTAGCTTCCAGCCTTATATGTGCTAGTGTTCTGAGTGGAAACAGGAGAAAGCATAAATAAACCATGAAGCAATTAATTGCAAATCCGAGTAGGCATTATTATACAGAGTTAGAAATTACCCAGTTTACTGAGAATCAGTCTTCATAAAATTGCACTACTGCTGCTCTTGAAAGGAAGTGAAAGCAAAGAATAATGCTATGTAATACTAATTCAGTATATTCAGGAACTACTTAGCAAGAAATACGGCCTCATTAAGGCACTGACCAAATTTGAAAGTGCAGCTTTTTTCATAATTATGATAAAATAGGATAGTGGTCAATCCAATATTGTTGATTGGTTAAACAAAATTTATAGAAGTGTGAGATCACCAGAACTACTCAAGAGAAGTATTTAGACCATGAATCTGATGAAGATGAGCTTGTAGAAGTTAAAGGTAAGAAAACAGTTGAGCAAACAAAATGGATATTGATGGAGAGAAAAATTAAATTTTATTAGAGCACAAAATGTTCTGGAGACGCTACAAGTAATCAAATCCTACAGTTTCAGGAGGTCTGGTAAATCTTTTGTAAACCTTTGGCAACTTAGCCAGTAGCATAAAAAGAACACCAGGACTTGATCCTTCCTCTCAATTTTCTTAAGATTTAAAGCCACCTCTTTTTTACCTCCTTTCAGAGTAAGATTAGGTAAGCAAAGGGTAGGAGCCCATAAATATTATTTCTTTTATTATTCACAGTATAGGAAAACTGTGACAGTAAAACTAAGAACTATGGACTTAAATGGCTGTAAACCCAACAAAGTTCAGAATCATGCCCTTTGTATTTCCATGCTGCATATTACCGAACCATTACAGTAGAAGACCTATCCAGTGTAGTATATCCTCAGATGTCACCTCCACATGGTTCAGGGTACAATTTTAAGCAGGGCAAAGGCTTGATATGTAACATTTATTTTACTTAAAGCCATTTCATTGAACATCTCACTGGTCTAAATATGCTAGTGATATATTTACTGGGGACTTGGTACTCTGTCTTTACAAACACTGGCTTAGATTCTTACATAAGGAATTGGTATTTCATTTTCAGTTGGGCCAATTCAGCTGACCAAGCACCAAATTCAGGTCTATATGTATGTTTATCACTGCTCTTCCTACAAGAAAGTTGCCAGGCTGAGTAAAATCAATCACAAAGGGTGCAACCAGGAGTTAAATATTGTCTGTCCACGCTGAGTATTGGCTAGTTTGCCCTACTCTGCTGCAATAGAAAAGTAATCAAGTTACATAGCAACTTGCTCACAAAACTATTCGAATGTCAAGGTCCCCACAGAGTTAATCATCATGGATCTGATAACTATCTGTGGTCCTGTTGGAGCTAGTAATGGTGTGAGGCCCTAAGTAACATGCAGCGTTAAGAACCTGGACAGCTACTGTCTCTGGATGTGTCCCACAGTGTTCCGAGCGGTCTCATAGATGTTTAGTGATGCTTATTAGTGACTACAGTAACTCGAGTTGATCTGATGATAGAATAAAGTGCCTGACCCTACATTGAGATTGGAAGGAGTAAACACTGGCATCCCTGCATCAATTTACTGCTATGAGCAGGATTAAGGACCTGCACAGGTGGATCCTTTTGCAGGTTCCAGATACAGTGAGCTGGACTTGAACATTATTAAAGCAACCAGTCAGAAGCATCATTCCTCAACTGAATGCATGTGCATTTGCAGTCCCTTTGTGTTACACATTGGTATCATGAAGCTGAAGCAAATTACATAAACTGTTTGTTTAGATTAAGTTAAAGAGTTACCTTCTGCATCCCTTCTCTACATCCCTGTAGACAGCTGCATGTTTTGCTGAGGTTCTGTATCTCCTTACAGAGAACACCTTATATAGGTGAAATTTTAAATGAAGCCTCTTTCTTCTACAACTACCATATCCCAGATCATTTTATGACTGTACTCATTACTGGTGTTTGCTTGGAAACTGCAAGGCTGCTATAGCCTCATTGCAAAACCAGGCTTAGAGGACTTCGTGTTCCTCTCATCTTCTGCAGAAAACCCCTTAACATTCAAGATTTTTGTGGCAAATATTATCTTCAACGAAGCAGGGTCCAGTCTGAATAAATAAATAATCTGTCAGAAAATTGTTTGGGATATTTACTATAATCTTTCCTATTCTTCCTCATTTTACTTCGTTCATTTCTTCCAGAACTTTGAACTTTGTTTGTTTCACCCTACTAATCTCTTCCTACTTGTCTAGTCTAGTCTCTACTGTCTGATGCACCATACTTTTGGATTTTGTGTACAGGCATAGTAATCTACTTTTCCAGGCACAGAAATCCACAGCAGCCTCATGTGGAGAATCACAATCATTGCCATTACACCTGCCATACACAGCAGATATTCAAAACAGGGCAATCTCTTGGGTGACCAAGTTCAAGCTGAAACAGAAGCTTTAATGAAATATGAAATGTTGCCTTTGGATACATCATCAAATTTAATCATGCACTTAGTGGAAATTGTGCACTTGGTCTGTCTCAGGTTGGAGACTGCAGCCTTTATGGAGCTCTCCAATCACTTGTTTCATTCCCTAAAGAGCAGTTCCATTCAGAACACAAAGTATGAGCTAGTCATTTACAGTTCAAAGCACAATTAAAGTACCCAAATCAGGAGTGGGTTTCCAAGCTGTGACTGTCAGTCGGTCTCACATGAGAGAATGTGATATACTCAAGTCCTCACCTTTTTCCCCTCGAGGTTCAACAACTCTTCCTCCTGGCTGGTCTAGATATACTCTAGGGAGGGGACTCCCTCTCTAAAGGCACAGGAGGGAGCAGGCACCAAGACTGGGCCAGGAATGCACAGAAAGAGCCCCTCCTGTTTCTAAGAGCTTGACTCAGGCACTGTAGATGCTGAGTGAGGAAAAGTAAAGCTGGCCTCACAGATCAGCTCAATGATGGCCCTTGATTTATTCCTGTACTTGCCTCTGAATGACAATCTGATTATCCATAACTAACTTCGAGATTTTCATGAGTTGTAACTAAACTGCATGTTTCTTATTTTTGGGATACCTGGCAAGCTGCCCCCAGCTCTTTTTTTCTGAAGCACCAAGCATTTCCATCTGTGTTATACAATGAAAACTATTTTGAAAAGGCTTAGTCTTTAGTAGACATCTCTGTGTGTCTGTCACGAATCGGATGTGGG
>VZTH01014135.1:188-14679 GCA_013397815.1 Aleadryas rufinucha | reverse complement strand
GGTAACCGGGGTTGTGGGGGTAGCTGGGCTGGCGGTGGCTCCCCGTGCCCCAGCCGCCCCCGCTGGGTTTGCCTTTGCCCTTCTTGGAGAGGGCGACGTCGGTGCAGAGGCCGAGGAGCAGCAGCAGCAGGCAGCAGGTGCTGAGGAGCCTGGCCATGGCTGTGGGGACAAGGACAGCGTCAGGGCGGGGCCGCACACCCCCGGGCTCGACACCCCCTCGCTTTTGCATCACACAAAACACAGCTGGTCCCCTTAAATCCAGCTGCAGAATGAACAGCTCTGGACTAAATGTGTGTTTATCCCCCCCAAAAATCCTTATTTATACACAGATATAAAATACATACATATTTTTATATATTTATCCCCCAACAGAACCCCTGCTGGCAATGGCAGTTTTAAGTAGAGCAAGAAAAGCTTTTGGGAGAAAACGCTTCACCCGATTGGGAGGTAAAACTCCGCTTATCAAACCTGCCCTACCCAACCTGAGGGTAGAAATGGGATTTCTGCTGTGCCAGGATCGATGCTGTGAACTGATTCAGCCCAATCCCAAAGCCTTTGAGTACTCGGTGCTGCAGGGAGGGCAACGCCCAGCCCGGCCCCGGAGGCTTTCTTTCCCCAGAGAACGGAATTCAGCGTGTTTTGCCCAAATCCCTGTTAATGGGCGACAGGCCTGAGGTGAAAACCAGCATTTTTGGAGTTCAATGTGTTTTCCATCATCCATTGACTCAGCGTTCCGCCGCTGGCACTCCGGGGCATGCCAGGCATCTCCCACGCCGGCTGGAGGGCTGGCAAGGCTGAAATCGCCTTTAACGAGCCATTTCCCTCCCTGTGTGCGTAATCCCGCCCGGACAATCCACACCAGGGCTGCAAATCCTTTGGAAAGACCTTCGGGAAACACCTCCCAAGCTGCAAAACCCATTCGGATGCCTCCCCTGCAATGCCAAGGGCATTGAATTGCTGCTCCCCTGTGTTTAACACGCGAGGGCAGCAATAGAAAAGGGTTTTTCCATCCTGTCGGAGGCTGAGCTACCCCCCAAAATCCCCCCCGTGCCTGCTGGAGAGAAGCATTCTCAGTGTGGGTGGGCGTTTCACAGCATCCCTGGATGCGCCTTCTGGCTCGTGTTACAGCAAGGAACAATTCCATTTGGGTCCTAAATTTCAATTTTTTTTTTTTTTGCAGCGATTAACGGAGCAGCTTCCTATGGGGTTACCCCAGGAATAACCTTAATGCAGGTACGAGGTGCTGAGCTCTCCTGAGATGCTCCAAAGAGGCCAAACAAGCCCCTGTTTAAGCCAGAAATTCTTCTGTTCCAGCCTAGGTAGGGCTTTATGGGCCACAAAAAGCAAATTCGTCTCTTTGGGTTCAGGTAATGATGTTTTTTCTCCCATTCCCTCCGCCAAAATCTGGTTTTATGTTCAGGAATGTTTGAATTAAAGCCCTTTAAGCTCAGCGTTGTGGGTGAGATCGGTAGCAAGAGGCCTAAATAAAAACGCAGGGGAGATGCACGAGCCAGTCCCTGGTGATGGCCAGGAATTCCAGCCTCGCTCATGGAAAAATCTGGGCGCAAGGCACCCGCTTCGGAGCGGGTTTGCTGCCTCCCTCACCCCGCAGCACCCACCCGCTGGGGGCAGGGATGAGATCAGGGGGGTTAAAAATAGCCAAAAGGCAGGGAAAAAACAACCAGACGGGAGAACGCTCCTTGGGTGCTCGGCAAAATTAAAAATGGAGGAGGAAAAAATCAGCAAATTGGCCATTTTTGAATATATTTTTTTGAGATGTCGCTCCCCGCTGTGAGTTCCGAGGGGGAAAAAAATCAGCCCCTGGCTGAAAAGGGGCTCTGGCAAAGCCCTGCAATGGTTTTATTGAAAGAATCTCAGGGTTTGAGGCAGATTCAGAAATCTTGGAGTATTGCACCTCCTGGCAGCGCTGACCTGCTCCTCTAATTGCTTTCAGAGCCGAGCTCTGATAATAAACAGGGCGCAGCCTCGTTTGCGCCGCGCTAATTAGCGAGCGCGGAGCTTCGCCCCAGATAAACGAGTTCCCTCCACAAACCCCTGGTGGGGTCAGGAGCCGCTTGCTCAGGCCCAGAGCTGAGATCCCTCTGCTCGGAAATGACATTTCTGGCGTGACCGTGATATCGATATTCAAGTATAGATCGAGTGGCTTCGCAGGCGGTTTATTTTTTTTTTTCCTGACGGTTTTTAACCTTCCTCCCCCAAATTCGCCCTCCTGGCGGATGTTGGAAATGAGACATTAATTCAGGTGGTTTTGTGCCGGAGGGATTTATATCCGTGCTGGAGAACTGGAGGAGCTCTGAGCTCCCTCAGCGGAAAATGGAGGCTGCGAGGAGCGATCGCAAGCAGCAATTACGTGCCCGGGGTTGGCAAGGAGGTGGTTTCGGTTTGGAGGGGAAAAACCAACACCAGGGTGCCAAAATACCCGTGGAAATAACCTTGGGAAGGGCCCCGGGGAGGGAGGAGAAGAAGAAGCGAAGGGAGGTGGGGAAGGTGGAGGTGGGAAGATGCTCGGGGATGGGGGGGTCCGGACCCTCCTGGCGATGCTGGGAATGTCCTGGCTCCTGGGGCAGGGGGGGGTGTGAAAATTCCGGGCTGGAGCTCTGGGAATTTGAGATGAAATTGGGATTTTCCTAAAAATGTCACCTCTGGGTTTAGAAATCTCCCCCTCAACCCCTTTCTCTTTCAACCCCCCCGAACAATGGGGGAGCAGCTGGCAGCCGAGGGAGAAGGCAAAACCCTCGGAGGAGAAATTCCCCACCAGCGCTGAATAAACGCTGAGTAAACAAGCAGCGAGCAGGAGCCGAGTCCTGGCTTTTAAGGAGACGCTGGAAATGTCTATTTTTAGGCGGCGATGGCAGCGAAAGAGGCAGCCCCCCGCCCCCGTGGTGCTGCTCGGCGTTAAACCCCCCTCGCCTCTGGATTTATCCCTCCCGAAGCCCCCGCGCCCCGTTTTCCCCGGCACTCACCGGCTGGGAGCTCGCTGCCTGCTCGCTTCGAGGCGATTCAGCCACGGAGCTCCGCGGAGGAATAAATAGCGAGAGGGAGGAGCCGCCTCCCTCGCAGCCCAGCCCCGCACAGCCCGGCCAGCTCCATCCCCATCCCCTTCCCCAGGGAATATCGCGGGCAGCTCCCCGCAAATCCCGGCTTCACCCCAAATCATCCCCGGCACGGGAAGCCGCGCTGGCAGCCAAAGGAGTGCCTGGAAAATCGCGGCATTCCCATGGTTTTGTTGAAGAATTATCAGGGTTTGAGGCGGATTCAAGAATCTTGGGATGTTGCAGCGGTTGGATTTTAAACTGAGGAAATATCAGGGGTGTGGAGCCTGTTGGGAAATCTCGGAAAATTGCAACACTTGGGTGGTTGACTGTAGAAATGTTGGTGGGGCCACCAGGATTTGGGTCTGGTCTGGGAATCTTGGAAAATCTCAGATGATTTATTGAAGAAATATCAATGGAAATGGCAGAACCTGGGGCTGGTTTGGGAATCTCGGAATATTGTAGCGTTTGGATTTTATACTGAAGAAATATCAGGGCTTGGGGCTGATTTAAAAATCCTGGGAAACTGCAGCGCTTGGATGAATTTATACTGAAGAAATATCAGGGTTTGAGGCTGATCTGAAAATCTTGGAATTTTGCAGTGTTTGGATTTTTTTACTGGGCTGGGAAGCCTTGGAAAACTGCAGCATCCTGATGGTTCATTGAAGGAATACTGAACGGAATGATGAGGTTTGGGGCTGCTTTGGGAATCTCGGATAATCGCAGCGCTTGGAGTTTTTTAACTGAAGGAATATCAGGGTTTGGGGATGATTTGGAAACCTTGGGGAAGTGCAGCACTTGGATACTGGAGGATAGCAGTGGGGTGGGTTGGAATCTCACGGTCGAGGCTCTGGGAGAGGACAGGATGCTTTCAGCAGCTGTTGACTGCAGCTCCACATCTGTCGCTGTTGAGCGCTAGCCGAGTACAAGAACCAGACTGGATCGGATGAGGCGGAATTCTGATTTTATTATTTAATTCTGAAACTTATATGGACTTTTAAAAGTTTCTCCAGATTGGGTCAATTCAAAACCTCCCCCTAGGCCCATAGGCCAGGTAGAACTGCCCATCTTTCCAGAGACAGTTTCAATAACATCCAAACCTTATCTTTATTTATAGAACACAGGGAGAAGAAGAGAAAAATTCCCATGGGAAAGAATCTGTGCTACCACACACGTCTATTATCCATTAACCCATGGAACAGAGCTGCTCCAAGGGTTGATGGAGAGGAAACAAAACCAGCTCAGACCCATGGGAGAAAGGACGAATTTGTCTTTCAAATTCATCTCCCTCCAGAGGAGCAGAACTCACCCCTGCAGCCTCCCTTCGTGTCGAGGAATCCTGGTATTCGATGGGAGGAAACGCCACGGAAGAAAATTAAAAATTATGGGATGCTTCATGGCAAACTGGGGCTTTTCCAAAGGGTAAAAATACATGGCTGGAACACACAGAGACCTGAAGACCAGACTGGGGGGGAGGGGGTGTCCCAACTTTTAGGGTTAGAATGGACCAGTTTGAATCCAGGGAGGTTTCTGTGGCAGTTGGGAGGGGGCTGGGATGGAATTCCCAGAGAAACTGTGGCTGCCCCTGGATCCCTGGAAGTGTCCAAGGCCAGGCTGGACAGGGCTTGGAGCAGCCTGGGACAGTGGGAGGCATCTCTGCTATGGCAGGGGTGGCACTGGATGAGTTTTAAGGTCCCTTCCAACCCAAACCACTGCAGGATTTTATGATTTTAACACCAAAACCATCCTGAGGCTTTGCTGCCCAAATCAGCCAGACCAGGAATGACCACAGAGCACATCTGGATGTAAAAATGGATTTTGCCCTGATGCTCCACAGCCTTGTGATCCATCTGGCTGGATTATGCTAAAATAAATGAAAGTGATTTCTGCCTGGCAGGGAAATGGGCTGTGCTGGGAAAACACGGAAATTTACCCAGGCAGGAGAAAATGGAATAGGCAGGATTAAGGTCTGTGGGCCTGGGGGAGCTCTGCCCTACAGGGGAGATTTGTTCAGTGTGTGGAGGTGCAGATGGCTCCTGATTGCCTGCTTTGGGTGTAAACACTCATCCATGGGCTCTCCAAACCCCGTGCCAGGAAAAGAATGAAAAAAACCCCACCAGGAATGGGCTGGTTGGGATAAATTAATCCTGAGGAAATCTAAAAATCAGGGTTTTACTCTAATAATTTATTCCAGAAGAGAAGCAACAAAGGAAAATTATTTATCTGAAAAGAATATTTACTGAAAGCTGTGGTCTGGCCAAAGCTGAAAATTAAACCATTTTTTTCTCCAGAAACAGGATTTCTAGTTGCAGAAACAGAGATATTTCTGTCAGATCCCGGCTGCAAATCGAGCAGGAGCAGCCCATGGATTATTAATGAATTTTTAATTTCTTGTGGAAGCTCTCAGGGCTGCAATCGCCCCTCCCAGCGCATCCACGGCAGCTCTTTAATGGCTTTACAGCAACCCAGGGTAAAATTTCTCTCAGCCTCAAGGCAGGAGCTGCATCGATCTCCTGTGGAGGTTTAGCTCTTCTTCACCCACACTGGAAATAACACAGCAGGCCCTGGGCCAGGTCAGAAATCATTAATGGGATGAGGTTTTCTCGTAACGGCCAGAAAATGCTGACTTTGGTTTGATGATGGGCTGGGGGAGGAGGAAGGTTCCTCTCCTTCACTGCCTCTCATCGATTTTGTGTTATTTTTTATTGCTTTAATTCATGCAGAGCGCTTTTATTCACACAGCTCCGGGCCTGCCTGGAGAATGAGTCGCAGCAAAGGCAGGGGAGGCATCCAGGTGCTTTTGGGGAGATGCTTTGGGGGTAATCTGGTGAGGTTTTTCTCCTTCCAGATGAAAAAAAGAGTCATTTTTAGCCCATTTTTATCAGCAGAAGGGCTTTTCCTTGCACTGCGTGGGAATCCTGACCTGCATCATCGCTCTGTGTTCAGCTGCAGATGGATTTGGGGGGATCTGGCGGGGTTTGAGGAAGGGGTGAAGCCCCTGGAGCTGTCCCCATCCCACCCTCACTCCCTGGAGCCAGCAAAAAATCTGGACTCCAGCTCAAATTCCACTTGGTTCATCCAGAAACCTCTCAAAGCCCTCCAAGGGGAAAAGTAATCGGGAACAAGCGTGTTCAGAGGGTTAATGAGATGTGTTTTGCAGAGCTTGGTTTCTTTTCTGGTGGAATACTCACCATGGAAGGATCTCTCTGAAGCAGAACTCCTCGGATTTCTCTTGGGAAGGTGATGCTCGGCTCCTGCCTGGGTGAGAGCGGAGAAAATCCATCCGGGGACAGAGAGGGGTGGTGGCAAAAGCCCTGGGGGCACTTCCTTCCCAGCCACGAGGAAAGATGCTGTTATTTTCCCATCTCAGTGTGTAATTAGAAATTTGAGGGTTTATGAGGATATTTTGCATTTTTTTCATGGTGAGGCCCTTGTTGCTCACTTGGTCTGTGCTCCCTGCCGAGAGATCTCCTTCCAGAGGAAAAAAAGGTCATTTTTAGCCCGTTTTTAGTGGCAGAAACATCATTTTAGGCCATTTTTAGGGCTTTTCCATGCTCTGCGTGGGAAATCTTGACCTGCGTCATCGTTCTGTGTTCAACTGCAGGATCTCACCGCTCATGGATGGAATTTCTCCTTTGCTCCTGGCACTCCAAAGTTTTCCTGTACAAAGGGAAAAATAAGATAAGAGGGCTAAAAAAGGATAAAAGTGTTCAGGGCTGGGTTGGACGGGGACAGTGGGAGTTGTCCCTGCCCACGGATGAGATTTGAGATCCTCTCAACCCAAACCATTCCATGATTCTGTGACTATTTAAATTTCCAGCCTTTTCTGTGAAGGAAAACAGGCAAGGAGGGAAGGAGGGCAGGGGCAGGACGTGGATTCCGAGCTCTGCCAAGGAGTCACCGGTTACATAACCCACGGTGGGGAGGAGGAGAAGTCCCAGCACGCCCCTGATCCCAGGGACACGTGCCAGGAGAGGAAAACCACGGAGAGGAAAAACCACGGGGCCAAACTTTCCATCCAGCACCTCCCACTGCTTCCAGAGGGGTTTTCTCCTCGGCCAGAGGCGGCTCTGTCGAGAAGCCAAGGAGCTCATGGAAAAAATAAATCAGTTTACGGCTCGGCGGCCGGTGAGCTCCGGGCGCTGGGGAGGAGCTCGTCCCTTCCACGTGGATCTGCTTCCCTCTCTGAGGTCATTTTGGAGCCGGATCCACGGGCTGAGGTGACTCACGGGATCCTGCTGGAATCTTCCCGCTGTGGGAGGCTCCCCGGAGGGACTGGGGAAGGTGGATTTGGGGCAGGAAACGGCGAATCGGGCAAAACTTTTCCTCGTCGTGCTCCTGAGACAAATCCGGATCCTTGGGGAAGCAGATCGGCCAAGTTAATTGAATGCTTGTTTCTGTTCCGTGGGAGTGAGCACTGGAATGTGAAATGTTGGGGGCTGAACTCGTCCTCCTGAGCTTTGCTCTTAGACAAGGCCTTAAAAAGGCTCTAAATGTTCATCTGTTGGGGTTAAAATATTCATCTGTTGGGGTAAAAAATGTTTATAGGGCTATAAATGTTTATCCATAGGGTTACAAATGTTCATCCATTGGGGTTATAAGTGTTCACCTATAGGGTTACAAATGGTCATCTATAGGGTTACAAATGGTCATCTATAGGGTTACAAATGGTCATCTATAGGGTTAGAAATGGTCATCCATAGGGTTACAAATCTTTATCCATCGGGGTTAGAAATGTCCATCCATGGGGTTAGAAATGTTCATCTATAGGGTTAGAAATGTTCATCTATCGGGTTATAAATCTTTACCATGGGGTTATAAATGTCCATCCATGGGGTTATAAATGTTCATCTATAGGGTTATAACCCTGTTTATCCACAGGGTTATAAGTGTTCATCCGAGGGGTTAAAAATGTTTATCCACAGGGTCATAAATGTTTAACCATGGGGTTAGAAGTGTTCATCTATAGGGTTAGAAATCTTTATCCATTTGGGTTATAAATATTTATCCATCGGGGTTAAAATGTTCATCCATGGGGTTAGAAATGTTTATCCATAGGGTTAGAAATCTTTATCCACAGGGTTACAAATGTTCACCCATGGGGGTTAAAAATGTTCATCTGTAGGGTTACAAATGTTCATCTTTAGGGTCATAGATGTTCATCCATGGGGTTAAAAATGTTTATCCACTGGGGTTATAAATGTTTATCCATGGGGTTAAAAAGGTTTATCCATGGGGTTAAAAGGTTTATCCACAGGGTCATAAAAGTTCATCCATTGGGGTTATAAATATTCATCCATGAGGTTACAAATACTTATCCATTGGGGTTAAAAATGTCCATCCATGGGGTTATAAATGTGCACCCAGCTGCTCCAATCTGCTTAGGGGTGTGATAACCCCGCTCCTGCGCTCGCTGCTATTCCAGGCAGGGACACTCGTAAGCTCCTTAGGGATGGGAAGGACCCTCCCTTCCCTGATGCCTCCCCAGTGATGCATCGAGGCCTTGGCAGATCACCTGGATGGGACACAGTTCCCAAAAATGTGCCTTTGACCTCTCCCAGGCATCACCTGGGTGCTCGAAGGTAAAATAACAGCTTTTATTTTAAAAATCCACCATTAAATTGCTCATTTGGAATTCTTTTTTAAATTTTGGAATGAAAACTGATAATAAAAGTGCTCTGAAGTGGGGTAAAAAAATTGAGTTTGTGTATTTGAGCCTCTCTCTGGATTAATTTATGGGAGATGGGAGAAGTCAGTCCTTGTTCCAAGATGATGTTTGCTGTCTGCTCTCGTTTCAGCCCGGCATTGGATTTAAAAATAACCTCTCCCAGTGCCTTGGGAGCAGCTGCTGCAGGACACCAACAATTCCCTGCTGTGTCTGGGAAAAGCCTCCCCAGAAAGGGCTCCTTGTGTCCTTCAGAATGGAAAAACCTCCTGTTCCCTGCTCCGACAGAGACCCGGCGTTCGAGCACTTTTAAAACACGATGTTCCTCCCCAGAGCTTCAGGAACGAACTGTTTCCCAGAAATCCTAGAATTCCCATAAACTTCCCTGAACTTCCATTACCCACAGCTGGCTCCTTGGCAGGAAAAGCTGAATATCCCTATTTTTTTTCCCTCGGAGCAGGGTTTGGCACACATGACTCACCGGGAGGTTTTCCTTTCTTTTCCTTTCCTTCTCTCCTGTTTATTTTTAATTTGCAATCCCCTGGAAGGACTTTCCGGGCTCGGGGCCACGGTTGGATGACATCAGGCAGCAGTGCTGAGGTCACCTCCTCAAAAATAACCCGGGATGGGCTCAGACGCTCCCGTTCCCATTGTTTGGGCATCAATCATCCGGGATCCTGCTCGGGGGAATCGCTCCGAGCCCGGAATGTGTCACGGTGAGCTCAGAGCTTGTAGGGATGTGTTGAAATTCGGGCTGGTGCATTTAAATTTTGGAGGTGTGATGGACACAGGGTGGCTCTTGGTGCTTCTCCTGGGTTCCTGGCTGGCTTGAGGTGGGAAAGGGGCAGGAAAAATCAGTTTTCCCACTGGGAAAAGGGGCTGTGGGTGAGCTGGAGAAAGCTGAACCCCAGGAAATGCAGATAATGACTTGATTTTTATTTAAAAAAAATAAATAAGTCAAGAGAGAGACTGAAGCAGGGGCCAGGTTGGAGATGGAGAAATAATTTGCAAAATATAGTTAAAAATTAAATTTAAAAGATTTTTTAAATCACTTTTTTCTTTGACGCAGCTATTTTTGGTCAGGGTCTTTGCCTTGTTTATTCACCTGAGAACACAACAAGCTTTTCCCTGTCCTGACCTGGTTTCCACCTCCCAAGCTCGGTGAGGATGAGGTGATTATACTCAATGTGTGAATCCTCTTAGCCGAGCTGGGGAGTAAATTTCCACACGGATTTTCCCCTTTCCCTCCATGGGAAGTGTTCCAGGAGCTGGGACTTTATGGGGTCCCACCCTCTTTTGCTCCAAGTGTAAATGAGAATAAAAAAAAGGAACTGGGCTTGGGAAATGCAAGTCGGGGGGGGAAAATCGGGCCAGGATTTCATCCATTAGGATTTTTAACCTCTAGGAACAGCTTCCCGTGGGATGGGCACCCTCCCATCCATTCTGGAGCATCTTCCAGCTGGGATGTTGCCCCCGGACCACACACGACTCAGTCCGGAGCTTTTCCGTCCCCTAAAGCAGCACTTTAAAGGCTCTTTATGAAGTTTGTCTTTATTAAGACACCTGAGAAGTTTTAGACACCAACTATCCCGGCATTAAATGTCGGATCTGCCCTTTTATCCCGGAAGGGGAGCTGCCCGTGAGGAAAAGCTTTGCCATCACCCGGGTGGGAGCAGGAATGAGCCAAGAACCGGAGCCTGGCACGAGGAAAAGCCCAGGGAGAGGCTGGGCCGCTCTGAGGATGCTCAAGATGCTCGCGCGGGGTTGTCATGGGCACGGTGCTCCCCCGTGGCCGTTTCCATGGCTACGGAGGGATGCGAGGGATGCAGGAGCGGCGCTGGCAGCTGAAACGCCGCTCGCCCTCCCGCGGCCGGTGTAAACAAACCGCGCTCGGAACCACCCGGCAGGCTCCTCCCCAGGGAGAACGGCTGGGCTTCAGCTGGAGCTCGAAGGCAGCCGAGATTCCAAAGGGTTTTATTTAGGGAAAGCTGCGATTCGCAGCGTCCCCCCTGAGGTGTTTCCACGGCGGATTCCCTGCGGTCCGAGGCACTCGGAGGTGGTTTCACTAGCCCTGTGCCAGCACAATTGAAAATCCCGGATCATATTCCTGCCTCTGACCCAGGATTATGCCATGGGAACGGCTGCCCCGAGAAATGAAGCCGTGTATGGATGAGGAAGCTAAGCTTTGACAGGGATGAGGAGAAGGAAGTGTTTTGAAATGAGGTGTTTTTTCCCCCAGCTGGAAATATTTTGGATAAAAAACAAAGAATAAAAATAAAACCAAAGAAAAATAAAAGCCATTTAATAGTGAACACGGTGTGGGGCTGGGATGTGCCAGTTTTAGGGGCTGAGTGGAGGCAGCAGTGCCGACAATTGTCCCAAAGGATTTCTCCTTGATTTTATCTCCTCAACTTTTCCAAAGCAACTCCCAGCTCACGGCCTGCGTGGAGGATTCCAGGGCAATTAAAGTCACGTTAAATCTGTGCAGAGAGCTGGAATTACAGCTGGAATTACAAGGGAAGGAGCCCACAGGCTCTTCAGGGCTGGGCACTGCTGTGACCCACCAGGAGGGAAAATCCAGAGGCACCAAGCACAATCCGCAAAGCGTTTTTATCCCGTGGTGCCTCCAGAGGATGGAGAACGGTTTGCAAATGATGAAAATAAACCTGGCTGGGAGTCCACAGCACCAGAGGGCAAAGCCCAGCTCGGGAAAGGCTGTTTTACCCCAGAGATGGGCAAGGACTTTTCCTCTCCCTACACTTGTCCCTAAAGCTGATTCCGACTGACACACATGACTGGAACGTGCCCTTTTCCCAGCAGCTCCGGCGACCTTGGCCCCTGGCTTGGCTTCCAGTGCCCAACCCAGCAAGCCCAGAGGGACTCTGGGGACAGAACAACGATTAAAGTACAGAAAATGAGAGGAATTGGCTTTGCATTCACAGCAGCGGGTCAGGGCTGGGGGCATGGAATCACCCTGGGAGCAAAGCCCCGTCCACAGCCATTATCTAGCAAATAATAATCAGCATTAATCAGGATTAATAAAGCCCAGTTTGTTCTTCCCAGGGTGTTTTCTTGGCTGTGTTCAGGCCTGGAGCCTCCATGCCTCCAAAACAGTTTTGAGGCGTCAACAATCCAGGGAGTTTTCATGTTAAAAAACAAAGGAAAATGGGAGCAAAACCCCTGGGAGCTGGTTTCTCACAAAGCTGAGCTCGTTTGGGAGCCTGGGTTAAGGAGTCAGTAGGGAATCAACCCGTGCCTCAAAAAAAAATGGGAAGTTTGGTAAAATTCCGTCCAGTCCTCAGCCGAGGTTAAACGGAATCGAGCTGGGAATTGGGATCTCATCCCTCCCTCGCTCATTGCTGGAGCTCTGCTGCACAAACTGCTTCAAAAGGAACATTTTGGAGACGGGGATGAAGTTGTGAACAACTCTCCACGGCAGCTGCTTTGTGTCTGAGCTTCCTGAGCTGTTTTTACGGGGTGATGAGAAAAACAGATGGGAGAGGTCACGGATGCTTTTTGTGGAGAAGAAAAGGAGGTTGGTGTTCAATGAAAAATGGGGAGAAAAATGGAGGGAAATGGAATAAGAATAGAAAAATTGAATTCTGTTATAATCCCAGGAATAAGCTGAGTCTGGCAAAACCGGACGGACTTTTCCTGCATTTCTGCTCAGTTCCGGGAATAGAGAAGAACAATTTGTGTCCTGAAATAGGAGTTGGTGGGGAGCAGCACCTGGGCTGAGCAGAGCTCCCGGCCTGGCAGGGAGGGCTGATGGAGCTGCAGCCCTGTGAATTATTGATTACCTATTAATTATAGACACTTCCTGGGGTCAGCAGGGACAGCACGAGGGAGGTGAGGTGTCCCAAGGGCTGAATTCCAAGGCGGGGTTGAGAAGGGAATTGGTTTAATCAACACCAGTTTAGTGAAGTCCTTAGAAGGCAAAGAACACAGATGCACACAAACTGGGATAGAAAAAAAAACTCAAAGAACACAGATCCAGAAAAACTGAGATGGAAAACAAACCCCTGAGGAGACACCAGAGGAGACACCAAATCATAACAAAAATACATTTAGGAGCTGGAAATGAGCTAATTTCAGTCTTTAATTTATCAATTTATCAATAATTATCAATTTATCAATTTATCAATATCAAAAAGTAATGAAGAAGAGACAAGGTGCCACTGTGAGGGTGAGACCAGAGGTTAATCATAAATCCTGACTTGCTTTAGGTGAGGAATCATTATCCAGCTTGTCCTCACTTTTAATTTTTTTCCCCTAGTAAATAAAGCGCCCTCCAGTTGGTTTAGGACAATTTTCTGGATTATTCGTGGATGATTTGCCAGGAACTCAAAGATCCTCACACTTTTAATCCATCCACATCCCAGGCAAGGGACGGGGATATTCAGCATAGACTGCAGATCTATAACAAACATTTATTTCTGGGTGAATTCTTCCATTTTTCATTATTTATCTGTTATTTGTTATTGTGACCCAGCTACAAGAAATAACTTCGGGCAGAAGAACCAGCTGAATTAACCCACTGGATCTGATGACCTCAAAATTCTTTTCCCACCTAAACAACTCCAGGTTTGTTTCTGTGATTTCTTTAATCAGCGGACGGACTCAGTAAATATTATTGCTTTTATGGCATTCAGCATTTAAAGTGGATAATCCCTTTGCTCTGCTGCACCACCAAGTGGGTGTTACAGTGTTTGAAACACGGGGCTGCCGTGGAGAGGGGCTCGTAAAAATAAGGCAAACCTCTCCTTTTTAATTATCTCAGAATTTTGTGATTTTAGGCCTTCAAAACACGTCCAGCTGGGAGCATTTCATCTCCTGACTGAATCCCAGGTGAGAACATCACTTTTCCACGCACCACAACTCCCTCTGACCACAGAATATTCCATTTTAATGCTGATTTTTGACGCCATCCGATGGTTTCCAGATGGGCTGAGGACACCCCTGGGGATGGGGGGATTCCGGCAGAAATCCTTCGGGATTTCAACTCCCTAAATCCCTTTGGAAAAAGCCTCTCCAATGCTGACCCCTGCAGGCTGAGGAACAGCTCAAAACCAGCTGCCTCCAGGCAGCAATAACCTAAATAATGCATAAACCAGGTGTTTTCATTATTGCTGGCTGCGGGTAGGAAAAGCCTTTTAATAATGCATAAAAATGGGGCATTTCTCTCTCCTGGCTGGCAAAGAGAGAGCGTTTTGGGGAGGGAAATCCTCGTTTGGTGCATCTGCAGACTCCTACATGGATTTTGGGAATAATTTGGTGGTTGGACAAAGCCCTGTGAAATTGGGGGATGAAGGATCTGAGTGAAAAGCAGGAATTTCACACTGTAAATCAAAAACCGGGAGGCAAAGCCCGGCCTGGGCTTCCTTGGGATGGGGGGAAGAGCCCCCTGCCCACACCAGGGGATGGACTGAGATGAACTTTTAATGTCCCTTCCAACCCCAACCATTCCACGATTCCACAGTTGTACCCACAGCAAACCCCCCCTTCACCTGCAGTTTCGGCCCTGAACCCCCAGCTCTAATTAAGCTCTAATTAAGCTCTAATTAACAGCACCCCGAGGCCAGCAAGGCCCCCAGCCCTGCAGTGAGAGGCAGTTTGTGTGCTGGTTCTTGGGGGGGTGGAGATGGGGGTCCCATGGGGCACAGCCAGGGGCTTGGGCCATCCATGTCCTTGGCCTCAGAGCCCCCTTGGCCCTGGAGCCACCTCAGACCCGGCCCTGGAGCCCCCATGGCCGTGTCACCCCCCAGCCCCCGGG
>VZTH01014128.1:384662-421626 GCA_013397815.1 Aleadryas rufinucha | reverse complement strand
GTTTTGGAATTAACATTTGCTGTGGGAATTAACATTTGCTGGCTCCTAATAGCTAACTGTGCTTACATGAGTTAGCTATTGACCGCTCCTTTCTCAGTGTGTGCCTGGGAGAAGGGAGAGCGAATCTTTTCGGGAGGATACCATGCACTGAGAGCAGAGCACTGGCCTTTTGCCTCCGGATTCTGCAATTCAAGTCTGGCTTCAGAGGAAGAAGGAACCGGTGGTGGCACCTCTGCTAAAGTAATTTATAAAGGTCAATAAAGCCCATTGCTGCCCCAGGGCAGGGGGAAGCTGAGAGGAGCAGAAGAATTAATGACAGATGTGAAAAAACCGTAGCCTGGCTAAGCCTTGCTTGGTTTGGTCATTGTGACTTCCACCAGCACTTCTTGTTTCCTTCACAACTGCTTTTTTTAAAAAATAATCGTCCTAAACTGTCTCCTATAAGGAGAAGGGAAAGGCTCCCTTAACATAAACGTGATCTTATCTCCCAAAATAAACTCCAAATTGTCAGTGAAAGCCATCACTGGCCACTCACCACGCATTTAACCCTTTTGTTGGGACCTGTCTGGAGGAAGCTGCAAAATGCCTTTGGAAAGGTGAAGCCTCTGCTGACTGGGATTGCTCGCTGGGTTTTAAATTCGTGTGAGACTGTGCTTCTCTGCCGCTTCGGGGATGAGCCTCGTGTGCTTTGCTGGGGATTAATAACGTCACTGAATGCCCAGAGAGGAAAAAACAAGCCCTGCTTTATCTGGAGTAAGAAATGTATTTACGTCTTAACTGAGTTGTTTGGGTGTTGCTTAAATTATAATGAATAAATTGAGGGTGCTTTATTAATATAACTGATGTCACCAAGTGGAATTTATATTACTGAAGCAATAATGAAAAGTAATTTATAATAACCAGATAATACCATATAATCTTTGAGATTATTTTAGGTGGGCTTTAATGTCCCTTCCAACCCAAGTCATTCTACGATTCTGTAGCCTTTAAATAAATTGCTGACAACACGTAGGCATCCCACCCTCTGGGTAACGGAGATGTGCAGTCCTCGGACGGGAGCAAACCCCGAGGGAGTCAGAGCTCCCAGGACAGGCTGGCTGCCGGCACCGCCCTGTGTTTATCACAGATCACACAAACATTTTGGCTCCCGACTGTGCCCGGGGTTGTTGCTGGCTTTACCGCCCTTGCAGCTACAGACAATGAGCCCCAATTAGGCTTCTACCCCAGGGCAAAGCCTGAGGGGTGGCTGAGCCCAGACTTGAGCCCAGCTGGGCTTGACCCAAAGTCCAGCCTGTCCTCTCCTCCTGCTCTCCTCGTTCCACACTGCGGCTGGGTTCTATTTATACCCACATGACTTGATTCATTACGAAATTTCTTCCCTGGCAGGGTAGGCATCTATCATTAAATCAAAATCTGTCTGGAAACAGAACAGAGACTCCAACTTCAAAGCCTGCCACTGCTTTCCGTGGAGCTCTCCTTGCTGGTTGCCTGGGAGGCTTATTTGAAATTATGCACGGAGACGGGCAGAGAGGAATGAGTTCCAGAGTCGTCATAATTATGCCCTTGAGTGGGCGAGACTTGGAAACGCTGGGGGTGCAGGAGGCAGCAGGGGGAGACGCAGCTCCATCCCTGCACCTCCGGCACCCCCAGAGAGAACCAAAACCCCCAGGGAGGCTCCAAACCCTCTGTGGACACTTCCCACCCTCTCTGTCTACAGACCACCCAACAAGCCCTTGCTTTATATCAGCTTTCCTTATCATCTCTCGCTGATTGGAGAAGGCTGGTGGGTACAAAGATAACAGAACACTGCTGACAGAGTGCCCTTTACAGCCCTTTGCCAAAAACATCCTTGCTTTGTTACTACAGTCTGGAATCTCAGCCACGCAGTGCTTCAAAAATACTTTTAAAAGGCCATTTTGCCTTGAAACATTTTCACTTTTATAGCCTTAAACTCCAGGTCTGTGCGTTTCGGTTCATATAATCACGATGCATAGAAATGGAAGGTGATCAGGTGCCAGACAGACAGACAGAGTTTTCCAGTGTCTGGGAGAATTCGGTGCCTGGGTAAACCCAGCTCATAACCCCATCGGGTGGGGCTTGGGTCAGGAGGGTTCATTCTGAACAAGTTTTAAGAAGCCAGGAAGCTCTGCTGGGTGCTCCAAGGCTTTTTCTCTGGGATAATGGGGGCTGGCTGCCAGGAGCTGGTCCTGATGTGTTCTTTGTGTGTTTCTGAAGGGAGAACGCTCCTGACTTGGGGGATTTGTTGGGGCAGTGTTGGTCCATCGGATGTGAACGAGAGACTTCCCGTGGCTCAGCAGGAGCTCAGAGACAGCGTTTGGTTCAAGGTTCAAGCCCATTCCTGTCCCTGCTGGGGCGCCTGGGGAGCTCTGCACAAAACCAGCTCCAGGTTTGGTTGTTGGGACATTGATCCTCAGCTCCCTGGCGCGGAGCAACCGGGGGATGTCGGCAGCTTTGGGTGCTGCTTTCGTGCTTTTGAGTTTGCTGTGGGAGCAGCGATGTGAGGGGAGATGGGCAGCTTTGGGGACTGTCAAGGTTTTTCAGAAGAACCATTCATGCTGTGCCATGGCTGGGGAGTGTGACACTGAATTACTGCCCGTTATCTCCCAGACAAAAAAGCATCACAGACCACTCCTTGTCAGGGGTTTTTGGTGCAGCCCAGCCTGCGAGTCCTGCAAACTCCCCGTGGAAGGGAAATGTTGTGAAATCCATCCTTAGGCCAGCAAAGGGATTGTAGCTTGCTGATACAACACAAACCTTCTCTGTACCTGTGTTTTCCTGTTCAAAATACACCTGTGTCAGCACAGAGCTTAACAGTGGCTCTGCNCCTCGTTCCACACTGCGGCTGGGTTCTATTTATACCCACATGACTTGATTCATTACGAAATTTCTTCCCTGGCAGGGTAGGCATCTATCATTAAATCAAAATCTGTCTGGAAACAGAACAGAGACTCCAACTTCAAAGCCTGCCACTGCTTTCCGTGGAGCTCTCCTTGCTGGTTGCCTGGGAGGCTTATTTGAAATTATGCACGGAGACGGGCAGAGAGGAATGAGTTCCAGAGTCGTCATAATTATGCCCTTGAGTGGGCGAGACTTGGAAACGCTGGGGGTGCAGGAGGCAGCAGGGGGAGACGCAGCTCCATCCCTGCACCTCCGGCACCCCCAGAGAGAACCAAAACACCCAGGGAGGCTCCAAACCCTCTGTGGACACTTCCCACCCTCTCTGTCTACAGACCACCCAACAAGCCCTTGCTTTATATCAGCTTTCCTTATCATCTCTCGCTGATTGGAGAAGGCTGGTGGGTACAAAGATAACAGAACACTGCTGACAGAGTGCCCTTTACAGCCCTTTGCCAAAAACATCCTTGCTTTGTTACTACAGTCTGGAATCTCAGCCACGCGGTGCTTCAAAAATACTTTTAAAAGGCCATTTTGCCTTGAAACATTTTCACTTTTATAGCCTTAACATCCAGGTCTGTGCGTTTCGGTTCATATAATCACGATGCATAGAAATGGAAGGTGATCAGGTGCCAGACAGACAGACAGAGTTTTCCAGTGTCTGGGAGAATTCGGTGCCTGGGTAAACCCAGCTCATAACCCTATCGGGTGGGGCTTGGGTCAGGAGGGCTCATCCTGAACAAGTTTTAAGAAGCCAGGAAGCTCTGCTGTGTGCTCCAAGGCTTTTTCTCTGGGATAATGGGGGCTGGCTGCCAGGAGCTGGTCCTGATGTGCTCTTTGTGTGTTTCTGAAGGGAGAACGCTCCTGACTTGGGGGATTTGTTGGGGCAGTGTTGGTCCATCGGATGTGAACGAGAGACTTCCCGTGGCTCAGCAGGAGCTCAGAGACAGCGTTTGGTTCAAGGTTCAAGCCCATTCCTGTCCCTGCTGGGGCGCCTGGGGAGCTCTGCACAAAACCAGCTCCAGGTTTGGTTGTTGGGACATTGATCCTCAGCTCCCTGGCGCGGAGCAACCCGGGGATGTCGGCAGCTTTGGGTGCTGCTTTCGTGCTTTTGAGTTTGCTGTGGGAGCAGCGATGTGAGGGGAGATGGGCAGCTGTGGGGACTGTCAAGGTTTTTCAGAAGAACCATTCATGCTGTGCCATGGCTGGGGAGTGTGACACTGAATTACTGCCCGTTATCTCCCAGACAAAAAAGCATCACAGACCACTCCTTGTCAGGGGTTTTTGGTGCAGCCCAGCCTGCGAGTCCTGCAAACTCCCCGTGGAAGGGAAATGTTGTGAAATCCATCCTTAGGCCAGCAAAGGGATTGTAGCTTGCTGATACAACACAAACCTTCTCTGTACCTGTGTTTTCCTGTTCAAAATACACCTGTGTCAGCACAGAGCTTAACAGTGGCTCTGCATCATAATGGAGGGCACCGCTGGGTGCCTTCCCCTCGGTGATCTGCTCCCTCTCCTTGTGGAACTGGGGAACTGTTCACAGCTATTGAGGGCTCCTTAATTCAACCAGTAATCCAAAACGCATTTTTTAATGTACACAAGCCTTTATGTGTGTTGTTAGCTGCCTGGTGTAACCGTGTGTGTACGTGTTTCATTTGGTTTCCATGGAATCACGGAATATCCTGAGCCCAGGATCAGGGTCACAGGGTCCATGGAAGCAGTTCCAGGATTTTGCTGGTACTTTATGTTGCTGATAAATATTGGGTTTCCTGCAGCAGTGTGGCGAAAAATGGGATGGCTCTATCATATTTTGAGAGACTAATACACAGTCAGACACTCTGATCTAATTAATGTCTACTTAATTAGGCTCAAGTGAATGATTTCAGACTGTGAAGCCCAGTGGAGGCAGAGTTGACAACAGAGTTACTTAGAAAATCAAGGGTGTCTGGGCTTGCTTGACTCCATTTCCTGACAGCACAGATCCATGAAATCACTCTCCATAGGCAGGGATAAGGAGTGCCTGGCTCCTTCAAATGATCCCTGCTGATTCATGAGTCAATTGTCAGTTAATACTAAAGTTATAAGATATTTATTCACTCCTGGCTACTTGGGCTGTCCCCAAAGTTCACCTTGGGGGATTGTGCTCTCACTGAAGGTTTTGATAAAAAATTGAAATGCCCTTTTTGTTGTCCTGCAAGTCATTATGTTCACCTGATAAAAATGATTTCAGACCTAACTCCACCCATTAATCAAAAAGGTCAGTACAATAAATAGTTTTTATCTTGCCTGCCAGAAACCTTTCTTCCCCGTGGTCTTAGGAGCTGAGTGCAAGAGAAGATGTAGACAAAGAATAGGATCTCAAAGACTGGCTGATCAATGCCATCCAGAGATATGAATTATTGTGCAGAACTTAGGGAGGAATGGAGTGCTCTGGTGCCAGGGAGAGGCAATATTGCCTGAGTTTTCAACCTCCAGGCACTAAAAGGGAATGAAGTAGCTTCATTCATCTTAATAAATTTATGTCCAGCATCTGGTTCTGAATGAGATGGATTTTGCTTTTCTGGAGACCTATAGGAGTGAGAATATATAGATATAAAATATGTATATATCCCTCACACCATTGCTTTCATAAACCTGACACTCCTGACTTTTTCCAGTGTGTCTGGTTGCAAAGCTGGGCTCAAGATGGAGTTTTTGCTCCTGGGCTTTGCATTGATTATCCTGCTCCGTGCTGGCTGAAATCCCCCCAGTCCCAGAGCTGCCTCAGCCCCTGGTTTACAGCAGGGTTTGGCAGGGAAGTGTTCCTGGGACACCTGACACCCCTGGAAACGTGGAATTGGCTTCCCGGGAATCTGCACCTCCTCCTCCTTCCATGGGCTTTGTTCTGTGCTTCATTAATGTTTGCTCATCTGCAGTGACCCCCCCATCCCCATTCCCCCGGAATTCCTGGAAGGCTTTAGCAGTTTGGGTATGCAGAACACCCAGCCACGGCTGCCCTGACGGGACGTGTGAGCTGCAGGAAGAACGAGCTACTGCAAATGTCACGAGAAGATAAAATCCCTCGAGTGGCATTTACCTTTGTGATTATTCCCTCTCAGCCCCAGCGCAGGGTGCACGTTTCCATTACAGGTCTGTGTGTGACAAAGAGGAGTTAGATTTGCACTGCAAATGAATTTTTAAATGTCCTCACATCCTCCCGGAGCCTCTCCAGGAGTGGCTGTGCTCTGCCTGCCACCCCTCCTGGAGCACCACCTGCAGCCTCTCCTCTCTGCTCACATCTCTCTAAATATCACTGCTCTATCTGCACCCTAAATCTTGAGGAACAGCAGCAAAACTGATGCCTAGAGTGAATGATGCCTTGAGTTTTAGCTTTTATATTTTTATATTTTTTGTGTTTTTCAAATTCTGTATTACTTGGTGTGGAGGTCTGAAGTGTTTTGTACACTGCCTGCTGCTGCTGCTCTCTCATGCTGGGGCAGACACAACAAAGTCTCTCTGGGTTTGCTCTCCAAGGACACCCACACTGTCCTGGGCCCAAAATGTGTAAACCAACATCTTGGAAAGGGGGGCTGAGCTCAGAGAACTTACACCAGTAGCTGAAGTTTTAATTGGTGAATTTATGCTGATATGCAAACGGCCCAAACCTATAAAAGTGTGAAGAACTCGTGACTCATCGCCCATCTCGGGGTCCATTTTGGCAGCAGCCTCTGGGCTCCCCAGGGTGCACCTTTGAAGGCCTTTCAAATAAATATCACCTTTATTCCCTTTTTCCTGTCTAGTCTCTGTTTCCAGGTAGCCACTTCAGGCATCAAAACCGAGGCCACCCACAACATCTGAGGCAGATCTGCGCGTTCCTCGCCTGGCTGTGCTTCCCCTCATCCCCTAACAGGGTAACAAATCCGGTGTGGTGCTCAGGGCTGGGCTCCACGGCAGAGTAACTTACTCAGAGCAGAGAAACGAGGATCTGTGCAGGTGTCCTGACGGACACAGCGCTGCTGTGGCTGCACCCAGGTTATCTGAGAGCAGCTTTCCGCTGTGAATGTAAAATACCAGCTTGCACTGAGCTGTTAAGGAACAGATGGGGTTTTTGCCATGTGATGCAGCCTAGAAAACAGATTTGATTTAGTGCACCATGCCTGTCTGACTTTTAAACTTGTATTAACAGCATTTCAGGAAGGCAGACTCCACATAAACCCCTCAGCTAACAGAGCACCGGGCAGGAGGTTACTGAGCTCTGAAAATTATCAATTAATTCTCCTTTCATTCCAGAGGGCCAGATGGGGATGAATATTTATTTACTTTGACAGCTTTTATTAGAGGGGAAAAAGGTCTTCATTATGTGTTTTGATTTCACAGCACAATCAAGGAAATTAGTACAATGTATAAAACAGTAATTAAGGCTGTTAGATTTCTGAACTCACAGTGACACGGGAGATCTTCCCCCTGTGTGAAGCTGCTGCTTTTCCTTGCAGTGCTCCTGGCACTCAGGCACTGAGATGATTATATAATGTCAGTTATTCTCTTTTCAAAATGGATTTTGCAGGTTTAACCACTTAGGAGCAGTGTGCAGGTACCCTGGCCTTGCCAGCCTCGGGAAAGGCCCCATGCTCTGCACTAATTACCTGAGTTTTGGGAGCTCTGTCTGCACACGCCAAAATAATGGCCAATTTACAGGTGTTTGATGTGGGGAGGCCAGTGCGTTCTTGCATCAAGGGCTGGTCCAGCTGGGCTGAGATAAATGGAGGGATTGCCCCTGCCTTTGCCTGAAATGCTCATTTATTTGGGGATTTTGGGGGTCCCTGTGGTTCCCGGGCTCATTTCGCAGACCTGATGTGAGAAATTCCCTTGTGGTCACACAGGCACTGCTTAAAGGGCTTCAGACCCTGCTGAATATGTGGCAAATGTATGAAGATACACCATCTATATTGATTATCTAATATATTATATATATTTATTAATTAGATAGCTTCCTAACAGGAAAAAGGGCGTTTCAGCAATGATGTTGGCATCTGGAACCAGACAAAATAGGGAATTATCACTGTAAAAAAGAGAGATTTGAGACCAGCTCCTTTATTCTTTTGGACAGTGTCACTTTGGGAAGGCACCATATGTGGTTTTTAATGTTGCAGTGAAGTGGGAGAGAAGAGGAAGAGTGAATTGCCCTCGATTTGGCGAATCACAGGGCACCAGCATGACCTGTTTTTACAGCTGAGAACCTTCGGCCTGCAAAGTTCTTGTTTAAAGACTTTATCTCACTGACCAGATGGTGCAATTTGTCTGCCATGGACATTTGGGAATATCTGCTGAATTTTGCATAAGGACAAATGTTTTAATCATCCAGTGTCTTGCTGTGCTAATCTTATTTGTCTGCAGTGACCAACTCTTGTCTCATCCCTGGCGATCCTGGAGCTGTTCTGTGGGGGTTTTTGGGCAACCTCCTTCCCATCCTTGGTTTTTTGTTGTCGGTCCCTTGGGAACTGCTTTGGGTTTAACTCCTCCTGCTGAGGTGGAATGAAACACTATGGGAAATGAAGCAGATGTGTAGGAGCCTGGCATATTTAAAACCTCTCCCAAGTTAATCCTTTCATCAGAATAAATTCTCTTAGAGATGGAAGCAGTAGAAAAGATTAGGGCAGAGGAGGAGCTGGGAAGCTCCTGAATACGGAGGAGGTGGGAGCAGGAGCAGCAGCTGGAGCGTGACCAGTGCCGCTGGTCAGGAAGGATGCAAAACAGGGAATTCAAATATGTGAAGAAGTATTAAAAAGCAGCACGGTGAGAGATAAAAGTCATTGACCTTCTATGCATTATCTGAAGGAAAAAACTCTCACTGAGCTCTCTGGTGCTTTCCCAGCTGTGGGATGCTGCAGCTGTGTGGATGGGAATGCAGCAATGGAGGGGCTGGAGCTGTGAGCATCCCCTGCCCTCGGTGACGCTCCCAGTGCTGTGTGTGGGGACAGCTGTGCCTGGGTCACACAGTGACCCTCAGCCCTCTCCTCCTCACCTGCCCACAGCCCCTCTGTGTCCCCCAGAGATAAAGGGAAAAGCAGTTATGCCCCACAGCCTCCTGTGCTGCCCATGCTGACCCATCTTGCTTTGGAATGCACACTCCAGATTTATTCAGGAAGTTCAGGATCAGGTTTGAGCCTCGTTGCAGTTTAATTGCTGGGATTGCCCAGAGCAATTCCTGTGGATTGATACAGCACAGGAAAGTGCCACCCCTCAGAGCAAACCTCCTCGCCCTTGGTTACAGTGGTAGGGTTTATTATTTATTATTTAATATTTAGGCTGTATTCGTGGTCATGCAATGCAAGGAATCCTCCAACTCCTGCTGCCACATCCCAGGGCAGCTCCATNAAGACCAAGGAAAGGCATCACGTGCATGCCACAGGCAGTGGGGCCTGTGGAGCACCTGTGAGGGACACAAAACATGGGCTCTGCTGGTGCTGGAGTGTTAAAGCAGCTCTCTCTCTGTGCCAAAGCCATGGAATTTCATGGCTGAGGATGTGTTTAATGCGCTGTTACCACTGGAAACTGTGATGGATTATGTGCAACAACTCTGGTGCACAACTGAACAAGCAGGCAGTTAATTACTGCAATGATAACATGTTATGAAAAGGAATTGCACTCGTGGCCATTCATTATGATGATGAATTTCCCACAGTTCGTTACTGGTCATCTGCACCACTTGCATGACAAATGCCCAGAGCCCCACACAGAAGGAAATCCCTCCCCTCCCCTTCCCTTCCCCCATCTGTGGGGGGATGGTGGTGTTAATGTGACAGAGTTTAATTGCTCTGGTGCCCAAGCTCAATATTTATATTCATTTGTACATATTAGTCACATCAGAGTGTGCTGTGACACACTGCAGAGCAGGCTTTTAGAGATGAATTTATTCTGGGCTCTCTCTGACCAGTTAAATACATAAAGCACTGGTCTGAAATCTGGGGAGGGCCGAGGGAGGGAGAGGTTTTGGCAAATTGCGTGGAGCAATCGAAATGACAGGGATTGGGAGGTGGGAGTATTGCTTGGTACAAGATCCTCGACTCTCGTTGAGTGATAAATTTTCCAGCACTAAATAGCTGGCACATTATGTTACACGGGGTTGATGGGTGCAAATTATCGACGAGGTTGTTTGGAGACAGAATGTCATTAACTGGAGGGGAGGGTGGCACAGGGCCAGGAGCACAGGGGGAACCTCTGGGTACCTCGTGCTGGATTGCAAAAGCAATTGTGTGTGTTCCTGTTGGCATCCACACCACCAAAGGCACCACCAGAGCTATATTTAAAGGGAAGAAATTGAGCTTTCTCCAATAAGGACCCTGATCACAGGCAGAATATCAGAATGCCTCGTTAATTACAAACAGCCTGTAATCAATAGCTTGGTTTCCTGCTGCGTTGAGGTCCTGGTGCTCCAAAAAAAAAAAAGGGCTGCAATGATGTGATATGAAAACCTAAAGGGATAAGTATTTTAGAGAGGATATCGAGCTCTGTGGTTGGACCAGTCTGTGAAAAATCAAGGTGAGACCTCCTCAAACGCTTGGCTGACCCCCTGCCCTCCTCACCCTTCGGAGATCCCTGCATCTCCTCTCCACGTGCTGGATGCCTCCCAGGAGCTGGTGCTGGGCCAGGGCTGTGTCTGGGCTGGCTGCTCGTGTTTCCCTTCTCTTGCAGTGACCTCCAGAACGTGCAGCCTTCCCCAGCTCATCCACACACAGCAGCCCATTCTCACAGTAATTTATTTTTGGCAGCCAGTGTGCAGAAATTCTGAACCCAAAAGATTAGCTCAAAAATGCCTGTAATGTGAGTATTCAGCCATGGAAAATTTTCCCTGTTCTCCTCCAAGTGGAAGAACGTGTGAAGTTACAGGATTTTCTCACTCCTGCACACAACCCCAGGTCTGTCCTCATTTCTGAAGGTCAGCACCTCTAGCCCCGAGCAGGTTATTATCCCAGGGATGTTTTATTCATGCTAATGCTGCCAAATGGAAATTATCTTTTTCATGTTAATGAGGAGTAATTTGAGAAATCTGAAAAATCCTGACCTTTGGAGATGGAAAAGAGTATCAAGAAAGGGAAGAACACGTGTCCCAAGCGAGGGAGTCGCTGTTCCATGGATCAGTGGTTATTCAGTGGTGTGGGCCACTCTTCCAGGGCCCAGGGGTCCAGCATGGGGAGCTCCAGCTGTTCCCAGCACAGGAGGATGCTCAGCTTTGTGCCTGCCCTGGGATGAGCCGCTCCAGGTGCCGTCTGGGTTGGAAAAGTGACCGAGGCCACTTTTTCCTGACTCTCCTGGACATGCTGTGCCACAGGCACAGAAAGTGCGCTCTGGGGTTAATGCCCTGGTATCTCCTGAGTGTGAGAGGTTCATGTTTATCAGTCTGCAGTCAGTCCACACTCGGGGAGCGGCTCTGGAGTCTGATCTGTGCCTAGGGACAGGAGCGCTTGGTGTGAGCCCAGCTCCTCTTCCTGCTCCAGGGCTTTGCTCCCTGCCCATCCCCCTTCCCAAGGCTGGCTCTGATGCTTCTCCGTGCAGGTTTTCTCCTTCCCAAATAATGCTGGCTCAGCTTCAGATGAATTATTAACTACAGAGCACAGTGGGCACTGGTGAAATGGATGGCTTTCTTCCCAGGAGGAAGCAGAGCTGCAGCATCCTTAGGCTCCCCTTGGATCGAGGAATGCTGCTGGGAGTGGGGTCTCTGCTGCTGGACCTGCTGCTCTGCCGAGCCCTAATTGCTGCAGCCGTTTGGATTTCAAGTAGAAATTTGAAATGGATCATGTGAATCACAACTAAAGCCCCAGTGTGGCAGAGTGCTCGTGGGAATCACGACGTTCCGTTGGCAAAGGAATGGGTGTGGAAGGAATGGAGCCGAGGGGTCTCTTGCTCAGTGATGTCAGCAGGGACCAGCTGGATCCCAGGCAGCACACCTGAGGGTTTGTGCCTCGCTCAGACCTGGAATGGAGCAAGGATCCACAGAGATCCCATGGAGATGGAAATGAAGCCTGAAGGTGGCAGCAGAAGATGCAGCTGGAACAGGGCAGGTGCTCACGGCATGGGGTTCTCCAGGGGATGGTACAAGGTGGGTGTGCAGGGAACAGCGGGATGGGGGAAACCTCCTGTGAGTGCTTTGTGTCACCATATCAAAAATACAAAATATATCTGTGGATATAAAGTACCTGGGAGTGACTCTCTGCAAAGCCAGAGGAGTGAGGAGCTGAATCCAAGGACTTCTGGCACTCCAAGTGCTCCACTTCCCGTGGGACAGCCTGGCTGCAGAAGGTTCCTCTGCAATCTCTCAGGAATATCGGTGCCCCCTGGTTGGATTAACAGCGATGGTGACTCCGCCTGACCCCGCAGCCAGTGCCCCACTGCTCCCAAGGCCAGCAGCAGCAGAGCTGTGGCTCAGCAGCCCCTGAGGAGACTTCTCCTGGGGTTCCTCAGAGCAGCAGACAGGAATTCAGCAGTGGGAGTGGCTGCTCAGAGGATGTCACCCCTCAGCCTTGTCAGGAATAAGGACAACTCTTGTTTTAATTAAAAAAAAATTTATTACAAGAAAAATAATTTGGAAAAATAACAGAGTCTGAATTCTTAAATTAAAATAATAGAAAAACCCCGAGATCGCAGGATCGGAGACTCTGGGTGCCAAACTGGCTCTGTGCCCATGGCAGAAATCTTCAGCGCTGGGTTAACTTCAGCTGATCTGAGATAAAATTCTCTTAAAATAAAAAAGGTCTCTGAACAGAGATAAGCCCTTCCAGCTCACTTACCCAGCGCCAGGGGAGCACATGATGCGTCCAGAACCTCTGCCAGAAGGACAAGGGGCAGGTCCTGGTGAAGGCCAGTCCTTTATCCCCCCTTGGCCCATCCCAGAATTTCCCACTGTCCAGCCCCATGGCCCAGCATGATTGGTGGGGTTTGAGGTACATCAAAAGTTTCTTTCACCAATTGGGCATTTGCTGGGGACATGGATTTACAGAGAGCATGGAAACGTCATAATTAAAAGGTATTTAACAATTAACTATCTTAACAACTTTAATTACTATTAACTTGGTCATAAGATGATTTTTATATGCAAAAGCCAATCACCTAATTTCATGTATGACAGCCTGGTGCCAGCGGGGCTGGGCTATGCCCTGAGACGTGTCCTGAGCATCCCCTCCCGAGAGAGCAGAAAGCCTCAGCGCTGTGTGCCTGTGCCAGGCTGCAGCGCTGGTGCTCAGAGCTCTGTTCGCAGTCAGGCCAGCACGGACTGGTGGCAGTGGAGCCTGGATTGCCTCAGTTTGCACACAGGGAGTTGGCCATGGCTGCTCCTCGGTGCCATTGGCACTGCACAAACTGCTCAGCCCCTGCGTTGGCTCTGACACAACTTCAGAGATCATTTTTCATCTCTACGCTCACTGCCTTGGGAAATCTCTGGAGCTGCTCAGCCTTCCTGCGTTAACACTCTGTGCTGCAGGAATTGTGCAGGAGTTTGCTTTCCTAGGAAGAGGGCTGGGTCATGGCTGTGTGAAAAACATGTTTGGGGCTCGAGGAGAAGTGGCTATAAAATCCTTTCTTGCTGCTGCAGCAATTCACAGCCATGCTCCTCAGTTTCAGGTTTTTAAATTGTTTCAGTAATAATGATGTTTAATGTTTTATTTTGAATTTCTTCTGTCTGTTGCACAGTGTGAACACGTGCTGGTGTTTGCAGTGCAATTCAGTGTAAATCTCTGTGACAGAGCATCACCACCCTGCTCCTCTCTGCTGAGACAATCCCACCATGGGATGAAGGGGCTGGAGCAGCACTTTACCTGCCCCAGGTGGGTAAAGCCCACCAGGGTTATTCCAGCTCTCCCCCAGGAGAGGAAGGCTGTGTCACACACCCAGGTGCTCCCTCTGGTCACTGCTCCAGGCCAGCTCCCCTTGGGTGAGGTTTTCGCTTCACATCCCACTAATGGTTAAATAATTCCCTCTTTTTGTGCATTTATTCCATGGGTGGAGCAGCTCTCGAGCCACTTGGAGCACAGCAGGACCTGGCTGTGCCCTTAGTCCTCACCCCTCCCCGGTGCCAGGACCCACTGGGGGCTGCTCAGGGCCACCAGTGAAGGGTTAATTACTGCTCAGACTAATTACTGTGGGCAATGTGCATTCTGTTAATATCAACTAGAACTATAGAGGCTGTGCCACAGGAACATTGCTTATAGCTCTTGTAAAAGGCAGTCTGTCTGCTGCATTAATTCCCCAGTGGCACATTAATTCCCTTTCTTTATCATAATTACAGCCCTGTGCACTGGGATTGTACAACTCATTTGGTCTCTCACACTCCAGACCATGGAAAAGGCAGTCTGTGACCTGCAGGCTCCACTGGCTTCAAGTGTCTCACAACTATTTCAGAGTTATAAACACAGAACTGAATTTATTGTTTTATTTTTTCCCCCCAGTTGAAATAGGAAAGGTGAATGGCAAATGAGGAGATTTTCTTTGTCCAGCATCTTATTTTGGTACCTAGACAGAAATTTAAGATTATGAAATTCCTGGGTCAGAAAAATAACTGTAGGTGCTCAGCCGTGATATTATATAATAGAAATATAAAATATATCCATATTAAAAAAAATAATAAAAATATATCCATATATATGTGCAGGTGTCAAGCTGCAGCTTTGGAAGTGCCCAGGCTGTAGGACAGAGGCTGATTTGTCCACCCCTGTGATCAGACACAGGTTCTGGATTTACATAAAAACCATGTCAAATGTTTATACAGAATTTGTTAGAGAAGTCTCTCTGGGGGTACTGGAGGTTTTCCAGCTTTACTGGGAAAAGTAAAGCTTTAGTTTAGTAAGTCCTAGAGTGGGATGGTGTCCCCCACTGGTGTGGTTTGAGGCCAGTCCTGAGAGAAGTGACACCTCTGGGTAGAGCCAGGCTCTTTTTCCCAGACTTCATGTCCTGAAAAATTGGCTGGGTTAGGTCTTGACCTGAAAATTGTTATGGTTTGAATGTTATTAATAGAAGTAAATCTCTCTGTTGGCATGAATGAGGTGTCTGTTGTTAGGAACTCCTGGGGAGAACAGGGGAGGTTCAGGTGGAATATCAGAGTGCCTGCAGCTTTGTTTCACGGTGAACCCAGGGCTGGTGCAGTCAAACCTCGGCTGTGCTCCATGGGCTGGGCAAACGGCCAGAGGCAGGAGCTGCTCCTCACCACTGCTTCCTGTGGGAAATGGAGCTTCTCTCGCAGTGATGTGACACAGGGTGTGCATCTCCATGAGGGAAACAGGAGCTCACAGCACAGAACTGGAGGATTTGGAAAAGACCTCCGAGACCACCAAGCCCGAGCTTTGCCCTAATACCTGCCCCAAAGCCACAGGTATTTGTGTTCACTGTGACAATTTCCATCAGGTGTGGTGACACCCAGGTGGAGTAAGGGGGACTGTGCACACACAGGCACATTTTGCTTTCGTTAACCCACTTAAAAAGGGGTGAAGCAGGCAATTGGAAATCCATACCCATGAACGGCCCCAGAGCTGGCTTCCAGGAGCTCTGGCATGACTCACTGTGCACTGCCTTAAAAGAAATAACAAATGCAGTATCATTCATTCCCTTTGCTATTTTAAATACGTGGGGAAAAAGCCCTCATCTCAAACCTGCTGAAGTGAATGGGATGACTTCATTAATTTAAGGCAATTTCACTCTGTATTTTAGGGCTTTACATAAAAGCTGCCTACGTGCTTCCCCTCTCTGAGCAGCTGGGGCCTGGCTGAGCCCGGGCTCCCCTCGTGTCTCCTCGGGGTGAGAGGAGGGAAGGAAGAGTTGGAGAATTCATCCTTTGACTGAGAAAGGTTGGGGGAGTCACTGGCAGGGGAGAGAGCAGTGGTGACCCCTCACTGGGTCACACCAGGCTGGGAGAGCTGGGGATGCTCACCTGGAGGAGGAGGCTCCAGGGAGAGCTCAGAGCCCCTTGCAGGGCCTAAAGGGGCTCCAGGAGAGCTGGAGAGGGGCTGGGGACAAGGGATGGAGGGACAGGAGCCAGGGAATGGCTGTAAGCTGAAAGAGCAGGTTTAGATTGGTGTTAGCAAGAAATTCTTTACCCAGGGAGGGCTGAGGCCCTGGCACAGGGTGCCCAGAGCAGCTGTGGCTGCCCCTGGATCCCTGGCAGTGTCCAAGGCCAGGCTGGACAGGGCGTGGAGCAGCCTGGGACAGTGGAAGGTGTCCCTGCCCATGGCAGGGGGGGCACTAGATGGGCTTTCAGGTCTCTTCCAACCCAAACCCTTTTGGGATTCTGGGATTCCAGAAGTTTTGCTGGTTCCAGATGAATGCAGAGGACACGGCGTTTTCCAGATTTTTCACTGTCCATCCAAAGAAATGTTCTGCCTTTGATCTCTCCTTGTCCAGAGTAAGAGGGAATTTCTGCAGCTTTTAATATGTTTTATTCCTCATGCTTATAAAAAAAAAAGGAAGCCTTTTGAACTCCTTGTTTGATGAGTGAGGTTCATTTTAAAAATGACTGAGATTAAAACAGAGGCAAAAACCTCGTGGGCATGATTCTGAGCCTATTGCAGAGTGGAGGGATTTAAAAGCTGTGTGGGTGTGGCACTTGGGGACATGGATCAATGGTGGCCTTGGCAGGGTTTGATCTTAAAGATCTTCTCTAACCTAAACGATTCGATTCCATGGTTTTCTGGTCTATCAAAAGAGCCCTGCCAGTCCTGCAGGGCTGTGGGAGATGGGATTGTTTGTCTGCCTGCAGTGATGTCTCAGGTGCTGGAGTGCCCAGGGACACGTCCTGGCCCCGGGACTCTCCCAGCCAGGAGAGCTGGGCTGGCTTTGCAGCCACGGTCCCTGCGCTGCTGCCCCGAGGAACTCTGCACCCCGAGCCTCAGCAGGGCTGTGCCGTGCCTTCCTCCTGCTGCAGCAGATGTAATTTAGCATTCCTCACATGTAAACAGCTCCCCTGCTCCTGCCTCCGAGGCAGAGGGGATATTGCTGCCTGGGAGGCACAGGGAGAGGCTTGGGCTGATTTCCACAAGAGAGATCTCCTTGGATGGTTGCTGAGGTGGTTTCTAAATCCTGGCTTTGTTTTCCACAAGTTTGCTACTCCTCTGCTCTGATTTCTTCCTTTTTCCTGGTAAATACACATTGACATCTGCAAACTTTCTGCCTATGAAAATTGTGCCTCCATCAGCATGTCCTCCTGCAGGAACTTTTGGTAATTTCTGGAAGCTTTTTGTCTTCTCCAAGTCTAATCTTAGACAATAAACAAAGCCAGACAAACACTTTTTCAGTCTGGAAAGGCACAAACAAGCAACCTGTACTTGTTAAATTAGGCACTATAAAAATGCTGAGCTTTAAATCATTGTCCCAGTAATTATTGTCATCATTGTCGTTATTAGATGACATAAGATTTTATTGCTGATAATTTGGAGGCTTTGATACATTTATTTGAACTGACTGCTCCTTTGCCTAAGAATAATTGCTTAAATTCCTCTCTTGGGTTTTTGCTTCTATAAAAAGATTGTTGACCTTGAAGCTTTTGCTTTATTTTGGATTCTTGTTCAAATGCAAATACTGAGAAAATACCTAGAGAAAAAATGTAACTCAGCAAGCAGAACATGGAATTTGGGGACCTCGGAGAGAGAAGTCAGGTTTTGGGTTGCCAGAGACCCCCAGCTTCTCTCTTAATCCTTTCTATTATTATTTTAAGAGTAGAAAGTAAGGTTTGTTTTTCCATGAGCAGATGTTGATTGTTTGAGTGCTTTGACTGCTGAAGGTTTGCACTGGGGGTTGATGGAGTTGATGGATCTTTTGTGGAGCTGCTGTTGGGAAGAGTCCATGGCCAGGAACCTGTCCCAGCCCAGCTGTTTGCCCAGGAAATGCTGTGCTGGGGGGATGCTCCTATTCAGCTGTGGTAAGAACAAAGAACGAGTTAGGAAATAAATTAAGGAGAAAAAAAGAGCTGGATAACAGCAACTAACGGTGCCAGGCAGGGTGACAGACTCTGGAGAGCTCCGAAATGTCATGGTTTCATGCAGTGTGCAAATAAGGATGAAATTGAAAATCAGCTCTTTTAGGAGGGGTAACTCTTAATTTGCATGAAATAATAATCAAATCATTATCAGGCCACCTTAAACAGCCACACTGAAGGTCACTTAACTGCACAGAGAGACACCATGCAACAAGGTCTGTCTGGCATCGCTGTGGAAGTAGAAGGATAATTACCCATGGGATTTGTTAATTTTTGTGCCGATTAATCAGGTGTGTGTTTCCAGCTAATAACTGACGGTAGTCTGCAAACACTGACAATTGTTTGACTCTCAGGAGGTTTTGTAGGACTGAACAACACCTTAGCCTGAAACTATGAGAAACTGAGGCAAAGTGTGAATGGGACACAAAAGTTTTCAGTAGTTTTTAATGAAGTGAGTGAAGATGAGAGAGTCCAATGACAAAGAGACTCCTTGTAGATAAAAGACCAGAAGAGTCAAAGACCTTCCATCCATCATTTTAAAATTCTCCATTTTTATGGAAAAGGGAAGAGGGCACCTTTGTTGCAGAGAGCTGAAGTGTTGAGAACGGAGGAGAGGCTTCCCGAGGGCTGTTCCCAGAGCTGTCAGCGATGACATTCTCCCAGAGCTCCTGCTTCCCTGGCCAGGAAAAGGTTGCAATCTTGGCAGCACACAGAAATAATCATGTCTGGTCAAGTGTGGCACAAAGGAGCTGAACTCCAGCAAAGGGGAAAGCCACCTGGTTTTGGATGATTTATAGCAATGGCAGGAGAGGGTCAGGCTCAGCTCTGGAATCAAAGCTGGAATAAGCACTAAACAAATATTTTCTGTTTGTATTCACTGATTTAAACTACAATCCTTTATTAGGCTCAGTCAGAAACGTGAGTGCTATCCCAGTAATATGGTGTCTAAGCAGTACATTTTCATTGTTATTCTTCCTATTCATGCCTCATATGATTTTTCTATTGGGTTAATGGCAAATACTCTTAGGTAATAACAGGGGTGCAGGTTAATTATTCAGTAAGTGCTGCTAAAGACAGCAGTGTTTCCTCTCCTGCTACAAAAAGGCTTCATTTCCCACCATGTCATTAAACATCCTCACTTAAGAGGCCTGAGAATGAATCATTGCCTCTGATTTAGGATCATCAAAAAGCACATAGCTGCTGCCTTCATTTAATTGACTTGTGATTTAATGTTAATGGAATTCACATATCCCTGCTCTTAGATGTTAAAATGGAGCTTGTCTGGGTGAGCTCTGAGCCAGTGGAACCCAGATGTGGTCAGGTGTCTCTGCTGGTGGTGATGTCCCACATAAATCCCTGGTGCTGGAGTTCCCTGAGGGCAGCACATTGAGGTGCCGAATAAAGCCCATCCCTGTGCAGGTGTTAATTTAAAAACCCTGCATCCCTTCCCCTGTTTAAAATCTGTACTGGGTTTAGCAGCCAAAGGAAGAGTCGCTGTGTCAGGGTGCTGAAAGGTTGGACTTGATGATCCTGGAGGTGTTTTCCAGCCTTATTGATTCCATGACTCTGTGAAACGTGGTTTTCCTGTGCTGAACAAGTCCCTGGTGCCCATCAGTGCTGGCTGTGTGCCCCTGGAGGGTGGGAGGCGTGGGGAGCCTGGAGCACAGGCAGAGCAAAAGCTGTGCTGGGCCGGCTCCATGGGAGGCCTTGGCATGGTGGGGATGTCGGATGGGGAGCCAGGAGCAGGGTTCTGTGGTGGGGGGCAGCGCAGAGCGTGGCACGACCTTTGGAGTGAAGAAGTTGGAAATTTGGAAGGGAGAGAACTATTTGCAGCTCAGAAAAATGAATCAGTAAAACAAGAATGTAGTGGAAGTTCAAAGCCAGGTGCTCCCCCATCTCCCGTGGGTGAATTGTCCCCCTGAGCCCCACCACTGCTGACAGGGGGCACGAGGGGCTGTTCCGTGCCTTCCTTTGCCTTTCCTCCCCTGGTGTCTGCACAAAATTCAGAGGAGTGCAACAGGGATTCTTTCCTTCCAGGCCCAGGCATTCATAGCATTGTTCAATTAATAGTAATAGGGATAACAGTAATAATAATTACAGTAATAGTAATAATAATAATAATGGTAATGATAATGATAATAATTTTAAAAAATCCTCTCAACCCGCCCGTCTTCCACAGCTTAGCTGAGCATTATCCCACAGCCAGACTGGGGGCACTGAGGTTAATTAATGTGCTCTGGGCTGGTGCTCAAGCCAGAAGGGATCTTCAGTCACCATTCCTCACAGTCCTGGTGAACAGTAACCAGTGACATCTCCAGCTCAGCCCCATCCCATCCCCAAACCATCCCATGGCTGTGTCTGGAGTGGATGACATTCCATGGGATGACGATTTCTGTTTCCTCCTCTGAGTTATTATCAAAGTGCAACATTTGTTCAGATTAACATCTCAACCCCCTCTTCTATTTTGGGGGGCTCTGAAAGCTTGGGTGATACATCAATGACCAAATGTAATTGCTTTCTCTAAAATATGGCTTTCTAAAAGGAAATCTGACTGGGATGCATGTAGTGAAGGATTTAATTTATGTAGAAGCAATGGGTCTGAAAAAGGAGGAGGAGGAAAAGTTGTGATATGGAGGCTGAATTCATCTTCAGTTATGAATAATAGATGATTCACTTGGGAGTATTTTTTGCTAGATTTAAATGAAATCTCATCAAAAATATGATAATTGGGTGTATTTATAAACCTGCACAGCCCACTCAAGGGGGTTTTAGTAATATTGTCAATACTAGAGGTTAACCCTAAAACCAGTCAGAATCTATTGCTGCAAGGAGCTGTACCTGGCTGTGATGGTAATTCCTTGTAGTAATCCCTGGAAACTGAGAGGTTACCAGACTTTCTCATTCCGTATTTCTGAATTGTCTCCTAGAAGTGAAGAAGTGCTTTTGGCTCAGCAGGGTTGGGAAAACTTGATGAATTTGGCCAACAGATCCCAATCCTGGTCATATTTGCCCTCCTGGTCAGGCAAAACCATTGATCTGAAAACACTTCCCCTGAGAGGGTGGGGAGGGGCTGGGATGGAATTCCCAGAGAAGCTGTGGCTGCTCCTGGATCCCTGTCAGTGTCCAAGGCCAGGCTGGACGGGGCTTGGAGCAGCCTGGGACAGTGGAAGGTGTCCCTGCCCACTGGAAACAGGACGAGCTTTGAGGTCCTTCCAACCCAAACTAGTCCAGGGTTCCATGACTTCATTGTTCTGCTCCTGCCAGGGATGAGCTGCTCTGGTGTCCCCAAGGCTCCTGCCAGGGGAGAGAGAACAAAAGACATCTCAACTTTCAACCTCAAGAGCTCAACCTTCTCCTCCAACATTGTGTCTTGGGTTTTCTATGGAATTTCTTCTCCTCCAAGTGGTAAAGATGTCCCATCGTCTGCCCCTGTTGTATTTTCCAGAAGAAGAGAGTGATGGTTATTTCAGCGTGGTCTACAAACCTCTGGTTCTGTTAATTTGGCCTCTCTAGGTCATGTTTGCCTCATCTGCATGCAGGGAGGCACCTCCTCCTTGGTGTAAGAGCTGCAACATTCTCTACTGATGAAAATACTTTGATAGGGGTTTTTTTTTTCCCCCTCACAAATTATCAGGTCATTTAAAAAAATGAGCTCATTTTAATCTAATTCTGCATGTGCAACTGTCTGGAGAGTTATTTTCAGCTCCAGTAGTTGCAGCTTGCAATTATTCTGCTTCCTTTAAGAAAAGAAAAGTAACAGCTCTATATTTTATGCAAATTACTGGCGATCTCTCAAAGCAACTTGTGTTTAGGAGAAAAAAAAAGGAAAAATAGGAAAAATAAGAGGTCCAATGGATGGTAATGTGGATTTGAAAAAGCACAGGGGAAGTAGGAAAATATGTAAAGATCACTAAAATATTAACATTTGACCACTTAGGCAGGAATATTTCAATTAAAAGCCATGTAATTCTTATTGAAGTGAAATGAACTGTTCCTAACCGTGGCTTCTGATGGTGAAAAAGCAACTTTTTTCTTTCATTTCCTTGATTGCTGTGCTTCACGTGTGCACTCAGACATTCCTGCATCTCCCACAGAGGTCACGGAGTTGAAGTGGGGTGTCAAGGAGTGCCTCAAGTACCTTCATCCACTGCCAGCAGGGTGTGGAGGTGGGAATTGGTATTTCCCTGTATTTACATCCACGTTTGGAGCCCTTTTTGAGTACAAGCTGCCAGTTTGTGTGTCTTGTCCAGGTGCTGCCAGTACAGGCACGGCTGAAGGTCGTGTCCAGTTCCAATGTGCTTTAAATTTGATGCTTATTTTGTGCATTTCCATGGAACCTGCACTGATCTGAACACAATTCTGCAGCATTTTGTCAGTTTATTTACTGGAAAAAGTCTTGTGACTGGAATATGTCCTTTAGGCTGCCTTACATGTCACAATTATTGCTGTTTAAAGGGATAAATCAGCTTTTCTGTCCCTTGTAGAAAAAGGTTCCTCCAATAATTTTTCCCTTGGATCCATGGTTGACCTCTGTGCCTGTTGGTGGCTCTGGCACAGGGTGCCCAAAGCAGCTGTGGCTGCCCCTGGATCCCTGGCAGTGTCCAAGGCCAGGCTGGACACTGGGGCTTGGAGCAGCCTGGGACAGTGGAAGGTGTCCCTGCCCCTGGCAGGGTGGGATGGGATGATCTTTAAGGTCCCTTCCCACCCAAACCACTCTGGGATTCCATGATTCTGTAACAGAAGCCTCATCCAGCAAGCAGCAGCAAATCTCCTGCCAGGGGCAGCTGTGACCTCCAAATGCTGAGGAATGACCCTCCAAACAAGCCCCATGGCATTGATATTCCAGAGAAACCCCTGGAGCATCTGACCCAAGCTGTTGGAACATCCTCCTGCAGAACCAGCTCCTGCCTTGCTCACCCTTCCTCCCCCCAGCCCCAGGAACAGGGAGAGAGGATGTGAACACGAGGAGTTACGAGGCTTGGAAAGAAGGGAATGAGACTGAAAAGACTTGGGAGGTTTGAGGCTGCCACTGGAGGGACTGAGTGCTGCAAACACAGGCAGTAAATACTTCTGGCTGCTCTGATGAGATTTAAGATTTACTGAGGAGGATTTTTCAAAACATTGTCTGTGGTGGTAAGGCAGAGATTTTTGATAGCAAAGAGGCACTTTGGGAAATTCAGTGCCCATTGTCACCAATCTGTCTGTGTTTTAGCAGAGGGAGTGGGTTAATCCAGGGAGGGCGAGACAGGAATGTGGGATGGGAAGTCCCAGAGCTGAGGGAGCGATGCAGAGCAGCTCTGGGAAGCAGAGGAGGCAGGGAAAGGCTTTTCCGTAGCTTTGCACGGGGTTTTGTGGATTTGCTGAGCCTGGGTAAAGCAGGTGCCTGTTCCCTTGAATCCCTCCAGTGCCTGGTTGGAATGTGTGTCTCTGAACCTCATTCCTGCTCCTGGATTCTGGTGCAAAGCAGGAGTTCTGGTGTAAAACTTCCCAAAAGCTTGGCTGCACAGGGCTCTGTGCTCTGAGAACAGCCTTATTGTCATCTCAGCCTGAGAATTATCCCGCCAGCTCAGCCATAATTAAGTTTATTTTTCCTGCACCTCATCCCTCTTTTTCCTGCACCCAATCCCCCTGAGTTGGGAGCAGCAGGGCCTGAGGGGACACTGGACATCCCAAAAATGTGAGGACACTCCAGGTGTGATCCTGCAGGCACCACTCAGCAGAGATCTCTTCATACACTTCATGTGAGCAGCAGTACAAATGAGCTGATGGTTTCTTAATTAGATTTGAGCATTCCGTTGTTAATTAATTTACTGGAATGTTTCAGGATGTTTTCCCCCCTCATCCCTCTCCCCAAGGAGCAGCCAGCAGCGGTGCCACATAGCACAAATTAATCTTTACAACTGCCACATGTCATTCCCCCAGCTGAGGAACAGAAGCCACCATGAAATATTTGTTCCCTACAAAACACCAAGTGATGGAATATCTTCCTTAACAAATGAATAATTAAGTTTAAATAACAAGGTCAAAACACCCTTTTGAAAAATTTCTGATTTGCTTGCTTAATGGTTGTAAATTTAGTGCTTTAGTATTCAGTTTTCCTGCTGAGGAACTGGTTTTTGGGAGGTCATACAAGATCCCAAAGGTCTCATTTGATTTCTGCAGGTGTGGAAGTTTTCCCCCACGGCAGGGGTTTGGAATGAGATGTTGTGAAGGTCCCTTCCAACCCAAACCATTCTGGGATTCTGTGATCTAGGAGGGTTTTGTCATCTCTCAGTGGTTACTGGTTAAACGAAATGGAGTCTAAAAGTCTCCTGAACATCTCCTCGTATGATAAAATCCAACATTAAAGTGTTCCCAGGAAGGAATTTCCCAGAGTTTCTCAGAGGATTTCTGGAAAGCCACCATTCATTGCCCTCATTGCTCCAACTCCAGCTGAAAACCAGGGCCGTGCACTCCAATGTAGGAATGGGAAGTGAAACATCTAAAGGCCCTTTCTACTGTGTAAGTTCCTGCTAAATTCTCTGCTTGAAATGAGAAGGCACTGATGGTCATGGAAACTCCTGCCCTATTTGTTTGATTTTTGTGTGTTCTCTTAGGCATGTGGCAAAATGGAAGAGTTTTCAGGCAAGCAGCTCATACACTCATAGAATGAGTGGGTTATTCTCTTGAGCTCTCCTTCCTTACCAGAAATTCCTGTGATAAGGAGAAATCCACCACCTTTATCTTTTGGGGAGCTGTTCTACTCGCAGTAGGGGGTAATGATGGTGAGGATGAGGACCCTGGAAGGAACTCAGTAAGTTATGGATGGTTTGAACTGGTCTGTGGCACAGCTGAAGGATTTGTTTGAGGTTTAAAAGGCAAAAAGTTACAGACACTAAAATTTCATGATGCCACGAGACTTCAGGGGTGAGGCTTTAGGAGCCTTTGGGGCAAGGTTTGGTCTGGAATCCCAAATGCAGGGGAAGGAGGAAGTTTCATGGGGTCCAGCACTGTGACAAGTGGAAGGTTTTAGGTCTGAGTTTCTGAGTTATGGCAACCTGCAATTTATTGTGAACTTCTATTTTAATTACAAAAAAACCCCAAACCAATATTTTACAGCAGCAATAACAATCAGAGAAAGGAAAAGCCCAGGTTTGGTTTAGGATGACAATGGACAAGGAATAAGCAATTTGTGGAATTCTAAATGGAGGAGCCTTGAGGAGGGGCAAGAAAATGCCAGAAAGGAAGAGGCTTTAGGCAAAGGAGGTAATTGAACTGCGATGGAGATGGGATTGTTTTGTGTATGTATCCAGGCAACTGTTTGCTTTAGCTGTAATAAGTGCCATAAATCACAGAGTGAAGGCTCTCACCCCACAACGAGTCTGGGACAGCTGCTGATGCTGCCAGCTAATGCAGCAGGTCCCTTGGAGGAGCAAGAGTTTGCTGCCATTGTCACTCAGCTGGTGGCACGGTGACAGCTCAGGCAGGGCAGCGTTCAGGACACCTTGGAGCAGCTGCACTTCCCTGCCACGAACACCAAAAAGCTGAAGGAACATTATGATACCATCAAACAAATTCTGTCACCTAACCTGTGACCTGCAGGATTTGTGAGGGGTGACTGGAGCTGGTTTCTCTGTCCCAGTGCTTCAGTTTGGGCTCCCATTCCCCCGGAGGGGATGAGGGATCCGGAGCCTGCTCCCCATGGACGGGAGCGGGAGGGGGGCGAGCGAGGCCTGAAGAGGAAGGTTCTGCAAGAGAAGTGTAGCCACGCTCCTCAAGTTGAGTATTTTCTGTTATTATCAGGCTTTGACTCTCAGACCTGGATTGCTCCCTGGGTTCCTGGATTGCTGTGTGGCTTTGTGGGAGCCAAGCCGTGGGACAAGAGGAGATGGATGCATGGGAAGCTCCACCTGGACAGGAGGCAGAACTTCCCTGTGCAGTGACTGAGCACTGAGCAGGCTGCCCAGGGGAGCTGGGGAGTCTCCTCACTGGGAATACTCCAGAACCACTGGACACAATCCTGTGCCCTGTGCTCTGGGATGAGCAGGGAGATGGGACCAGGTGGCCCCCTGTGGTCCCTTCCAACCTGACCCACTCTGGAATTCTGTGAACTTCTCTAGGGCTATCAGAATTTTAGGATTTCAGAGTTTCCTTTTTGGCACCGTGCTCTGCTGAACGTAAAAGACAAGCAGCAGGCTCTGTGGCTACTCAAAAAAATATAATGCTCTTTTTTTCCTTTTGTGTGTGAAAAATGAGTTACCCATTGAAAGAAGAGCCTGTTCCACACCACTACATGTGTTTCATGCATATTCACAAAGAAGCAGTTTTGAAAAATACACTGCTGTGCTCTTGCTGCTGGAGATAGAGGAGGATATTACAAATTCCATTTTTTCCCTACTGCTTCACTTCTGCTGCTGTGTAAACACCAAGTGTTTGTTGTGCTGTTGGGATTAACTGGTGTTTGTTTAAGGTGGGAGAGGTGTTTTTAGAAAACAAATGGATTTGGACTGTTTGTTTCCCCCAGGAACTGGAGGAATGGAAGCTCATTTAGAATTGTTCTCTGTAATTTTTGCTGTTGGCTCTGAGGAAATGCTGAGAGTCTGCATTTACCTCTGTCCTCTCCACCTCCCCTGTCTCAGCTACAACTCCTGCCTGCTGCACGCTGCTCGTGGGGCACTGGAGAATGATAAATACTCTGGAAATATGCTCAGACCTCAGACACATCAGCCAGCTTTGGGGGGATTTTTGATCTTTTATTCCGGGCTTTGGTGGGGAGAATAATAATACCTTAGCACCCAGGGCGGTTGTGTAGATAAATGCACTAAAGGCATATGAAGCACTGAGATAACACCCTGGCTGATGCCACAGGAAAAGGTCCACAGGGAAATTCCTAATTCAGAGCATGGGCAGAGCACGAGGAAAGCTCTGGAGCAGGTGCTGAGCCGTGGGGATGCAGCAGGACTTGGCATCTCTGCGCTCAGCTGCCTTTGATTTCCAGTGTGCAGGTGAGCTGATCACCACAGGTACAGCAGCAGCAGCACTGCCTGGGCTGCAGCCCAGCAGCAAAGAGCTCGTTTTAAAGTTTTGTGCCCAAAACTCAGTGCTTGACTGACCTCAGAGCTCGGAGCAAAACCATCAGAGCTCTGTTGCTGATGTGCATCCACTGCCCTTTGGAGTCTTTAGGTACCTCCAGAGGTAAATCCACGTGTGAGATTAGGAACAAAAAGGTCCTTTGTTAACTCATTTATAGCAAAGTGTTGAAAATATCCATGGTTTAAGGAAAAACTCCTTCCCAACAGACTAGGAGGGGAAAGCCCCTATTTGCTGTTTATTTTAATTATCAGGAACATGGAGGGTGATGTTGGGACTAGCAGTGACACGAGGAGCCCACAAATCTCAGCCCATGCTCTCCATTTCCAGTACAAACAATGAAGAAAACAAAGAAATAAAATTTCGGGCTTCAGCAGAGGACACTCCAAGAGTCTCCTCTGTTGTCCTTTAGTTCTGCTCTGCCATGGCTCCTCCTCCTCCTGCAGAGAGGGGTTGGGGGATGCTGCACATCAGTTCTGGGGGAAAAAGAGAGAGAGAAATCATTAACAGCAGAGCGAGGGGAAGTGCCCAGAACTGCATAACTTTTTCCAGCTCACAGATGCAAAAAAAAAAAAAAAAAAGAGCTTCTTGGAGGTTGATGGGGTTTAGATTGTCCCTGGGGATTTATTTGATGTATGATCTGACTGGGAGCAGGCAGGTATGGAGCAACACTGGAGATTTCGAGGGCAGTGGAGCATAGCCCAACAATTCAGGAGAAGTTTAACCCTAATGGGAGCTGGGAAGTTGCAGGAGGGGGATGTTGGAGGTTTTGTTTCCAAGCCTGGAGCTGTGCTGCTCAGGCCATGCTCCCTGTGGGGCTGGAAGGGCTCTGTGTTCTGCAGGGCTCTGCTCAGCCTTCCCTGTGACCCACCTGGCCGTGACCCAGAGCTGCTGCCAGGTGTGGCCACCATCCCTCCCTGTGCCACCGGGGTTGGAGAGCTCCTGCTGATGGCCTGAGGAGGCAGAAATGCTGATTTTATTGATGTGTGGCACCTTGGCAACCCCAGGATAAATTGTCAGCACTGCCATGCAATGGCCCTTTGATTTTCCCTGCTTTTCCTGGAAGCTGTGCACGGGCTGGGAAGATTTGCTGCCATGTTATTGATTGAAAAATTGTTCATCGAAATCAGCCAAGCTGAATTCATCACCTGGTCTGGGATGAGCGTGGCCACAAAGACTTGAGGGGTGTCAGTTCAGCTCAGCATCACCCTGAGACTCAGGCCTAACATTTTCAAGGAAAGTTCCTGACTCCTGGATAATCTGGGATCATTTTTCTGTGTTATCACTCAGAAGTGATCAGGAGGGAAGGGTTTGCCTGAGGAGCTGATTTGTGGCTGCTCTGAGCTCCAGCACAGCCCAGCAATTCCCATTTCAATTGCAGGGAGGTCAAGAACAGATAATCACATCTGTTTAAACTCTGAGCTCTCTGAGGCACAGAAATATTTATGTTACATCTCCATCCTGAGAGAGCAAGGAACAAGTCTTGACTGAGATTTCAGGGACTGTTCAGGAGATATGACTGAAAACCAGGTTTAAGGGAAATATTGCCACAGGATTATAGGCCAAGAAATTGAAGGGTTTAGAATTGCTTGGATCTTTTTTTATGAGACCTTGCTAAGAAAATGGCACTAAAGAGTGCAAAATCCTGTCTTTATTATGAAGAAAAGGAAAATGTATTTTAAGGTGCAATAAGTAGAGCATATTCCGACAATTTAGACTTTCTGATATAATCATAATATACAGGAGTGCCAGCCACCTGCATTTTAGAATTGTGTGTGAGGATATCAGAGCTGGTGAGAAGTTTAGAACATTTATATTTCTGTGATCAAACAAGAATGTATTTTTAGAAGCAGGAGGGGGAAGGAGTTTGTCCCTGTTTGGCTCAAGGACAGTACATTAGACAGATGTAATTGTGTTCCTCTCATTCAGACATCACAGCAGTGCTGCTCTCACTCTGCTACAAGAAACTTTTTTATTCAAATAAAAGAAATAAAACTTTTTTCCCCCAAGATTTTTTTTTTTTTTGCTTGGAGAAAACAACAATTCTAAATCTATCCTGATATTCAGCCAAGTTTCTCTTCCTTCTCTCCCATTTCAGCAGAGCAGGGGACTACAAAGCTCAGAGAGGGGCACTTCTTTGATCGCAAATACGAAGATGGTGCATGACAATAATTAAATTTTTCCTCTCAACTAATTAAATTTGTTAGCCAAAGAGGGGGAAAGTCTTTATTGCAAATGGGAAGAGGCAGCTTCTTCCACCTGACTTTACTTGTACTTTACTGAGTACTTCATTAGAACCCAGGCAAGTCCAGTGACAGATCATTAATTTCCAGGGCTGTAATCTGGGAAGCCAAGATTAGCAGGGAGCTGCTCTGCCAAACCCAGCCTAACTGCATTAATGCTTATTAAAGCTAAGACTTAAGTCTGTTCTCATGCTGCCTCTGTCATGTTACAGATTAACTGAATGTATTAAGACAGCAAATGCAAAGAGAAGAGATCACTTTACATCAGAAGGATGTGGGTCCCTCCTGGAAGAGGCAATGTCTGCTAAAAATTGGGGCCACAGCTGACGGGGGTCTGGGCAAAAGCAGTTTTATGTTGTGTTATTTGGCCTCCATGGTCAAGGTGTTTTTATGCCCTTGCACCCAAGTTCCCATCCCTGGAGGGGTTTAAAGCTGTGTGGATGTGGCACTTGGGGACATGGACTTGATGATCTTGGTGGGTTCTGGAGGCCCCACCCTCTGGGTTATTGCCTTTAATCACTGATTCCAACCCAAACTCCTGCAGGACATGATACCTCACTGATGTCACAGAAACCCGTGTAGGAACGAGCAACTGCATTTAAACTGGACAAATTTATTCCAGACTGTACACAACATTTCTCCTCCTCAGCCATCAGCTCACTGGAGCCTTTGCTCGCTTGTTTTATTGCAGATCCATTATTGCAAGCTGGGAAATTGGTGCTGGCACGACCCTTCTCTGCAGTTACCTGTTGCTAAAACCCCTTTTATTTCAGTTTGTAACTGTTTTTCTCTGCCTTTATTGCATGTGCAAGAACCCGCTGCAGCTGCAGATAAAGGCGTCGGTCGGCAGCGCGGGAAGGTTGTTTGCACAGAACAGAACACTCTGCCCAAACAGGCTGTAAAATCAGGACAGATGCATTGTTTTCTGAAACACACAGACATGAAATTTGATGGTAGCACTTCCAGCTTCATTAAGTTCTTTCCAGGGTCTGATAAAAGTGGCATTCAAGGAAAATGCTTTTGGAGGAGAAGTTTTGTTGTTAGTTTCAGTGGGAGCAGTGTTGGAGCGGGGTGGCAGGGGGCACAGCAAGAGGGAAATAACATTATTTCATGCACAGGCAATGGGTGAGGCTCTTCAATGTGAGGCACAGGAAACAGGGAGCATTTTGCAGCATTTTTACATCTCACAAGCCTTGCCACATACTCACACATTCAAAACCTAAAAAGCTTTACAGATTTGTGATGTTCATTGATTTAGGCAAAGTTACAAAGGCCAGGAGAGGAAAAAGCGAATCACTGGGGATTCAGAGAGCTTCCATTATTTCCACAGTCATGCAAACCATAAACTCATAGAGAATCTGACAGGTTTCAAGGCCTCTCACCAGTGGGAGGGTGGCTTAAGTGCTTTACAAGATTGCTCTCAAAATCGTTATAAGATTATGTGTGATAGAAGCAAATCTGGTGCCCCTAAAGACTGGGGGTAGTAAACATAATTATGTTTAGTGTTCTGCAGCTTCACAAAAGGATTTGTTGATTCTCACAGTGGTTACATTGATTTTATACCTTTCTGAGCACACAAAATAGCAATTAGTCAATGCTGTACATTGCATTTCTGACAGGTATAAAATTATAGTGCCAATTATTTTGCACAAGTTGATGAACAGCAGTAGAGGTTTCTGAACAGTCTCTAAGACAGTGCTGGCTGGGAAATTTGTCACTTCAATGTTTGAAAGGTGTGACTGTAATTTCCAATAAAATTGAATAAAAATCTTTGTGATGTGTGCATGCTGTACAGTTGTTTTTATAATGGCGGCCACTTCTTTGCTGACACATAATAACATTTGTTAAATCTTAACCACTTCAGAGTAATTTAGTAGTGACTGAGGTCTCTCTGACTTTACCCTTCCCAGAGGAATAATGTAGAGAGTTCTGAACTTCCTCTTTAATGACAATAAATCTGCATCACCTGACCACAGAAAATCTTTACCCATTTGTGGCATTTATTTCACTTTCAGGCAGCTGAAACAGAACATTTTTCTCCAGGGTGAGTGGAATTTCACACCTCCAAAAAGGTGGGGTTTGCATCGAGGTTCAGTTTAATTTTAATCTTTATTTAATTTGAATTATTTAATCTCTTTGTCAAATGGGTAAATGACAAGTCCAACAAGCTCTGCCACGTGCTTGGGTTGCTGAAAGACAGCTCATGAGCTGCTCCAAGGGAAGGTGGCATTTTCCAAGCAGGAATGGATTGCATGGGAAGCTGCTGAACTCACACAGCTCTCATTGTAAAGGTCCATCAGTTACAGCAATTTTGGGAATTGCCTATTTCAGAGACTGCCCTCCGAGTGTGCTGCTCTGAGAGCAGGGCTAGACAGAACACTGAGTTCTGTTCTGTGCTCCAGGGCCGAGCGCTGGCTCTGAGAAAAGCTCTGAGTGACAGACACTTGTTAAAATGTGATTTCCCAGACAACGTGGGGAAATGCCTTTATTACTCCTGAGGAAGTGAGACACAACTGGGTGCGATGGCAGAACAGCACTGGAGAAAGCTGCCGAGATCCTTCTGCTGTGGGGCTGTCCCAGCACAGGTCACTGAGAATTCCCTGCACTGACGTGACCCAGAGTGGGAAGGAAAATCCTGCCAGAGATCTGGGATGTGTTACCCAGAGGGGAGAAATGCAGGTGGTGTTCCTGTGTTCTCTATTGCTCAGGACTTTGATTTGTGCCCCCTGAACTCCTCTGGCCCTGGAATCCTCACCCAGCTGGACACGGATTGTCCAGCAGAACGTGGGGCTGGATCTCACGTGGAGCTTTAGGCTGGGGCAATTCCCTCTTCTGAGGTCCAGGAGAGGAATGGAGCACGTTCCTGCCCTTTGTCCTGCCCGGGTTCCATGTGAAGGGAGTCTTGTGGTTGCAGAAATGAATGGGCAAAAGTATTTGTGGTAAAAAATACAGAACATCCCATTTTTATGAATCGTTTGTCTCTAAGGTTAAGCTCGGTTTTACCACCACAACTGGCAAAACCAGAGAACTTTGTGTCCTTTAAATGTCCGATTTTGTTACTGAGGCTTTGAGTGCTCAGGGTGGAACTATCCCGCAAATGGCATCGTTTCCTTTTTGCAAACAAACGAGGCCCTTAGAGGCAGGATTCGGGATTTACTCCAGAGGGTTTCCCTGGCTGTAATTTCTAACTACAATGCCTAATTTTGATAAACTTCATCAGGTTACAATCAATGCATGCATGAGGCAGAGAGAGAAGGGATGTCTGATTTCTCACTCTCAGCTGCCACAGTGTTTATGAAGGAGGATTTCCCTGGAATGGCAGAGATCCCGAGGAGCAGCGGGGATCCCGCGGGGCAGGGCTTGCTCATCAAGGCGTCATTAACGCTAATGACGGTCAGGTGAAGGCAGTTTAACGTCAGCCTCTGAAGGAGCTGGAAATGGGGGAAAATTCCTGCCTGGCCTCTGACAGATCCCCTGGGACATCCCAAAGCACTCCCAGGTGTTCCCATTCCCTTGATTGTCCTCGTGGGATGATCCCTCCCCAGGGTGGAGGCAGAGCCAATTTAAAGCTCCCATTTCCCCCTCTCCTTTTTCATTCGGGTTTGGGACCATTGTTTGCTCTTTTCCTCTGGCCGAGGACCTCATCCAGCTCCTTCCAAAGGTGATTTCTTGGGGCTTAGGTTGTGTCAGCCAACCCGAGTGCCAGGGGTGAATTTATTTAACCCAAACTGAACAACAACATTTAATCTCTGTACCCTCTAAATCCATTTTTACAGCCGGAGGTTTACCTGCTTTGCCACCCTGCAAGCAGCTCTGTGGTGTAGGTCACCCTTCAGGGGAAAGCAAAAGAGGTCCTAAAACTTTCTTCTTTCTTGATGGAATTCTAATAATTTGATAGAAATGTATTAGGTGGGAATTTGGGCTGAAAATATAGATGTCTCCTAAATGAAAGCTTTTTATAAATGTTAGGAAAATTAATCCATGAACACCAGAGGCTTATGTCCAAAAAGGAGACAGAGGAGTTCTTTTCAGACAGAGGAGTAACTTTATTCGAATAAAGGGAGAGGCCATGGGGCATTCCCCTGGGGTCTCTCAAATTTTTGGAGGTCGCAGCCTCCTTTTTATCCCAATTTCCCGGCCGCATTTCCCTCTCTCTTTCCCCATTGGCTGAGGTACTCAAGAGGTACAGACTTCCTGGAACACCTAATACCTAAGGTTCCCTTCTAACGTATAACCCCCCCTGTATTTTTAGTTCTTATTAAATTTTATGATTTTCCCATTGTTTCTTTCGTTTCTCAATATCCAGTTTTATTTATCAGCAGACCCACAGTCTGTTTGTAGAGACAAATCTCTTTTCCATTCATCAATCAGTGGAATCCTTCCCATTGTTTCCTCTTATCTCTCAGTGCTAATTCCATCTACCAGCAGGCCCAGAGCTTGTTTGGAAAGACAAATCTCTCATTCCTTTCATGAATACGTATAAAAACCTGAGCTACACCCAGCCATCGCCTTTTGGCTAAGGGGAAACTTTTTCTTGTGCCAATAAAAGTAAATTCTCTTCACTCCTTTCGCCTTTACGCTCCTTAATTTAGGAACTGTGTTTAGCAGCTTGCTGAGTCTGTTGAGTTTTCTTGAAAGCATTATTTTTTTTGTTCCTTTTGTTTTGGGAGAGTTGGGATTTTTGGGAAGAAAACTTTGTTCTTTTGGCCTGGAATGGTTGAATCGGGTCCTGAATGAGGTTGTGCAAGGTCTGGTTGCTTTTAGGGTGGGCTAAATTTGACTCCATTTGTCCTTTCCCACCTGGAAACCGTGGGGAGATGGGGCTCCTCCTCTGCTCCAAGGGGAGGGATGGGATGGGATGGGATGTTCCCTTCCCCNTAAATTTGACTCCATTTGTCCTTTCCCACCTGGAAACCGTGGGGAGATGGGGTTCCTCCTCTGCTCCAAGGGGAGGGATGGGATGGGATGTTCTCTTCCCACCCTGCTTGGGGAAGAGCTGCTGGCATTGCCCTGGACTGCTGAGATGGGCATTTTAAATCCGGTATAAACCAGCAAAAGTTCTATGTAAAAAACCCCTGTGAAGGAGAGGATCATTTAGAGACAAACAATATTCTGATTTTTGCTGTTGTTTTCCCGCTGCATTGATGTGACGCTCGATCCAATGCAAGTCCCAGCTATTGTTTTTCAGATCAACTTTTGATTTTAATGAAGTGGAATAAATGGCTTTGAATCGGTTGTCACGCTAAGGAAAGAAAGGACATGGAAGTATTCAGTTGATTTGACGGGTCAGGTGAAATATTTCACAAATTAGCAGCACATTTAGCTCTGAGGAGAGCTGATGAGTGAAATTTCCCTGCGTGATGTTATCGGCTGGAAGGGAATTACGCCAGCAGCACTTGGCAGAGGAAGCTGGCAGAAGCCTGAAGTTCTTGTAGGAGCAGAATAGAAAAGCCAGGTGCAGAAGGAGATTTTTCTGAATTAAAAATGAACCTGCTCAGTCTGGGAGATCTTAGCACATCTGGCTGCGGAATAGCTTGGAGTTGCAGCTGAGCGTGGTGAGGGCAAATGTCTGTGATTCCTTCTGCGGTACTCGGGGCGGAAATGAAGGGATTTGGGATGCGGTGTGAAGTGTTTTGTTAACTCGAGCAATTTGCAAGTGCAGCCATCGGGGGCCTTGTGTGGCTTCTGTGTGAACTCTCAGCGCTTGGTTGGTTTCCTGCGTGAGCTGCAGAGAAGTTTCTCACCGAGCTTTGTCCTCACGATGTCTTTTGCCAGAACAAAACAAAACTTTGGTAGGGCACCACTCAACGTGGTTTTTAAACCACTTGATGTGTTTATTTGTGTGTTACAACCCATGGCAACACCTGTGCTGTCCTTGCAGCAGCAAAGGAAGAATCAAACAAATTCTGTTCGCTACCAACCCCGCCAGAAATGCGAAGTGTGATGGGCACTTTGCTGCTCTTTGCAGCCACCAGATTGACCCCGGCGATAGATGTTCTTCAGCCGCATTCGTTGTGTCGTTTATTTAGAAGTTTCTTCTTTAAGGAAATGCTGTTTTATTGCTGAAAAAGCTTTTGTTCGTTTAGATGGCCAGCAATTTGTTCAATATTGTCTTGCTTATCCTCTGTAGGGACTCCGGAGTCTGGGTTTGCAGTTCAAATGAAATACTGGGGTCGGTGTGAGGATAAACAGACCCAGGGAAAGGCAGGGGGGGTCTGTGACTCCAGCACCACGTTCCCCGTGAGGAGGGTCCCGAGTGCTCTGTTCCCGCTGGGGTGGGAAGGCCAGGGAGAGGGATTTGTGATGAGGATGCTTTTGCCGGCTTCCATCGGAACTCTGCTGTTACTGCATCAGGAGGAATTTCTTCCCTTTTGTTTGCTGGGTCCCAGCAGTTCGATGGAAACAGCCTGTTGTTATTTTCTTAACAAAAACAATTTGAGGCATTTCCCAGAAGTTAAGGATCATGAATAATGAAAGATTTTATTTTTAATCTCCAGAACAAAATAAGAGTATGAAATGCTTAGGCAAAACACTTGAATGCAATTAGGAAACAACTCGGTGAAGAAGAAAACCTTGACACTTATTTTGAGTATTTGATTCCCTACAATATCAATTTAAATGTAAATTGTGCTTTGGAGAAGAATGCTTCCATCAGGGGCTAAAAGCATGTGGTTTATGCTCAGTGTTTTACAACTGGATTATCTCAGACCTGGCTTTATAGTTACTGCCTGTGGGCAGAATTCCACCTTAGCACTTTGAGCATAGGCAGTAATACATTTGTGCATCTATTTTTCTGCAGATTGGTGATAGAACTGTGTGATTAAATAAGAAATTCTAATATTTCTTTTCCCGTGGTAGATTGCAATCGGTATATTTAGGTTTGATTTTGGCTATAAAATTTGTAGCCTGCGAATAAGTGGGAGAAGAAGTTGCAGCTTGAATTGTTACTGGCAGAACTGAAGTGCTGAGATCTCAAATATTTAAAGATTAAAAGTCTCAGGGGGAGCCTTGAACTGTGTTTTAGTGCAGGTGATGAGGTGTGTTCATGGCTGTGTTTTATCATCTCAGAACTGGGCTCTGTCCAGCTTGACTCATCTGAAAAATTCAGTGTCCAATGTTCCTCGTGGCAGCTGCCTGAGATCCCTCTCAGGTGCTCTTGGGTACCAGCAACAGCCCTAAAACTGCTCCAGCTCCTGCCTGGAGATCAGAGGAGCCCCCAGATAATTTGTGTTGTGAAAAATGTCAGTATGACTGCTAAGAGATGCTGTGGATAATCCCAGGAGCGTGTGGTGTAGCTGGAGATGGAAGAAATGTCAAATAAAATGACATTGACTGTTATTCCCAAAATCTAACAAGGTTTTTAAAAAGTATTTTAAGTGTTTGAATGCGTTTCAGACAAGCTGTTAGTGCAGGGCTTGTCTCTTCAAATGCAGCTCTCTCACAAGGCTGGCTGTGCCTGGGTGTTTTGGGTTTGGCTTTCAGTGGGTTCATGCAAATATTAAAGCTAATAAATGCTCCTGTGTAGCTACACTTTAAAATAATCTTTTAAAGCAATGAAAAGGTCAAGTTTCACTAGTTCGTATTTCATGTTTCTCGTGTGAAATCTGAGCAGGCAATGCCATGGCAGGAAAGGGTGGTGACCTCTGCCATGAACTGAGGAGCACCAGCCTGGGAATCTCCTCACCATGGACATGTCCTGTGGACTCAGGCTTTTTTTTTGAAAGGGAGATTTAATTCTTCATATTTTTCCTTTTTTTTTTTTTTTAAATAGTTGTTTTAGGCCCCTTTTGCCCTTTTTTTTTTC
>VZTH01014128.1:322669-384190 GCA_013397815.1 Aleadryas rufinucha | reverse complement strand
TTTTTTTTTTTTTTTAAATCAGTGCTTTAAGCCTCGTTTGTCCTTGTATTTTCCTTAACGACCCCGTGGCTGCTGGGCAAAGGCACAGGTGGAGCTAAAAGGGCTGGTTTAGAGCTGGTTTACAGTTCAGGCATTGCCTTGCACTGCCCTGCGAGCAGGGATTTGTCCCTTCTTATTTCCAGCGTGGGTTTGTTATGCCTTGGATTGATGTGTCAGGGTTTTTTCCTTTTCCTTTGGAGACTTTTCTGTCTTGGCATTTGGCAACTTCGCACTTCAGCCTTGTTGTTCTGCTCTGTTCGTATTTTTAAAATGTGTGCTCTACACCCAGAAAATAAATTCCGAGGTGGAGGGCACCCGTGTGGAACAGCCCCATGTGAAAGGCAGATAAAATATCTCCCACTCACTGACAGCATTAGATTTTTGTCACCCTGCTAATGCTGGTTCCGTATCACTCAGGAGGAGAAACACTTTGCTTCTTGATTTATGGGCCCTGACAGGGAAGTGTCCAGGATGATTAATTACAGCCCTAAATGACAGTGCCCTCATTCACACCTCCCTGGCCTGGATGATTGAAATTAATAAATATATCTGTATGGGTGTGGAATTTGCCATTGCCTGTTCAAATATTTATACACTTGACATGCTGAGAAGGGATTTAGCAGAGGCAAAGCCTTGTGATCAGTACCTTGCTACATTTAATAGCAGTTTGTAGGGAGGGAAAGAAGCAGAAGATTCTGGAACTGATTGGAAGGTTATGAATAATTTTTGGAGAAAATGTTATGACATTTCTTTGGCAGTTAAAACCATCACTTTCTGAAAGCATTCTGAGGATTTTGTCTTTATATTTGTCATTTATTTTTGAAAATACTGGCTTTTAAAGTCTATAAATTACCTTGAGAATTGTATTTTCAGGGACTATGTCTGGCACACTGGGACTCTCACAAAGCTCTGCCTTGCCAAGAGGACAGCACAGTCACTGGAGCATCCAGAATTATCTGTTCCTTGTCTAAACACCACCAGACATCTCTACTTACCCTTGTTTGGGTGACTCTGATGAGATTCACTTGTCCCAATGAATTTGGATGTGAGAAGGCTCTCAGTGCATGAAGAAGGAACAGAATCATATTTGGTGCCAGGGCTGGGGAATTTGCAGTGACACTCAGGGGCTGTTCACAGCTGGGAAGCAGTGCAGACCCACCTCAGGAGCGATGTTTGGCTCCACTTTTCCAGCTGCTCCAGGTTATTCTTGGAGCAGCTCTTGCCCATGCTGGGTGATGATTCAAACTCCTGAAAATTCTCAGTTTGCACATAAAACTGTTTGTACTTCACCAATAACACTGGGGTCGGTGAGATGGTACCTCTGCCATCCCTTGATTGCACCAGGGCTGGGAAGGTTCAATCAGCCCCTTTATTCTGGTGATGGAAATATGGGAAAGCTGAGGAGTGTGGATCCCATCAAAGCACGGGAGCTCTGCACTCAGCCTCCTCAGGGGTGTAACAGGTGCTGAATGGATCCCTTAATCACCTGAGCTTGGAGAGTGAAGTTTGCTTCTTTATCAACACTGAAACCTTTACCTTGGATCCCTTCACGTTGCTTTTTTGGGGCTGCTTCACTTCAAATTCCTTCCATGCATTTGCATGGGAAGCCCTGCATGGAACATCCAATGTGTGGCTGCTTTTGACTGCTCTGAACCAAACTCCAAGTTTTCCAGCTGGAACTGTAAATCCAAGCCTTCAAAGACTGAATGGAATTTTTCTGTGCTCAGCCTGGTTTTTCCTGCATTCACCTGAAACCTGTGCTTGTCCAGGTCCTCCTCCCGTGCCCTCATGGAAAGGCAGCGCTGCCTTTCGGATCTTGTTTCAACCACAATATTTTTGTGGAGTTTATGGCCAACTTTCCTTTCAGCTTGAACTCTCTGCCTCAGCCCCCCGTGTGTGAAGTGGAGATAATTCTGCTGCCTTACCTTGTCAGTTTAATTAATGCTGTGGAGCATTCAGATAGCGACAAACAGCCGAGAAAAGCCCAAAGGAAATGAAAAATTCTTTCTTCGGAGCAGTGTTTGGACAGTCGGCAGGAGATAAGGCTCAGACACACACTGAAAAATGAGGCAAGCCCAAAATATTAAATCCAGGCTCGTTTAGGAGGAAGGATTGAACTCGGTGTGCTCAGGGAGCAGACACATGTGGGGAAGGGCTGACGATGTAATTAAAGACCTGTAAATCAAGGAGCTACACAGGCAGGTGGGGCTGAGAACGGAAAGACAAAGTGATGCCATGTCACTAATTTCTGTAATTATTGAGGGCCTTAAATGAGCTGGTTTTGCCCTGAGCTTGTACTAAAATCACTAAAAACACAAACACTTTTAATAAAAAAAAAATTAATCACTTCAATTTGGAAAAATATTTCCCTGTGAAACTCAATCTATTTTCTTACTATTTCTGTGTGGCTTCTGATAGGAAAATGTCTTATGGATTACAGGGCCAGGTGTTCTGTAGGAAAAAGATACATGGTTTCTTCTCAATTTAACCTTTAAAGAGAAAAAGCAATGTAGACAGGCATTAAATCTGGGGGGTTTGATTGGTTTTTCTTTTTATTAATATGAGAATATCCCTGATGTGCCTGAAAACCCACATGCTTCAGGGTGGATTAATGTGGCCATGGTTTTGTGCCAGTGGCATCAGGGAAATGATGTTTGGTGCTCTTTGGCTTCAAGGAGGATTCCAGCAGCTGGGAGGTGATGGGATGAGTGGCTACCACACGTGTTAATTCCTTCCTTTTATTGGCTGCTGGAGCTTCCAGAAGCAGCTGACAGCTTCATTTAGCTGAAGGGGAGGGGGAATTGCAGCATAATTAGGTACAGGTCATCTGAGGGTAAAACTGAACATCTAAATTCGTGTAAGGAATCCTTGGTGTGGTAAAATTCACACCCAGAGCAGTTGTCCTTCATCTGCCTGCTGAAGGGCCCTCCAATGCACAAGGCTCCTCCTGGAGTGGAAAAAACCCTGAGATTAATTGCAAATTCCATTCACATCGTTCCCCAAATGATTTTTAATTTTCCTTGAATGACAAGCAATTATGGCCTTTTTTTCAGGGGCTGCATCGGGAGATAAAATGTCTCTCAAATTCTTTCAGGTATGTCGTTAAACTGTGTTCATAATTGAGGGCTACAGGAGTAAGTGTGAAGTCTAATTGTGAGTAAAGAATGAAATGAAAGATTCTGTTAAGCATCAGAGCTGTTGTTGAATTATGCAGTTTTAAACAGTGTGTGGCACTTTCCCTCAAGATCTTTGGAAAAATAATATGGGATAAACTGTAAACTGTGGAGGAATGGAATGAGTTTGTGTGGAGTGATTTACTTCTGTCATGGGTCTTAGAAAAGACAAAATTTGAATTAAATCTCTTGCTGAATCTCCTCTTCCTTCTGGGAGCCTTCCTGCTGCTCTTGCCTGCACCAGCTTTAATTCCAAGCAGAGGCTGGTTCAGCACTGTATGTGGGACAACATAAAGCAATTTGCCATCCCCGTGATCTCCAGGATTTGGGGCTGGAGCGCCCTGTGGCGATAAAATAACCTTTTTCTAACAGCAGCAAATGCCTCTGAACCCTCTGTTCTCACCACTTCTGATTTGCATCCAGGGACGTGAAAGGTGATAAATGCCGGGAGGCCAATGTGGGATCGCTGTCACAGGAGAAGGAACGCTCTGTTTAGAGAATAGATCTGAAACGCTGGAAAAAATCCCTATAAATCTGTACCTGTTCAAATGCACCATCGGGAAGTGACAGACGGCAGGGAGTATAATTTAAATACTGGGTAGATGCATATGAATGGCCTCATTTACATAGTGCGCTGAAGTCATAAATTGTTACGGCACTTCAGTCCCACTGCCTTTGTGTGTTTGCCAGCAAATCCGAGGGAAGGAACACGGCAGCCTCTGGATTGACTCAGGGAATGAGGGCTTTCATTGGAATGATGAGGAAATCATCCAGGAGGGGCTAATGAAGGAGTTAATTGTGGCTCTGTTCTGTGGTGAAGCTCTTTGGTGAATGGTTCAGGTGTTCACTGAATGAGTTTTCACGTCTTTAGATGCTGTGATCAGTGTGATCTACTGCGATGTGATTTGTGAACTGCCTGAGTCAGTGGAGATGTTCTCCTTCGGCAGAAATACAACCTTAAGGAATCTCTTGAGGCAACGGTGTTATTCCTCTCTTACCTTCATGGGACCATTTGATTCCACTGTACATTATGGATTCCTCAGGGACACCCAGTTGGATCTGTGGTGTCTGCACGTGGCTTCTGCTTCTCACAGTGCCCACTGGGGAGGATGATTCCCTCCAAAATGCTTCACCTTGGCCTGAACAGAGCAGTCTGCTCACAGCCCAGCTCCAGCACGCAGTGACCCATCCTTCTGCAGAGGAGAGCAGTGTGGGGATCTGGGTCCTGGATTTCCTGCAGCCTGCTCTTCTCCTGGTTGTCCAGTGCTGGCATCCCTGCTCCTGCCAGCGATGTGCCTGGAATGAGCCCCACAGGCTGCACCCAAAGCACCCAAACCCTCCTGGCCCAGAGGATTCCCTGTGCAGGGATTGTCTTCCTGTAGTTCCTGGGATATTGGGAAATTTGATAAGAGCTGGAGGAAAACAGGGGTGAGGCACTGCCCTTATCCTGTGCTTGGGAACTGCTGCTGGGATAAGTGGAGAATTCTGGCTGCTGCCTGGTTTGAAGGGGTAGGGGATGTATTTTCTGCGACTTCTGGTGCAAGAGGGATTGTGCTCCAAGGGTGCCTGGAGAGTAACTGCAAGAGGGGAAATTGAGGTTACATCTACGAAAGAAATTGTTCCCTGTGAGGGTGGGAGGCCCTGGCACAGGGTGCCCAGAGACGCTGTGGCTGCCCCTGGATCCCTGGCAGTGTCCAAGGCCAGGCTGGATGGGGCTTNGCCTGAGTCAGTGGAGATGTTCTCCTTCCGCAGAAATACAACCTTAAGGAATCTCTTGAGGCAACGGGTGTTATTCCTCTCTTACCTTCATGGGACCATTTGATTCCACTGTACATTATGGATTCCTCAGGGACACCCAGTTGGATCTGTGGTGTCTGCACGTGGCTTCTGCTTCTCACAGTGCCCACTGGGGAGGATGATTCCCTCCAAAATGCTTCACCTTGGCCTGAACAGAGCAGTCTGCTCACAGCCCAGCTCCAGCACGCAGTGACCCATCCTTCTGCAGAGGAGAGCAGTGTGGGGATCTGGGTCCTGGATTTCCTGCAGCCTGCTCTTCTCCTGGTTGTCCAGTGCTGGCATCCCTGCTCCTGCCAGCGATGTGCCTGGAATGAGCCCCACAGACTGCACCCAAAGCACCCAAACCCTCCTGGCCCAGAGGATTCCCTGTGCAGGGATTGTCTTCCTGTAGTTCCTGGGATATTGGGAAATTTGATAAGAGCTGGAGGAAAACAGGGGTGAGGCACTGCCCTTATCCTGTGCTTGGGAACTGCTGCTGGGATAAGTGGGGAATTCTGGCTGCTGCTTGGTTTGAAGGGGTAGGGGAGGTATTTTCTGCGACTTCTGGTGCAAGAGGGATTGTGCTCCAAGGGTGCCTGGAGAGTAACTGCAAGAGGGGAAATTGAGGTTACATCTATGAAAGAAATTGTTCCCTGTGAGGGTGGGAGGCCCTGGCACAGGGTGCCCAGAGAAGCTGTGGCTGCCCCTGGATCCCTGGCAGTGTCCAAGGCCAGGCTGGATGGGGCTTGGAGCAGCCTGGGACAGTGGGAGGTGTCCCTGACATGGCAGGGGTGGCACTGGATGGGATTTACCTTCCCTTCCAACTTAAGGTATTTATGATTCTAAATAGAATTTCTTGCTTTCCCTGTCAGTGCTTTCACATGTTTGACAAACAGCTCAGGACCCTCATTCTTATTTTTACAGTTCACTGCTGTTTCATACTGACAGTATCCATCTCTCCCTCCCTTTATACCGAACCTTTCATTGATTTATTGTGATGGTTCTTTAAATCCCTTGTGAAAGGATAAATAATCTCTTGGCATTTCACACACCTTTTAATTATAAATAAGTTAAAGAATGGAAAATGCCTCAGAAGCAAAAAAACCAAACAAAACCTGTAGTTATATCTTTTAAAAGAGAAAAAGTAATTGAAAAGAAAGGGAAGAGTCTGTAGGATCATAAAGGAGCTTACTCTGACTTGTTTATTCCCTTCTGTGCCTGATGTGATGTGTCAGTGAAGCTGAACTCAGCATTTTATGGCTCTCCTCCCCTGGATTGCCTGAGACACATGTCCATAAAACCCTGCTGTGTTACAGAAGTCTGCAGAACATCACTCCTGTTGTTCTGGAACTTTTTAATTCCCTGGTTCCTCTCTACAAACCAGTGTCACCTGTGGCTTGTGCCTTCAGATGGAGGTGGGAACTGGAGCCAGGCCCTTCCAGGGATGGAACTGAGCCGAGGATCATAGAGTATGGAATATCCTGAGCTGGAAGGGACCCAATAGAATCATGGAAGGTGCAGCTGAAGAGGTCAATAAAAGTAATATCAACAATAAGTGCCCATTATTTAGCCTGAACTGAAATGCAGGGAGCTGGCACCCAAGTGCAATTATAAATTCAGCTTGCCCATAATTACAAAGTACAGCTCTGTGCTGCTCACATTGCCCAAATGAGCTCTGCTGCAGGATAGATGAGGCTCTCACCCACTGAGACAACATGTGAGCCCTTTTAATTGTCCTTTTAGAAACAAATGTTCTCGTTGTTACTCACCAGTACTCCCAGTTACCTTATGCACGTTCCTGAGTGGATGGGAACTCTCCTGGTTCAGTGTGATGTCTGCTGTTAGATGAGCACCTGCTCTCTCTTCAGGGGAATCACAGGGAATTTCTCTCTGGTGATTTGATGTTTTCCTGAAAAATCTGCACATTAGGAGAGGGAAAAGAGCCCTGCTATAACTGGTTTACAGGTGCCTCATAAAATAATTCCTGGAACTTCTCTTTTTCCATCAGGAAATTGCTCTCAAGGAAGTTATCAGTGAGGCAAACTGCTCTTGCTGCTTCCATGGGCAAAGGGGCCTGAACATCTCCCAGGAATTCTGACTGAAGAGAGCAGTGGGAGAGGGTGTGCTGGGCCTGCAGAAGGAATGATAGCAGAAACGATGGAGAATGTAAGGAATGGGGCCTTCCAGGTGGGAATGGGGCCTTCCAGGTGGAGGTCGCTGGGAATGTGATGGGAGAGGGAGTGCAGGGATGAGTGGGACGAGCAATACAGGAGGGATCTGTGAGGAATTTCAGGGATGTCCCATCACCAGCCCCTCAGTGCTGCATTAAATCCTGCCCTGCCCAGCTCTGGGAGCAGTTTGATGACAAATGTGCCCTGTGTTTGTGCTGAGATGCTGGATTTTGTAGCCTGGCCCAAGCTGCCATTTAGCAAATCAATTAAAAAGGATCTAAGTGAGAATGACCCATCCCTGGAGCTGTGGGATGGGATCAGAGAACAACCAGCCAGAATCTGCCAGCTGAGCTTTTCCCTTCTGCTGAACAGATACTACCCATAAACAGCCCTGGGCTGAGCACTCCTAGGTGTTGGTGGTGCTTTTATTAGGATTTTGGCTGATCTCTAGGCATTGTTGCATCCCTGCCTTTCTGTAGAGGTAAAATGGACAAATAATTCCTACAAAATTGTGCTTAGATGTTTGATCTCTCTGCTGTTTCTGACTGCACAGGGTCACTCTGTGAGGCATGAGATTCTCCAGCATTTCCCCTCTGTAAGTTGGAGTCAAACTGAAATTCAGAAACTTATGTTGTTGCCTTGGATGAGTTTCTCTCTCCTAAACAGCAGGTTTTAATCCCAGCCCTGCAGAGACAGGCACAGTTTTGCTGTGTAAATATAAATTTGTGGTAAATCCCAAAAATCCACAAAGTCCTGTCTGTCTGGAGAGCCCAAGTCCTGGATCACAAACCCCTGAGATCCCTGCCGTGCCTCGGTTTCCCCTCACACATTTACCTACCCCTGTGCTTGAGAGGTGAAGCTCAGCACTGTTTCCATATGTTTGAGACTCATTCACTGGGATAAACGAGTTCCTATAAAAATAACCCTGGTAAAATGAATCATGCCTGGGAGGTCCACAAAAATCTTTATAGACACATGAGGTAATTAATTAGAAATGGTCCATTACTGGGGAATCGGTTTAGGATTCAATTTTTAATTTAGCATTAAATTGCTTAGGGACTATTTTCTTTTACATTTTCCTCGTATCCTTAGCTTACTCCAGAGTATTTGGTACTCTGCTATCCTGCCACTGGAGAGCAGTCCCAAGCCTTGGACTCCCAATATGGGAACAAATGGGATCCTTCCTTCTGGAATTGCTCTGAGCTTTCATCCTTCCTGCATCAAGGCTCTTAAACATCTCAGTGAAATACAAAGGGGGAGCTGTGGATTCTCCACGGTCTTTCTAGAGCTTGCAAAAGACAAAGCTCGATTTTTAAACAAAAAGGGATGGTCTTCCTGAAAATTAGCTGGGATAGCAGGGCACCCCTGAGGCTTCAGGCTGTGCTGGTCCAAAGAAAATGTAACTTGGTAGAGTTTTCTTTTTGTAGTAAGTTTGACTCCCTTGCAGTTAAATCAATGTCTAATTAAGATGATCCCTGTTCTCATTATCTCTGCTCTGGGTTGTTACTGGGGAAGAACTCAAAGGGACCTGGCTGCCCAGTCAGTTTAAGTCACTTTTTGGCATGAGAGAAGGTGGCAGAGAGCGTGCAGCAAATATTTTCCCATTTAATTGTGCACCAGAGCACAGAGGGAGAGGAATTTCCAGCTCAAACGAGTCAGGCTCCATCACAGGGGGCTGCCTCCCCCTCCTGGGGTGTCCAAACACTCCATGTCCTTTTCCTGCAGGACTCACTGCCTCAGGGTCAGCTCTGCATGGGCAGGGAGCAGTATCCAGGAGGATGCCAACACTCCCAAAACTGGCTTTTGGAGGGATATAAGCTGGGAATTTGCACCTTCAGTGTGTGATCTGTGTGCTTTGTGAGCTGAGGAGGCTGCAGAAACCAAAGGTGATGCTGGTGTCACCCAGCCAGAGCCACCAGGTCTCATCCTGGCTGAGGGACGAGGTCACATTGCTCAGGGATGGGAGATGCTGCTGCTCTGGAAGCTCAGGGAGGCTCTGTAACAACACAAAGATCCAACAGGATGTTTAAGAGAAGCAAAAATCCATCTGTTTCCTTAAGGGGTTTTCTGTTAGAAAATTTTAAACAGCTGGACATGATTTAAAAAAAAACCCTCAGCAAAACAACCTTGATTAATTTGCATGGGTTTTAACACTATCATGGGCATCCTTATAAAAATTACAGTGATAAACTTGGCTAGAATACCACTTTCCACTCCCACCAGTTGCTGGCTGACCTCATGTGACATCTCAGTGCTGCAGTTCATGGTTGCATTTTTTGCCAACCAGTGATAGTGCAACTGAAGCACCAGACTCTTCTGCTTTGGACATTTATATTTATGTTATAAAGGACATTTACAGTTCCTGCTTTATGTATTTGCTTCTATTTATTCCTCTGTGACAGAGGGGAAAATCTTTCATTCTCTTTGTGTCTCTCTCCCAGCTGAAAAGGAGGGATAGTAGTGGATAATGAGCACAAAAGTATCTATGTTTCTCAAAGGGTCAGGGGTTAATGTGTTGGTAGTGTGTGATAAATAGAAAAATACTGAAGTTTGGTATGGGCTTAGAAGTTCTCCCAGTATGGGAGAGCTCTTAACTGGGAGTTAAGATAATAATGAGGATAAAAGCGATGCTGTGCTTTGCATTTCAGTCAGTGGAATTTATTCCAGCAAAACAATGGTGTGTATGGGACTGAAGGGGATTTAATGGGATACCCCAAAATACATGTTTTAAGTGTAGACAAACTGTCCCAGTGTAAAGATTTTGACACTTTTGTGTGCTCTGGGCAGGTGCTGCCCTGGGACCCCCTCTCAGGGTGTAAAACCCAACCCTGAGGTGCCTCAGGCTGAACATTGCACAGATTTGTGGGCCCAGAGTCACGATTGCGTTCGAGCTGGAAACTGCTCTGCTCCTTTATTTCTGCAAGTTATTGTAGTTCTGAGATACAGCACCATTAAACTTTCCTGTAGATCCCCTTTCTAACCTCGAGGAACAGTAGGTATGGTCATGAGCTTTCCCCAGAATGAGGTATTCCATGGGATATGATTATGTAAAGTCAGGTGTCTGGATAAGCTGATCATGTGCTGAGACAGGGCAAATTTTGGGATATTGGCACTGGGATGCTGAGAGGGGCACGGGGGCTCCTCCACTTGAGTTTGTGTGGGGCCTTCAGAGGCCCAGGCAGCTCTGGGAGAAGCAGTAAAGGGGAGTTACTCCCTGCTGGGATTCGGAGTCCCACCTCATTGAATTCTCGGGGGTAGTACAAGTCATTGTTCCATTGTGTGAGGCCCAGGCAGTGCTTTGCTGGGGCTGGCTCATGTGCCATGTGCAGCTTATCCCAAGATTTCCCTTTGGAAACACCTGCTCAAAACTGCCAGGGGTGCTGAGGGGGCTTTGGAAGTTATTNATTGAATTCTCGGGGGTAGTACAAGTCATTGTTCCATTGTGTGAGGCCCAGGCAGTGCTTTGCTGGGGCTGGCTCATGTGCCATGTGCAGCTTATCCCAAGATTTCCCTTTGGAAACACCTGCTCAAAGCTGCCAGGGGGCTTTGGAAGTTATCATGCAACACCAGAACTCAGGGAATTATTCTCCTTTATTTTTCCCCTCCATACTGTGAGTTATTGTCATTAAATGGATTGATGTTTTCCTGGAAGGATTGATGAATGTGGCTGGGATTTAATTGTATGTTTTAATGCAGTTGTAGAGTCATGGAAAGGTTTGGTTTGGAAGGGACCCAAACGATCCCCTAATCCCAGCCCCCAATAAACAGTTACTGTGTTCTGGCTTTTATGACAACCCACCAGACTCCTCTCAGACTCCACTCCCCTTCCCTGGGGAGGTCTAACAAGGTGATAGCTGTAGTTTTACTGTGTGCATTACATTTCCTGATATAAAACTTATAAAAAATGCCAAAATCTCCTGCACAGCTGGCCCAGTGACTGCAGAGGTGCCACCTGGGGCTGCTGGCTCATGGTTCCTCAGCCTGGTGAGTGCCTGTGCTCAGCCTGGGGCTGGGGACTGCTTGGGCTGAGTTTAACTGATGACAGCCCAGCTCGAGGGCAGCAAAGCCGAGCACTTTTCCTGTTATAAACGTTGATTTTTAATTCCTGGAGTACCCACAAAGGGCATCTCAGCATCCAAAGCTCTGTGTGATTCACTCTGTGAGTGATAAGCAAATGTTCAAGCTGGAGGTGAACAATTAATTTATTGCATAGGAAACTCCTAACTCAGGAGTACTGATGGGATTTCTTAGGAGAGTAAGAATCATGGAATGATTTTCACACCCTGTGGCATTTCCAGCTCTGAAATCTGCTACTAACCTGTTGCAGGTTAAATCTGAAGTGCTTTTTTTGGTGAGTCTTTATTAGCAGGTTGATATGATGCTTCTCAATTCCCAAATGCCAAAAAAACCAAAGCCCAAACCTTACCAGCAGAGTTTGTACATAACTGCTATTGGCAGGGCTGGAGCTGGCAGAGCAGTTTTAAATTCAGATGTTTTATTTGATCTAAAAGTTATATCTAAACCAGCAGCAAAGCCACAAGCAGAACAATCCAGCATTCTGAAGGAATCCTAATTCTAACAAAAGATTGAAACTTTGGGAGGAGGCAGGCACAGCTCTGGGTATGTGTAGACAAATTATTCTCTTCTGCCATTGGGAGCCAATTGCTGATTATTGGGAGTGTTGCTATTTCTGTCCCATTGTTCCATCATTAGTTAACTGACAGAAAATTGCCTGCTCTGTCTTCATCTTTTCATGATTTTAAATGCTTGGATGAAGCTGATTCCAACCCTTTTTATCAAGGCTTTTCCTTCAGTTCTTGAGAAAGACCAAGCCCCAGACACTGCTTTGAACCAGCAACTTCATCCTAAGTTGCAGGTCTGGATGGGGCTAGAAATAACAGGCACAATCTACCAAAAGGCAAACCCAAAATTCAGCATTATTTCCACACCCTGGATTTATATTTTGTACATAATGTAATTTAGAGTGCAGCTCATTTAAACTGTAGAACACACATGGGAGCTGCTTAACACTCGAGTGGGTTTTGAGATCAGCTGAAGGAGTAAAATGGAACAAATAGTGGCATTTTGGGTCAGGAGAGTGGCAGGGTGACATCGACTGTGCTGCTTAAGGATACAGACCTTCAGCATTAATAATACATAACAGGAAGCTCTAGGAATAAATTCCTTTTTGCTGTTCAATTCAGTGGCTCCTCAGTCTGAGCAGATTAGCTCTGTAAAGGTGTTCTGCAGCCGTGTGGAAATGATTACCTTTGGAGTGCAGTCCATTTGCTGGGGGCACTGGGCAGAGCCAGGCTGGGCTCCCGTCACAGAGGGGAGCTGCAGGCACAGGACACGTTATCCTGCTGCCACAGCTCCCAGAATGAATACAAATTGCACAGGAGCCCATTACTGTAATGGAGCCAATCCATGGATCCTGTCGGACGGGGCAATAACAGCACAAGGTACCTTATTCCTTGTTCTGCTTCACGCTCCTCTGAGCAATGGAGATGGGCTGAATTTGCACTCATTGCTGGGGTATTGATACAAGCTGCTAAAACATTTTCTCTGTGTTTTATTAAAGGAGTCGCAGCACGTTTTGGGAGGGGTTTGTGTGAGGGGATCTCGTAATGAATCCCTTCTGAAGCGGTAATGAATCATTTCTGAGAAATCAGTGGCTGGAGCCGTCAGGCAGTGCCGTGGGGAGGGAGCTGTGATCTCTCCTGGGCACAAATAAATCACCAGCAGTGCTCTGAACAAAGCTGGACTGTGCTTGGCAGTGTCCCCTCAGGGCTCAGCTCCTCTGCTGGCATCCTGTGGGAGCCACGGAGGGCTCACAGGGAGTGAGGGACAGGTGATGATGGAAGGAAGGATTCTGGTCCTTATAGAAGTCGTGAGGAGCCCACGGGGGTCACAGCCAGGGTTGTCCTGCCCCATGGTCTGGTGTGGCAGTGCCTCCTGTGCGAGCTGGGAGAGCAGGGGAAGAGGAAGAAATGTCCTCCTCCAGTCTCTCTGCCTCCTACCACTTCCAGCTCAGTGACTCCCAAAGCTGGATCTGTATGGATTCAGGAATTCAGTGATGCTTTGGACAGCAAAGAAATCCCCTCCCACAAACCTCCCCCCTGTCCTGTGTGGCTCAGCAGGGGCTGGACCTGCACATGAACCACTGAAGTTCATCCCTTAAAACGGGATGGTTGAAAATGTTTGGCAAACCCTTGTTCCAGCAGGATTTTCCACCATCCAAATGAGGCTGGGCTGAAAATTGCCCTTAAATTGCCCTCTGACCTGGGGGCTGGCAGCTCCTGTGGGAGCTGGGGCAGAACCTGATCTCCAGCCCTTCGGTGTCCCAGTGTCTGGGATTCCCAGAGCCTGGATGTGGTGCTTGGAAACCCTCCTGCTGTTCGCTGGCCTGGGGTAGCCCAGCAGCTGCCATAGCCAGGACTCCTGCTCTGCATTTGTAGGGGGTTAGGAAATGTGGAGATGTGTTTACTGTTTTCTAAACCTGTTTAAAAACTGAGATTTTTTTATTTTTAATTGTGTTTGAAATGCCACAGTTCTCTCCTGGTCTCATTTCTTGCCTGTGAGCTGCAGCAGTTCCAGGGCAATATTTTATTGGTGATGCTGTGATCAGTAGATTTCATGGGGGTGCAGTAGCAGTTGTTGGGATTTGGGTTCCAAGGCCACTGCTACATCCCAGTAGTGTGGTTTGCTTTGCTCCTCTCCCAAGTTCTTCAGGCTCAGCCTTCTCCCTGTTGTGTCCCCAGTGCTTTCCCTCCTCCTGCTCTGAGCACCTCTTGCCCTGCTCTTCTCGCCAAACCCAGGGCACACCTTTTCCCATGCTGCTTGTCTCAGGGCTTGGAATTCCTGTTATTATTTAGTGACCTTTCTACCTATCAGGCCCATTTTTGGTAAGGTTTAGGTGTTCAGAGCGAACCAGTGCCATAGGTAGGTGGGATATACTGAGGGCAGATGTGGGCTGAAATGCCAAACGTCCTTACAAATACAACCTTTGAACTCCCTGGGCTAGAGAATTCCTGCCTCAGTGTTCTGCACAACCTGCTGCTGCCAGGGGCACTGGAAGGCCCTTCTGGAAGGGTTACTCAGGGTAGAGCCAGAGTGCATGAAAATATTTTGGAAAGAGTGTTGCAAAACACAACAATCTGATTTATGAATCGATGGAAATGGAAGTGATAGGCCATATTTTCACTGAGAAATATCATAACTGTCAGAGAACAAAATTGTCTTTTGATTGTAGCAATATGCATTGAAATCACTGGTAGGGAAGTTAATCTCCTCAAGGTTATGAAATTTTTTTTTTGGCTGAGGATACACTTCTAAAAGTTGTGGTTTTGTTGGGGTTTTTTCCCTATCTAAATTATTTAGGAATGAAGTGAAAGGACAGAGACCCAGGTGCCCTGGAGAGGTGCTCCTCCAGGAGCAGCAGGAGTGGGGGCAGGCTGGATAATGACTCCTCTGCCTCTTCCCTGCAAATCCTTGGATCTGGGAACTGGATATCCTGTTATCTCCATGCTGGAGAGTCAGGAGAGCAAAACTTGAAATGGTTTTGTGTTGAACAGACTGATCCGTGTGGGTTTTCCTGCAGGATTCCTTTGCAGGGGTTTAAAAGCCTCGTGGACGTGGCACTTTTGGGGACATGGTCAGTGGTGGGATTGGCAGTGCTGGGGATGGTTGGAATTGATGGCCTTGATAATGTGCTGGGGAGCTTATTTTTAATAAAAGTAACTTATTTATATGCTTAGTTTGTTTATCACTCTGTATTTTAGGAGACTGTTACCCCTGAGTTGCCTCATTACCAGCTGAACTCTCAGAAATTCAAAGTTCACCTGGCCTTGAAGGGCTTTTCCAACCTCAGTGGTTATTCCACGCCCAGGAGCAATTCCCTTCAGGACTGTGGGGGAAGTCCTGCAGCACCTGGTTTTGCAGGGGTTGTTTTTGGGGGCCAGGGCAGAGCCTCCCAGGGCCAGCAGAGCTGAGGATGTCCCAGCCCACACGAGGGATTTGGGATTTGTCCCCTCCCAGCCCCCGCTGCTGCCTCCCCCAGCCTGGGGCACAGGGAGAGGTTCCAATATTGCATTCTGTGCACCCCTGGCCAAGTCAGGACTGGCTGATTGATATTCAGCATGGAAATTGGATTCCCCAGTACCTTCAGGAGTGTTGCAAGGAGGCAGCTGGGCTGATGGGGAGATTATTCTGTGATATCAGTGCATGATGGAGCTAATGAATTAGATCCAACCACCTACGGCTAAATCTGTTTGCTGTGTACAAAAATGAACAGGAAAATGAGGTTTTTATTAAAAATATCATAACTATTTTTTTCCCCTTCAGCCAGAATATGCAGCACATCAATACATCACCCATGCAGTTGTAAGGGGAAGGCTGTTACACCACAGATATTTCATCTAAATAACAAAGTTAATATTGAAATATTGGTTTTACCAATGACAGGGTGTTTTTAAACAGTCCATTGGTATCAAGTCATATGAACAATATCCAGTCCAGCTCCATTTTTCACCTCTTCAGGCAGGTGGGGAATTGTCAGCCTTTCCTTCAGGTGCCATCTCTCCTCCCCAGACAGGAGTCCCCTCTCCTCCTGCATCCCCATTCGCTGGGTGTCAGGAATGCAGGGGGATCCTGGCAGTGCCATTAAACCTCTCACTCTCTGCCTGCATTTCAGAAGTGAGAAATTAAATGCTTTAAGAGCAACTGAGGCCTTTGTGTGTTCCTGGTGAGGCAGGGAAACTCAGGGAGGCAGGAACTGGGCTTGGCTGGATGCAGGGGAGCTGCAATGCTCATGTGAAGCAGAATCCACACATCAGGGAGGAAGCTGGAGTATGCAAACAGGGTTGGCCAGGATGAAATTTGTCCAATAACTGCTCACAGTTATATTCCCATTCCTGAAATATCCACTGGGTGTGAAGACAATGACGCTGCAGGGGCTGTAGGGCTGTGAACATGGTCCAGAGGATACCCAGCAATCCCAAATGGATTTCACACGTTGACATCAGAGCTTGAGCTCTCACTCTGGCAATACCAGGAATGTTTCCTTTGGAATCAGCAGTGTTGGAGGAACTGAAGGTGGAGAGAGCAAAGCAAGCAATGGAATTAATTTTTTTTTGGAAGAGGGACTGCAGGGTGAAAGAATTCTTTTGTTGTCAGCATCTCAGAAAAATTTCATTTGCTTATAGTATATTTTGCTGGAATAAACACTGTGAGTTCCTGGTTTTTAGCAGGTGTGTATATATATATATATATATATATATATGTATTTTCCTCAGCCTCAGTGACAGAACAGTGACTCAAAACATCTGGATGTAAAGAATTGTTTTCTTAAACAGTTGTCCTGTGAGGTTTTAAGGTGTGATCAGACCTATTTGTGTTGTATTTTATAAATAAACAGCTGTGTGGGACACTTTGTTTCTGTGTTTTGTTCTACTATGAGGAGAAAAATAATTATTATTTTGCTGTCAAGGACTTATTTCCTGGGCATATTTTATATTAATGTGACAACCCCCACAAACATCCACTGCCAGCTCACCACTGGCTCTTTCCATGCCTTTGGCAACTGTGTTCAAGGGGGATATTGGAGGAGATTTGGGTACTTGTCCCATAATGTGCTGGGGAGCTTATTTTTAATAGAAATAACTTACTTATATGCTTAGTTTATCACTCTGTGTTTTAGGAGACTGTTACCTCTGAGTTTCCTCTTAACCAGCTGAACTCTGAGAAATTCATGTTCACCTGGGCCAGGTGAGAATTCTCCTGTCTCACATTTTCCTCCTCAGAAACATCTCCTGACGGCTTTTCCAGGTCTCCATCCCTGTGTGGTTGCATGGAGGTGGCACATGGCCTTTGCCTGGAGGCTGGACACGAGGCTGGGGACAAACCTCAGCGTGGCCTCCAGCAGGACGTGTCCCTCTGAGCAGGTGTCCTCTCCTCAGAGAGCTCTTTTCACCACTGCCCAGTACAAAGTGCAGATGAAAGGGAGCCTTCAGAAGGTTCTTTATTGCACTCCAGCAGTGCTGTTTGTTTCGTGTGATGGTTGTTTACTGTTGAACAGCAGCAGCAAAGCTTCCTTTCTAATTAACCTGGCTACCAGGAGATTTGCCTTAACTCTCCCCAGACAGGACTGAGACCCCCAGCTCCTCTCTGCCAGGGAAAGGCGTGCAAGTGGGGATGCAAAACAGCCAGAGAAGTCTCTGACTCGTTAAAATTCCAGCAGAGGCCTTGGTGGAACAAGCTTTTGATCAGATACAATCTGTTCTCAAGCTCAGTCTAATATCCCTGGATGGCAGCTTTTTCTAAACTCTCTTTTGGGTTTTTTTTCCTCTTATTTTATCAGGCAGTTTTCTCATAAATTTTCTCCTTTCTCCCTGCAGGACCTTAAACACAGAGAGGTTTTGTCACAGTGATGATCTTAAATAGGGAGCTGGGGGAGCAGCAGTGCCAGAGGAGGAATTTTAACCCATCCTGGAGCTCAGCCTGCAGCAGCTCTGTCCCTGCTGCCTCTCATGGATGCACTGCTTGGATATCCTGGAGATGCAAAACCTTTCCACCTCCCCGAGGTCTCCAAGCCTTTGCTTTGTACCTGTGCAGCTTTACCACATCCAGCTGAAGTTCACAGTCTCAAAAGCAGGGTGTGATTTTGCCCAATACTTGAGTTTTACCCGACATCCCTGCCTGGTGGTGTTCCCTCAAGCTGCTGCTTCTCATGTGAAAGTCCTGGTGCTTCCAGAGGGACAGGCTGGCGGGCACGTGGACAAGGCAAGTGTGTGGCTGCCACGGAAACAGCCTGAAATTAGCAAATCAATTAAAGCTGAAAAAAGTGCTCTCACTTTAGGAGACTAAATGCTTTTCTGTATCTTTTCACTTTCTCTAGCGTCTCCATTTTAACTTGCAGGAATTGAAGTTTTAATTTGTTACCGTGTATGAGGTTAATGAAAGAAGTTCTAAATGAACTGAATTCCCTCGTGTCCCCACGGTGAGTGTGTGAGGCAATGGAGAGCTCCAGCTGCTATGGGAGAAGCTGTTCTCTCACCATCCCCTTCCTGTGTGCCTGAATTCCTGGGAAATTTAGCCTTGAGGGCTGACTTTTGAAATGAACCTGGGAAAAGGCTCATTATGAGGCAGGGAAAGGGGATCCATGACCTGTTAACAGCTCGGTCAGCCTGCAGAACAATTTGGGATAAAAAAAGGAATCTTCTATTTGTGCTGCTTTAAGGAAAGGAAGAACATACTCAGCAGTGACAGTAATTGGCTGTAAGCAGGCAGTGATTGCTTTAGGACCTGTGTGCATGTGGAGTATGGAGCACAGGGAGCCCAGCTGGGATTCCCCCAAGGTGCAGCTGCTGTGCCTGGGGGTGCTGCTGCCCTGGGATGCAGCTCTGAGCTGCAGGGTTTGCATTCCCTCCCTCGCTGCTGCTCCCTTGGCACTGCTCTGTCTCACTGCCCAGACCTGCACAGTGGAGATCTGGAGCAGCAGCCTCCTGGTTATCCTTTTGCAGTAAGTTAATAAACCCACTGGCAGATATTCCTGTTTCAAAGAGCAGTTTTAAATTAATCCAGGAGCTGGGATGTTTGAAGACCCTGCAGGTACTGAAGGGCAGGTCCCGGTGTAATTGTGGCATTCAAATCTCAGCAAAAGTTGCTCCTCTTTGGCTTCTTTATTTGGCATTCAGAATGGGATTCTCACCTGTCCAGGGAGATTAAGTTCTGCTGAAAATCAATGGGACTTTTACACTCCTAATGACTGAAACACCCTCAGAAATCCCATCTTCAGGGCTTTAAATGACACACTCATTTTCAGAAGTACTCGGTGGCTGTGGCTGGGTTTTACAGCTCCTCACTTCTACCTGGGCCTTTCTCACTGTGCTCCCTTAAAGGTGAGGGGACTGCTGGGAGCTGTGCTTAGAGCACACCTTTGGGGGGTTTAAATTACACTTTTAAAACACTTGGTAAAAACCGAGAGCATAGAGATGAAGCTTTGTGTTATTCCCCCATCCCTCTTTGTCAAATTCTCAGTTCCCTGCTTGATCTCCAGGATCTAAATAAATCAGCATGTTTGCCTGCCTTGCCCAATGTCTAATTAAATATGGAGATTACAGATATGCTTGAACTGAACAATGAATACTTGATATATTTTCATGGAGATCTGGGGTTATTATGAAATTATTTATTACTTCCAAATCAGAAGCATTAGAAAAAGTCACAGTGTTTGTGCTTGCTACAAACTGCTGATATTTGCATCTCATTTTGTTATGCCAACACCTTCCCCCTTTGGTCAGAGACTGCTCTGAGACGATGACGTTGCCCCTTTTTTGACTGAACCTTTTTCAGAGAGAGCAGTGCCTCAGGGAGAGGCTGAGCTTTAATCTCTCACATTTCTGGTTCCAGTAGCTGAACTCAATCTGAGGCTTGAAATGCCACACTAAAAATAACATTTGGGGCTGCTACAGCTCTTTTCTTGCCTACAGTTTTAACTTTGGCTGACTTCCATAAACTTAATTTAACATCAGTGTTTAGTATGGTATTTTTCCAGGAGTATTTTTCAATTGTTCTATAGGTTTAGAAAGTGTGTGGAAGCCATAAAGGATGTTCTTCCCTCCACAAAGTTGCTGAGGTGATTATGGTGAAATGATAAACTTGGTCATAAATCACAATTTATCCTCATGGCAATGAGATCACCAGGGCAGAGGGTTGGGACCAGAGGCTCTTTGAGGTCCCTCCCATCCAAGCCATTCTGTGATTCTAAGAGGAGCAGGAGGAGTCCCTTCCTTGGAGTTCTTCCCATTATTCTGAGGGTTTTTTCCTCTCAAAATAAGACCTTGTATGAACTAAATATTACAATTACTAGCATTAGGAAAGACTTTGCAGTCAGTTCTGTCCTGACTTCCATGTGTTATTTGCAATATTTACTGGATAGCTGACAAATGAAATCAAGAAAAAGACCTTTTAAATTTAATTAGAACCCATATAAATTGTGGAATATATTAGTGAAAAACAACCCTTGTCATCTTTGCTTTGGGTTTCCCATGATCTGGCATAAAAATAATGTGTAATGTAAATGTTTATACCTTGGTTGGTCTTGTTAAGCCATTTAAAGTTAAGTAATGTTTGCCTGTTTCAAAACTTTAATTAGCATTTAGCAAGAAAGCAACAGTCTAGCCAATTAGAGATTTAAGCAGTAAGACACACTCACTTCCATTTTCTAGCAATTAATTGATAACTAGTTTACTGTGGGCTAATAATTAAATGAGAAAACATTCCAAGCAAATTGAAAGCATTGATGCAAATGAGTTCTGCATTTCTTCCTTTCAAACTCACTGACCACGATATCTAATCTGCCGTGAACAGAGGAAGGCTGAATTATCCCAAATGTACACTCAGGCTGGCTAACCAACCCTTAAAGAGACACCAGGCTCTTTGTGGGAGCTTTAATTGCTTTGTTGAGGCAGTCTTGGAGCGGAGCTGGAGTTGGGAATGTGGTGTAGAGGGATGGGCTGGCTGGGCTCTGGCTCCTGGGAATGGGCTCCTCTCCCAGTGCCTGGGATCAGGGCAGGGCACAGACACTGCAGTGCTGCTGGAGTTCCGAAATCACCTGTCCCACCTGGGTTATTCCCAAGGGAAACTCCCGTCTGTGCCTCAATCCAAGTGGTCACTGTTCCAGTGAGCAGCAGAGCTGGGAATGTGGCAGTGTGGGATGGGCTCTTCTCCCTGTGCTTGGGATCAGGGCAGGGGGAAGAAATTGTGGTGCTGCTGGGGTTCTGCACTCACCTGTCTCCCCTGGGTCGTTCCCAAGGGAAACTCTGAGCTGTGCCTGAATCCAAGTGGTCACGGTTCCAGTGAGCAGTGGAGTTGGAGTTGGGAATGATGCACAGAGGGATGGGCTGGCTGGGCTCTGGCTCCTGGGAATGGGCTCTTCTCCCTGTGCTTGGGATCAGGGCAGGGGGAAGAAGTTGTGGTGCTGCTGGGGCTGTGCACCCACCTGTCTCCCTGTGGTCATTCCCAAGGGAGCTCCCAGCTGTGCCTCAATCTGAGCGGTCGCCGTTCCGGTGAGCAGCAGGCCCGGCTCTCGCTCCTCTGCCAGCAACAAGAGGAATGAAATGTTTAACAAAGAGGGATCTGAGTTGGCAAAATCACTTGGTACATTCTGGCTGTGGAAATTGAAGGTATTTTTCTCCGGAATGCGGCGGTGATCACTGGGAATAGCTCCTTACAAACAGGAAATATCCCTGGCTCCCGCACTCGAGGTGCAGCAATCTCCCTGGATGGAGGAAAAGGTCTCATTTTGTCTCAAAGTTCACCCATTTATGAGCTCTTCCTCATCTGGACGGGCAGCGAGGTGAAATTGCCTGAGCTCTATTAAGCTTTAAACACGAGCCATCCATCCCAAGAAAACACTCCTCAAAAGATTGTGCTTCTCAATTCCGCTGCTGACTGTTGCCTGCCTGCCACGTTGATGTGCAGGGAAAAAATCCAGACCATTTCCACTGCTTTTCCAGCATGATGGAGCTGTAAAGCTGGGAGGTGATACCAGCAGTTTTATGGACTTCCCCCCTGTGAAATTCCCGTTTGTTTATCTGCTCTAAATTAAGAGCTGCTGTTTTTCCAGTGGGAACTCAGTGTATGGGACCTCCTGGCAGTACTTAGAATAATTTATAGTAGAAAAAATCTTTAATCTGAACAAGTATTGCCCAAAATACTCACTTATGTTCACATTTTAATGTATTGTGATCTAATATATTGTGTTTTCCCTCACTAGACTGGAGTTGATGGAGAAATAAGAATGTCAGCTCTGTCTAATTCCAGGTTTAAGACTTGAAATAGATCCTTCAGATTTCTATGTGAACAGAGCCTTGGGAGAGGAGCTGAGGAGCAGCCCTGGGAGTGCCTGTGGGAGGATGTTGACCTGAAGGCCTCCTGTGAATGACCATCACCCGAGTCCCCCAGGTACCTGCCCCTCGGGATGGGCTCCCCTTTCCTGGCTGTTTATTCCCAGAGAATCCATCCACTGCTTTTCTCTCGACTGCTGTAAATACAGTTTCTCCAAGGGCTCTTGTAGCCATTCCTAGACAAGGTGAGGGATGACCTGTCCCTTCCCACTTACTGAATAACCAGCATTTACTGGGGTCCCCAGTAAGAGTCTCTGGCTCTCCCTGAAATGCTTTCTGAGCTGAAAACCAGATAATATTGGAAATAACTCGGATGTTTTGGGATATTTCATGTCAAAGAAATATGGTAGAATTACACAATAAGTATTGATTCCCATTTATCACTGCTTCATAATACTTTTTTATTAAACTTTATTTAATCCTTGCTTTCCAACTCATTCCGTTGTCTCTGGCTGTGCCAGACCCTGATGATTTATTATGTCCTCTTAATAGATATACATTTGGAGTTCCAGAGGGGAGAGCCATATTAGTTCCTTCAATCTTTCAGAGTGCCCAGAGAGGATTACTTTGGGAAACACTTGCTTAAAAAGCCTTCCTAAAGCTCATTTCCAGTTGGAAGTAACTCCAGTGATGGGTTCAAAGCAACTTGAGCCAGGCTTTGAAGAAAAGGTTCCTGTCTGGGAGCCTGGATAAGTGGAGAATTTAGAATATTTTGTTTTCTCTTCCTCCAGAGCATCACATCCCACAGGATCAGGGGTTATGGGGTTGTTTTACATGGAAACAAGGGCAAAGCAAACCTCATCCTTACAGTTTTTCCCTTCTTCCCAGCAGCTGTTGGGAACACAAATATTATCCTGCTGTATATGCACAGCTATAATTTCAAATTATATATAGTGCCTAATTTTACTGGTATTTACTCCACAGACATAAATAGAGCTCAAACTAGTTGGAAAATAATAAAAAAAGAACGCTTCTATCTCATGGAGATGTCAGTGCTAGCCTGAATTTACTTTGATCTGATTAAGTATCACATATAATTTTTCATCACACTGTATATTTAACAAAATCAGTCTGTGATTTAATATTTAGAAGAAAAATAGTGACAAATATAAATGCTATTTATTAAGCAGCAAATAAGCATGGCCTGTCGCCAAAAGGGTTGCTTTTTATAGTGAGTGAGTGTCAAAGTAATACAAATAGTTGGATATTTCAGGTAAAAATGTATTTTTTTAATGAGCAGATTGAGAATCCTGAAATTTGGCAAAATAATTCTTAGCCATAATGCTCAAGAAACAATTTATTCAAGAAAGAGAGCTCCTTATTTGTGGAGTTTCGAGATATTTATTCCCGTGTTACAAGTAATTTATGATTTATTCAGATTTGTCCCCTCTGTGGAATGAAAAGGTGTTGTGCCATTGCCATGTGCAGTGGGGAATCCCCCCAAAAATCACCTGTGTTGGATTCATTTATTGATGGGATAGCCCCTGGATGCTTTTTTCTCTCTTTTATTTTAAGCTTGCTCATTTTTCCTGGAGACATAACTGAGGTTTGTGACAGTCATCACCCAGAGTGCAGCATTTTCAAACCCAAAATACGTCCTCCAATCCTTTCAGGGAGCAACTGAGACAATTTGTTAATGAGCTGATGTCTGGAGTGGCTCCTCATGATGAGTAGCACCCTAGAGCATGGAAATTTTCTTTATTCCTGGCTGTTAATAAGTTATTATTCCCCCATTATCATCACTGCTATTTATTAATGGCTGTTGCAGTGCTTCGGTCATGCTCATCATGCCGGTTTCCAGCAGCAATTCTGCGACGTGGACGCTGTCCCACTTTCCCTCGGTGCCAGTATGACTCTCCTGCAAAGACACCCAGAGGTTACTCTGCTGCAAGCGAGGAGAAAATCCTGACTTCGATCCTGGGAACTTCTGGGGAGCGGAATTCCCTGGGAGGCACGGTCTGATCCAGCTGGGAAGCTGGAGTTGCTCTTAAATTCCAGAGGGTTGCTGAAAGCTTGGAATGCCCCAGAACCTGGTTTGAGCTCCTGGAGCTGTCCCTGGTCCTGTTGGAAAGAAATGGCACAAGGCTTTTAAAGGGTCCTGGAGAGAGGAGGACACTGGAATATAGAAAGGATGTAGCTTTTTTCATACTTCTGCACTTCTTTCCTGGTTTTTATCACTCCCGAGAGGTTTGATCAGCTCCTGCCCCTTGCTGTGTGTTGGTTAAGGTGGGTCCTGCTTCAGGTTTTAGGTGAATACTTTAGGAAGGCAGCACTTGGAGTTGGAAGGATGAAACAGCTTTGCTCCAGCCAGGAGGGCTCAGGGGATGCTGCCTGTGGCTCACATGAGGGGGAGTTGCTCCACTGGCATCACCTTCCCTGGTGCCTCCAGCAGTTCTCACCACTCTGCGGGATTTCTCCTCTCCTTCCAGCAGAGTGCATTGCAGCAGTGCTGTTCAGCTTTCCTAGCCCTGCTCTCCTTGTTTTGCTCAGTGCACAGTTGTTGATTTTATTTTTTATTTACTTATTTTTTATTTTCAGTGGGTTGCTTTCAGGGAGATATTCACCAAACACATAAAGAGCCATGGGACTGTCCTTCCCCTGAGATATGCACAGCACCGGCTCCAGCTGAGATGTGATGAGCAGAAGCTGCTGCTGCCTCAGACAGAAAGAGCCTCTTTCATTCCACCTGTGGAAATGATTTCTCACGGTGCATTGCAGGGCTGTGCCCAGCTGGGCATGGGGACAGGGAACAGGAGTGGGGGGAAAAGGGGGCAGGATGTGGGGGCTGCTCCCAGGAAGCCCCCTCTGCTTCCACAGCAGATGGACAGCTGGCAAATCAAACGGTGTCCCAGACATGGTGAGTTCCTATTTACATTTATAAAAATTCCTCACTCTTCTGACTTCTTCTGGAAATTCGCTCAGTAACTCAAAGCATTCAGTGAAACTCCTGAGTTTCCACATAAACAGAGCTCCAGGGGTGGCTATCCCCTCCTGCCCAGCCTTGGATGCCATCACTCTGCCTTTCCAACCAGAAATATTTGTTTAAATAGCTTGATTTGTCTCTGCTGACTCACAGCTTAATGGGATTTTAAATCTGTTTGTCTCAGTGCCTTGTTCCAGTCTCTGGGTGTTCCGTGGGACAAACTCCATCATCTCCCAGGGCATCCAACCCAAAGGGCAGGTCAAGGTGCACGGGCAAGAACCCAGCCTGCAGAGGGGAGCAAGGGCATAGATGGGGGGAAAAGCAGCATGGATGGTTCGTGCTCTGCAGGAACCTTTGCAAGGCAGGAAATCTTCCCCCAGGTTTTTTCCACTTGACTGCACTGGTTTTTTACAGAGGGGAAAAAAACCCAAGGACTTTTTAATGTTCTGTGTTATTTTTTTAATAGCTCAACACTTGCTGGATCTTTGCAGTGTTCAAGACCTCATGAATTTTTAAAAAACCCAACTGAAAACACAAACAGAACATGTTTGTACCTGGGAGGATCTTTCATGCCTGTTGTGACTGTTTTGTGAGCTCCTTGGGGTCAGAGCTTCTGCTGCAAGCCTGGAGTGCTCCCTGTAAATCCCTGGGATGTATCCTTGGTGGTTTGAGCTGTCCCAGGGGTGAGGCACCTCTGGCTTTGACTTTGCTGATGAGAAAACTGAACGTGAGGTACTCGGGACTTGCCAGCAAAGCTGGGATTTGTTGGGGGCCACTGAGGGTCCCTCTGAGGGGCACCCCAAGGCTGTCATCCACAGGCACCCTGCTGGGCCAGCACTTCCAAGCACACAGGGGCAAGGAATGTTTCTTCCCATTAACCAGTCTTGGTTCCAGTAACAATTTTGGTGGTTTCTGCAAGGAAACTTGGGTTCAAAGGAGTTCCTGCTCTGTTCAAAGTGTTTCACGTTACGTGAGGCCCTGGCACAGGGTGCCCAGAGCAGCTGTGGCTGCCCCTGGATCCCTGGCAGTGCCCAAGGCCAGGCTGGATGGGGCTTGGAGCAGCCTGGGACAGTGGGAGGTGTCCCTGCCCATGGCAGGAGTGGCACTGGATGGGCTTTAAGGTTCCATCCTATGATTCAAGGTTCTCCAAGGCTGTACCTGCACCAGGCAGCTCCAAGGCCTCTCCTTTCCCCGAAACAGTTCCCAATATTTCTGCCTTATATTAGCATTCTTCAGTGGAGAATATTTTCTCTTTTCAGCAGTCTCTCTGATCTGTTTTTTTTTCCATTCCCTTCTGGTCCATTTTGTGAGAAAATTGAAGCACATTTCAGGACATGTTGTTTTGACAGAAGGGAAATAACCCTTTTCTTCCCTGGTGGAAGCAGCACTGTCCAAATTCGTGAGATTCTTTCCCTCCCAGACATTTCTGCTCTCCTGGAAGAGGAGCTGGGCAGTCATTCTCTTGCCACATGGAAAATGAGAGTTCTGGTGTTGGATTAAAGTGAGAACAGGATGCAGATGCCTACATGCCATGGGTAAACAGTATTGCAAAATCTGCTGCAGAAAGCACATTAGGAAAAACTGCCCATGATGAGGGACAGGCACTTTTAATCTCATTTTCAGAATTTATACAAAATTTGTTGTTGTCCTTAACTGGCTTCTTGGAATACATTGTCTTGTGCCAGCGTCAGGGAGGGTGTAGGAAGGAGGAGGGGCTGAGTGAGAGGTGCTTTGAAATGCAGCAGTTCAGCTTCTCTTTGGGTCTCTGGATCTTCAGAGATTATCATCTTTGAGCCAGAATCCACCAGATTCGAGGTAGAAGTTAGAGGGTGGTGGGGCACTGACCAAGCTCCCCAGGGAATGGTCACAACCCCAAGGCTGCCAGAGCTCCAAGAGCGTTTGGACAGTTGGAATTGTTGGGGTGTCTTTGTAGGGCCGGGAGCTGGACTGGATGATCCTTGTGGGTCCCTTCCATCCCAGGATACTCTGATTCCAAACCTTTCCCAGTTCTCCCTCCATCAGTAATTTTCTACAGTTGAGAGTGAAATACTGCACCGATTTTAGGTGAGGTGACCTTTTTCCTAAATATCCCCAAATCTTGTACGAGACACGGGGCAAGCCTTGTCGCAGTGCAACAGCAAGTCCTGTCTCTGTCACAGAGTGTGGATGTGCCTTGCTCCTGTCCCTGGGCTGGGTTGGTGGCTCCCCAGGTGTGACACAAAGCTGCTCTTCAGTTGTTCCCTTCAGGGAGGCCTGCACTCCTCATTTCTCTCATCCCGGGACTGCACAGCCCCTGGAGCCACGTGCCAAGAGCAGCAAGTAGGACTGGAGAGTTCTTGTTCTTAAGCAATTTAATCCTACAGGCTAAAAACTCCTTGGTATAGCAAAATCCAGGAAAAATACAGCTTTTATGGCCTTTAAATCAAAGATTCCTGACAAGCTAATAATGGGCTACTGTGCTCTTGGTGACAAGGATTTTGCAGTGGCAGCGTTAGGAATTGCCTTTGTCATTGTTCCTGGCTGGACATGGACTGGTTTATATATGGATCCTTCCCAGGGGTGGTGCAGAGCAGGAGGAGCAGGAATGCTGCTTAAATAAATCCAACCTCCACGCCTGGCCTGTGGAGCTGTGGAGCCTTGGACAGGGTAATTACAAGGGAGGACATTGCAAAAGTGTTGAGCAGCAGCTCATTACCACCAGGGCTTTATCTTTGTAGTGTGATGTGAGTTAAGTTTTCCTCCTTGCCAAGACTAATTGTTGAGTATTTGGATAAACGTATTTGCTCTGCAGAAGGAAAGGGGTCAGGATCAGCTCTCCAGAGAGATGTTATATTAGGAAACTGCTTCAACAGGCTCCCTTGTACTTCTGAGGCTTTGTAAGGAAAGGTTGGGGATATTTTAGCCTTGATCTTATAAACTGCTTTTTAGTCCTGTTTTCAGCGACATCATATGTGTGCTGGAAATTATATATGTGCTTAAGTGCTCTGCTGGACTGGGGCAATGGGACCTCGACAGGGAGAAGGCTCCCTGTTCTCAGCACCTTTTAAGGTGTTTTTATCAGCTTCCAAAGAGAATCTTGGTGGAAATCTCTTGAATTTTCCCTGGCTGGGAAACAAACAAACATATATTTAGAATATATGATGCTGTTGAAGAGGGTGAAAGGAGGGGACTCAGAATTTGCATTTTGGCCCAGCCTCTGTGCGTGGGAAGGGCCATGTGTGGATGGGGAGGAGTGAGAAAGTTCCTCAGCCAGGTGTGTTTTCCAGGCCAACTTTGGAAAGTCTCCCAAGCAAACTCGTTTATCCCATCCCATTGTATTTCTATTTCAAAGTGCACTGGAGGTGACGTCAGGTATACATCAAGTAAATGGCTCAGGAGAAGGAAACTGTCAGGCAGCCATAAATTAAAGAGAGTTATGGGCGAGTTTATGGGTTCTCAACTCTTAATGCACCTTGCAGCTTTAGCATAGCAGTTGAGCTCACAGTGAGACAACAGCTGACAGGATTATATTTTATTTTAAGAAGTTTATATTTTAAGAAGCCCATTTGCTGCTTTCTTCCTCTCCTACTTCAGTTTTTGTCTTGGAAACAAATGATTATGGAACTTGGGCTTCCTTGTCACTGTCTGAAGTGCCCCCTCAGGTCACTTTTTTTTGTTTTTTCCTCTTTTCCTGCACATTTAGGAGCATCTGGTCCAGAAGATGAAGTGTGAGGTTTTGTGGGTGCTCTGTGGGGTGCTGGGGCTGGCCTTGCCCTCTCCCATGTACCTGCAGGGTCAGGGTGTGGAAGGAAGGCATGGAACATCTCAGTCCTGAGGTTAAATGTGTGTCCTATGATGTCTTCATGGGATGAATATAAATATCTAAATGGCTTCATGATGTATTCAAAAACAGATGTCTATAAATACCTTCATTTTTTTATATATGCATAGATGGAGGGTGGTGGTTCTGCCCCTCTGCTCCACTCCAAGGACTGCTGCACCTTTCCATCTTTCCTGGGGAGAAGGGGGAGAGCAGGACAGAGCCTTGTCCCAGGTGATCCCTTCTCTGCTGGTGCCTGCAGGACTGCTGGGGCCTGGGGCAGGGATGGCTCCCAGCCCACCACTGTCTCCTGACAGGCAGGGATTTGGCACTCTTCTCTCCTGGCAGGCTCCAGCTTCGTTTGCCTGTGCTTTCAGCCACTTCTGACTCATTGGAACATCCTGAACAGCAGCAAAAGTGACTAAAAAAAAGGACAACCCCCAAGGGCTGTGTGTGGTTATATACCCCAATTTGTGCCTGGGGTTCTGAAGACCTTCAGCTTTCCCTGTTTTCCTTCAGCCAGGCCAGCCCCTTGCCCCCGGCACAGGTGAGAGAGGGCAGACCTGGGGTGAACCCTGTGCTGAGGGATGTGCTGGCCCTGAGCACAGGGTGACCCATGGGGACACAGTTTAGCAGCTGATGTGAGCAGGTCTGCCCATGGTTGCTGGTAGATCTGCCAGAACCAGCAAAGCCTCTTTGCTGCTGCCTCTCTGCTCCTCACTGCCAAGAAATGCTGACCATTTTTACAGAAACAGTTTTGAGCCATAACAATGTCCTGTAGAACACCAGGCTCTTGGGGGTAGAGAGAAAACAACATTTTAAATTAAGAAAAAAAATGTATACAAATAGAACAGTTTATGGTTTTCATATTAATTTTTAACAGAGTGAAAAGAAAACCCCATGAATTCACCTTTCTGTGTATTCCTGCAAATTGGAATGCCTTGTGCCTTGTTTATTTGCAATTCTCCCCACATTTCTGCAGGGTAAATCAGCTTGGATGCAACAAGAACCAGCCTTATTCCTGCCAAACCCTCAGGGACCTGAGGACAATTAAACCGAGCTGGATCCTGCAGGATGGGCAGAATTTAGAGGCAGAACTTTGGTCCTGCTGTGCAGCTCAGCCCGGGGTGAGTCAAATGTTGATGTGGTCCAGCTCTAGTTTGGGAACAGATCTGATCTATCCTCACACACTCAGGGCTGGTCCTGTTTCCCTGCTCCCTTCCCTGCTGTGGATGAGCCCGGGAGCACTGCAGCAGGATTTGGGAGCGGAGGAGCTGCTGCTGCAGGGCTGGTGTGGGTCACTCCCTCCTGAGAGACCCAGAGTGGTGCCAGCTCCCTGAGCCAGGCTCTGGGGCTGCTGGAGCTGAGCTGCCCCAACCAGCATTAGATAAAAGGTCGGGGTAGTGGTGCCTTCAGCCCAGCCCCTTGTACAGCTCCTGGTCCCTTCCAGTCCTGGCCAAAGGGTTCTGACCACGCAGGCTGTGGGGCCGGCCCTTGCGGGATGAGGGGCCGGACCTTGCGGGGTGTGGGGCCGGCCCTTGCGGGATGAGGGGCCGGACCTTGCGGGGTGTGGGGCCGGCCCTTGCGGGGTGTGGGGCCGGACCTTGCGGGATGAGGGGCCGGACCTTGCGGGGTGTGGGGCCGGCCCTTGCGGGATGAGGGGCCGACCCTTGCGGGATGAGGGGCGGCCCTTGGGGGATGAGGGGCCGGCCCTTGCAGGGATGAGGGGCCGGCCCTTGCGGGGTGTGGGGCCGGACCTTGCGGGGTGTGGGGCCGGACCTTGCAGGGATGAGGGGCCGGCCCTTGCAGGCTGACCCAGCCGTGCCCTCGGTCCCCTTACACTCTTATTTTGTGCTGTAAATGATGTGTAACTAATTACCCAGAAATGCAGCTGCTGTGGGTTACAAATGGAAACTTCAGCAGGTCCCTGATCCCAGTTCAAGCTTCTGAGCAGTGCTCTGGTAAAAGCAAGGAGCAGTGCAGGAGCGGAGGGTTCCTCATCTTTACTATCAGTTTGGCTGGTGGCCTTTGTCTGCCAAGCCTCGAGTGAGGGATGCTGCCAGTTCCCAAATACGGTGCTCCACCAGTGGGTTTGCAGTCAGGAGCGAGCAGGGAATGTGTTAGAGGCCTGTCAGTGCAGCCGTGTGGTTTCTGCAGAGAAAGCACCGGGTAATGTGTTAATTATCCCATTTTTATCTTGTGTGGCTAATGCTATGTGGAAAAATAAACTCCTATGAGGAGAAAAGAGCCCGAGGAGAACAGTGTGTGAAACAGATCCATTTAATGTATGGCCCAGCACATCTGAGGGAAATGGCCTTGTTTGGTATTGGGCATGATAATGATGATTACCCAGGTGAGAGAAGCAGAAGCTGCTCCTTTACCCCGTGTTTGCTGCCAGCCCTGAGTTTGAGGGAGGAGCTGAGTCCTTCCCAGCATTGCTTTGCTGTTGGGTACAAATAAAAACTGAATTAACAGCAGAGCCTTCCCCAGCCGCTCCCATTTGTGAGGATGTCTTTGGGAACTCAACGGTAAATCAGTAATTGTGTGTTGGGAAGTGGCAGAGACAAGTTCGTAGACATTTGTTGGGTAGAGAGACCTCTCCAGGTGCTCCTGTGCTCTGCCATTACTGTAATACATGGTTTATTTTACCAGCTTGTGTATCTCACTGAGAAATGGATCTATCAATTTATGTAGGCATTGTGGTCCTCTTTCCATTCCTGTAATAGCTGCTGTATTTCAGCCATTTATGTACTGCACTAAACTCTCTTTCTTTTTGTTCAGAAAATATTTTTGCCTTAAAACACAAATTGCAGCAGATACAGTTATAGAAATGCCCCATTCTCTGGGAACTTTCTTGGAGTAAAAAGCTCATTTTAGTGTAGGTTTTTGGAGGAGTCTCTGAAGGCAATTAAAAAAGCAAACCCTAAAGTTCTATGGAGTTCTGAGTGCCCACAGTGGGGGTTAAAGTGACTTTTTAGCTGTGTCTGAGGTTTTTCTTATCTAGGGATATAACTGGCTGATTTTCCTGTCTGGTCAGGTCTGATGGTGGTGGGTCTGAAGTACCCCAGGCCCTTGGGGAGGTTCAGCCCTGGTGCCCCTTTGCCTGACCGCATTTCTCCCCTTGAATTTTTCCATTTCAAATTTTTCTAGGCCCATCCCAGCACAACTCTGGGACTTGTCTTGCTCCCAAGACAGGCACAGTTGTAGAAAAGTCTCCAGAAATTGAGATAAAGACATACAAAACTAAGGTCAAAAGGATTTTGGTGGAAAAACGGGATGTTTGAGTCCTTTAAAGAGAGCTCTGAGAAAAGATGGTCTGCCCAAACTTCGTTTGTTATCTGTCTAGACTTTGCAGCCCTCAGGATGTTTTTGTTTCTGCCGCTCTGAATTATGAATGGCCTTTACTCTTTCTACCTTACAATTCAACAAAAGAGCAGGAGGAATAAAGCAGAAGGAAGAATAATCCCTGTGGGAATGGGTAGAATTGTGGCGTTCAGGAAGTATGACAATCCAGTGAGGACATTTCTGTTGTCTCCACTGAGTTACTTCTGAGGAGACAAAGCACGGACACAGGCAGTGACTCCAGGCTGTCCAGCTCCCTCTGGATGCATTCCTTCTCTCCAGGTGCATCCCTTCCCTCCAGCACCACTCACCTTGGTGTCCTGGGACACCTGGAGAGGGTGAGTTGATCCCAGAGTCTGTGTTACCAAGGAAGATGTCAGACATTGTCAGTCCTGATCCCAAGGAACATCCCTGGTCACTGCTCTCCGAGCCTCCACATGGACAATGAGCTCCTGGAGCAGGCAGTTCCTTGTCCCTGAGTTGTCCATCCACCAAATCCAGTCTCTCCAGTCTGGAGACAAGGATGTCATGTGGGGCAGCATCCAGTGCTTTGCACAAGTCCAGGTAGCTGATGCCACTCGCTCTTCCCTTCTCCACCAACACTGTGACTCTGTCCCAGAAGGCCACCACATTTGTCAGGTCTGATTAACCCCCTGTCTCTTTCTTTAATCCCCCTGAACAGTTTTGGGATAAAATGTGTGCTCAAGATGAAAGAAGGAGCACCCCCACACAAAGGCATTAAAGCTCACAGAGCTCAGCAAGAGAAATGGAATCTTTTATCCCAGCCAGAGCATTTCAGCAAGTGAGGAAGTGACAAACTTGTGATCCACCCCGGAACCATCCCTGAGGAGCTGCCCAAGCTGGCTGGAGCTGACCCGAGCCAATCATTTGGATCATTTTGGGTTTGGCTGCTTCATGAAATGCAGTGACAATGAAGTGGCTGTTGCAGGAACTTGAAGGAATTCTCAGGGGATCTCTTTGGAGGCTGCAGCTCGATTCCAGGTGAGCAGGGTTGAGCTGACAGAGCCCTTCCCCTCCATGGAGCGCTCGTGCCTTCCCTGCTGCACCTGCTGGAATTCTCTCTGTGCAATTACTGCTGCTTCTTCACCTTTGGGCAAGCCCAGAGTTTCTGGGATGCTCCACTCACCACAGTTGTTGGTTTGGGGTTTTCCCCTTTCCCAGTAAATCCCTACAGTACCAGGCATCATCTTTGTCTCATTAGCTGTGCGAAAAGGAATCCTTGTGATCCTTGGAAAATGGGGAATGTGGAGTTGTTAGAAGAGGGCCTGGAAATGAATCCAGTGTCAGCCAGGAGCTGTATCCAGACACAGCTGTCCAGCAAACCCCTGGAACTGCAGGAGATGGGAGAGGTTTGGAACAGTCACTGTGGTAACAGCAGGGACTCGGGATTTAACTGGAATAAAAGGTGTGTTAAACCCAGGGAAATGGATCAGTCTCTTACACCAGTGTTTAACTAGAGAAATGGATTCCTTCAGGAATGTGTGTAACTCGGAGCTGCCTGACAACCTGTGGAGCTGAGGGATCCAAAAGCTTCAAAATCTGTACATAAATAGTGGGGTTTTTTCGATAAATTTAACTGGTTTTTTTTTTTCTTTGAAATTAGGGGATGTTCACAAGGCCACGCACAAAATAAGTATGAAAATTGTGGACATTTCAGATTAAAACCGTGGAGACATTTTCTCAGTGTGGAAGTGGTGCCCTGAAAACAATTTTGGAAAGTTCCTGCTCACTCTCCATGGAGGATTTTGGCTGCTGTGCATAAGAGTAAGTAGAGCTGCTTTGCCAGTTCATTCCAAGTTTTAACATGGCAATGAAAAAATGTTTTGAATGCTGACATTCTCTGATAGGGTCTTAACTTCCTTTATATTGTTAACCAAAATTAAAATCTGCATTTTTATGCCAGCAAAGTCTCCACAGGTAAACCTTTAATGTACAACATATGGAATATATATTTTAATAATTCAGTGCAATTGTGGTGGAAAAGAAATCACTGGAGCTGGTATTTGAGCCTTAAGGAACATTGTGGTGCCTTTAATCACCTTGATCTCATTGGCATTTTGGAAGAGCTGGGTCTTGAAGAGGTGATAATAATATTTTAATATTAACATTAAATATTCATGAAGCAACAGCAGTAGTTAGTTCTTACATATTACAACTTTGATATTGTTTTAGTACTAACTCCATTGCTCTGGAGCTGGAGATGGTTGGACTCATGATCTTAAAGGTTTTTTCCAGTCTTAATAATTCCATGATTTATGACACCTTCCAAAGCATTGACTCTGATCCCTTCACTCAGATCTAACAGTCCCAATGACATCTGTAGATGAAGTTAATTTATATTTGAGTGTGGGGTCAAAGAGCAGTCAAACAGATCCTAAATAGTGAACAATTACTCAAGAAATACCCATGGTTAAATAATAATAAATAAATTAATAAGTGGTTGTTTTAATCTTATTCTCAGATAGAAACCAGTTGTTCTTTATGACTCATGAAACAAATGTGGCTCAAAAAACCTCAAACACTTGGTATAAAAAGAAATATATTTCACTGATTAAGCAAAATTCAAATTATAATTCGAGGTTTTTGGGCTTTGTGTGCTGTACTACAGGTGTGAGACTAGGAGCTCCTTACGTCGTCTCTTCTTCTGAGATGATTTTGTTATTCAGAACTGCTCCAATCAGTTCCTGATTTTACTGTCAGCCTGAAAAGAGCATATTTGAACTTCAGAAAAAAGAGTTGAGGGGGAAAAAGAAGAAATAGGTTCAAAAATAGATTCCTGCAGAGAGTATAATCAGGAGTAATTTTCTTTGTGCAGAAATACTGCAAAACAAACTCTGCTTGTTCTAAAGCAAGGGAAATATTGGAAGATCACTCTCTAGTGGTAGCAGCCAAATAGGTTTTTGAAAGTGTAGTGAGTCCACAGCAATTTTACATCTGATTCTGTGTTTTCCTCATAACAATTTACTGTTTGTTTTCCCCATATTTCCAGTCTCACTTGCACGGCTTGGTGGAGCAATTTTCCCTTACACAACAGTGGGATTGTGGTGCATGTCAGAGGGAAAGGAAGGCTCCAGGGGGAGTTTTGATCTCCAGAGCAAGCTCTGCTCCCTCAGCTCCTGGCAGGGGCATCTGACACCCCAGAGAGCCTCTGGGCAGGAGCTCTCTGAGGGGAAGCAGGCTCACAAAACATCAAGGAACTGCTCTGAGCCTTTGCTTTGAAGCCATTGCTGTCAGATTTCATTTTATTGATTCATTCTATTACTTACTAATAAAGTGATCTTCCACTGGAAGATGGAGGGAAGGTGTTTATTCCAGGGGAGTGGATCCTGAGTCTTGTTCCAGAGCTGGCTCTTTTGGGAACATTTTGTGCTTGCTGCCGAATTTGGGGGGTCAACACTCCATCCCCTCCAAAGTGACATTCAGGGGGTGCTGATTTAAACCAGCCAAAGCTCCAATAGTCGTCAGTCAAATGTGATTTTAACCACATTTGCTGTGCCAGGCTGCCTCCTTGGGAGGTGTTAATTGCTGTATTTGGCCTGTGAATTCTGCCTGGGTGGATAATGGGAGCCAGTGTTGGTCACTGTGAGTGAAACTGAGGAAAGATCTTTTCTGACACAGCTCAGTCCGTACCTAACATTGCTAATGGAAATTTTAAGGAAATCATCAAGAATTCCCAGTGCAATGAGAGATCTGCAGGAAACACTGGCCACAATTAGGCTGGGATGCCAAAAGAGTTGGAGCTAGAAGAGAAAACCTGTTTCCTGAGCACAGAAGGATTTTTTCCAGGTATAAATTCTGCATTTAAACTGTAATATTTAAACCAGGTTAGCCCTGGTGAGGAGCAATTTAGTCTGGGAGGAGATTTAGATTGAACTAGAAGTTATTGCATTCGTCAAACCAGCTCCAGCAGACTTGTTTTTAAAGGCACCAAATACAATTTCCAGAAGTGTTTATCTAATCATATCAATGGGATAAGTGCTTGGGCACTTCTTAAAATACCACTGGGAACTTCAGGAAAAATTTAAACTGTCTGGAGCATCGATAGTTGCGGTTTTTTATGGTCATTAATATTGGATTTCATACCACAGGAGCTGCTGGCATTGCTAATTTGTCACAATGTCACATTCTTGTTGTACCCAGAATATTTAAGATTTGTGCCAGTGTCATTGTGGGCACCTCAGTCTGCAACCTCATTTCAGATTCCCTTTGTCCACTGCCCGTCAGTGAAACATCTGCTGCTCATGTGAAATGATCAGTCACTTAATCACCCCGGAGCATTGATCTGTCTATAACCTTTTTTAGAATAAAGATTTAATGTCACTCTTGGAGGTTGTAGCAGATACCTCCATTCTGGTCTTGTTGCAGTTTAGGAAAGCTGTTAACACATTTTTATCTTTTGAGAGTACTTTTTAAATAAGGAAGGTAAGCAAAAAAATCTTTAATCTCGGTTGTCTTAACAAATGTTTAACTTGCTGTTGAATATTTCAATAAAAAGGAGTCAAATATTACGCTGAAGACACTGGTCTGCTTTTAAGACATAAAACTGAATAAAGCAAGATGGTCAAACACCCAGAGCAGATCCTGATCCTCTCTAACCAGTGAGGAGGTGAAGTAACAACAATCCCATTTCCCTCATTTCCCCCGGAGCTGCTGCAGGTTTGGGATCAGGATGGTGCCCAGCACTGGAATAAAAGGGTTTTGTGGAAGGCTCCAGTTAATCACTGGGATCTAGGGCACTGTTCAAGGCTCTGCAGCCTGGGAGAATCACCTGCATTCATCTCTGTCTCAATAAGGTTTGGATGGCAGAATTGCTCTGCTGCCCTGCAATTGAGTTAACTTGACAGCCAGAGTCGCATTGTTATTGCCTGAATACCATTAATTTTGATGTGACATATTTCTTGCTAATGGGAACATTCATATTATCGGTATTTTCAAAAGGCAGGAGGAAGGAGAAAAGCTCTCCCACAACACTATCAATATTTCCAGGGCAGGCAGTGCAGGAGGGAACATTCTGCCTTCTGGAGCCTTGCTTTTATTGATTGCTAGAGGTCTTAAAAACATTTTCACCTTTTTTTCCTATACACTCTTTCCCTTCAGAGGCTGCAAATGTACATGAAGAGGAAAATTAGCATAAGCAGATAAAAAAAAGTGGAAAAGCAACTGTGTTTCTGTGAGGAATCCTGAAATACCAGATCTGTTTGGGCAGAGGGAGCTCTGTGCAATAGAAACAGCTCAATGAGGAAGTGGAGTTTAAAGCAGACTAAGGAATAACTGATGGACACAGGAGTTATCTGGATTTGTAATGGATTGAAGTCCTGCTTTCCCTTGATTCTTGTGTGCTGGGAATAACTGGGCTGCATTCTGTGGGGTGACAGGGGCTGCTGTAGGGATGAGCACAACTGGGAATTTGAACCCCAGAGCTACACAGGGAATGTGGTTCCAGGAAAGACCAAAGCAAACCTTTCCTGCTGCTGCCAGACAGGGGCTGGGATGGGTCTGATGTTTATTCAGCTCCCAGGACCATCCAAGCAGGAATTCTCCTTCAGGATGGCCTGGCAGCTTTGTGAGCTGATCATGTGTCCTTCCCCCAAAAGCTCTTCCATTAACCTGGGCAATGGATTTGTTCTCTGCTCTTCTCTCTCCTAAATTATAGTGGAGGTGACCTGGGAAACACCAGAAGAGGCTGGTGAGTCACAGCAAGGAAGATGGAAACAGAACTGATGTGTGGGGCTGGGAGGTTCAGAGGAGCAGCTGAGTGAGGTTACAAGTTGTGCTCTCCATCCTCAAATAGAAGGAAAAGAAAACTTTAATACTGAAAGAAAGCAAATTGACTGAAAAAGGAAAATAAAAAAAGATTATGCTAGGAAATACTTGAGTGAGCAAGGCTGTAGTGTTCTCTGGTGGTGGGGAGGACAGAGGCTTTCTCTGGACAGAGGTTTGCTCTGGGAGCAGGTAATATGGTCACTGGGATGGGTCTGACTTTTAAAGAATTGGTGCAGCTGCCCCCACATCAACTGGATTTCCCAGCTCTGGATATGCTCTTCTTAAAATCAGGCAATAACAAAGTAGGAAACTTTGGGTAAGAAGAGTAATAAAGTAGTAAACAGGCAAAGTGAAGGAGCAAGGTGACTTTGGAGCAGTGTGAGAACAGCTTTCACTGCTTCCTTCAAAGGAAGTGCTGTGTTCTGGTGAATGAAGTTTATGAAAATAAGATAGGTTTAAAAGACACCTAGAAATCCTAAAAGGCAAGGAGGCTGATTTTTAATTTTTTTTTTCTCTATTTATAAAATTGGTGGTGACTGATTTCTGGATTGATAAGATTTCATAACGGTGTTAGAAAATAGATGAACAGACTTTCTCTGCCCAGTACATTTTAATTTTGCAAGTACTGCTAAAGTCCCAAATTTAGGCTGACTTCAGAGACCCAACTTCCCTGAAATAAGCCATGACAAAAAGTTAACATGGTCCAGCCAATCTCATATGAAATACCTCATCTGGGCTGATTTCACAAAGCTGAAGGAGGGAATAATTCAGTCCTGCAGGTGACTTTGGTCAGAGATTTCAGTGTTATTTCAGCCTGTTATTTCTACCTCAGGTTTTCAGATTTGCAATTACTTTATGGCAGTGTGAGAGAGGCACATTTATTGCAGCTGAACAGCCCCTGACTCTGCTGTGTCCCCGTGCCACACCTGGGGATGCTGAGCTCCGGCTCCCAATCTCCTCGGAGCAGCATGGAAGCACTCTGTGCTCTGGGAATGAAAGGCTCTGGTAGGGCCACATGAAATCGGAGCACTTCATGTCACGCTGGTGGAGAGGATTGTTATTTTATGAAAGGAAAACCCATTTCTAAGCAGAATTGAAGTTCATGTGTGACACCAGAAAAGCTGTGGTGAAGTTCTGCATTGTAATTTGCTTTCAGAATGAGATTTTCTAGTAAACATCAGATGTCAAAGCTGTAGAACAAAAGGCCCTTCAGATGGGCACCTCCACAAGTGTCAGGAAAACCATCAGATAGGTCTGGAAAACGTTGGAGAAGCCCCCAGGCCCTGAAGCAGATCAGCCCCCACACGCTGAGGGTCTGTGCCCCAGCTGCCTCTGCTCAGGCCGTGCTTTCAGCTAAGGATCTTCAAATGCTTTATCAGATTTTGTTCCACATATAAGATACTGTGTGTCATGAAACTCCTTTACAAGAAAAGAAAATACTGAAATATCCAGGGATGACCTCCAGTAGCTCAGCCACAAATGTATTTAAAATGGCCAGACACCACTGCAGAAGGGCCAGCACTTTTCCAGCATCATTTGATTATTTCCTAACCTTTGGCAGCCCCTGCATTGCTCTGGTATGAAAACATTTTATATATTCAGCTTTTCCTAATGCACTGCCTTAGCTGGCCAGGAGAAAACACTGAGTGGACTCTCCTGGAAAACAAACTACCAAATGCATGCAGGGCATCGCATGTCTGTGCTTTGTGGGAGTAGGGTTTGGGATGTGGGACTGCACTTTGCCCTCGCTGCTCCTAGAGGTTAATCTGTCTTTATTTTAAAGCCTGGCTTTAGGCATTCCAGCACCTCCTCGTGCTGGTCCCACACATGGAATGCCAGCACTCCTGGTACCTGTTCCCTACAAATTTGTGTGTTGTGAAAGCCTTCCAAGGATTATAACTTACCCTTTGATTTTTTTCTCCAGTGACAGCTTATCTAACTGTGTTTTCATTAAATAACATGATTCTGTGAAGTGCCTGGGAATATTATTTTTGAGAGACTGCAGGTTAATTATTGAAAATTTCAAAAAGGAAATATTAAGACAATTATTAAATTAGAGTTGATTATTAATCCCGGAGAGATAATTACCAAGGCCTGAGGCAATTTGTCTTCTGTTTGAAATAGATTTTCCCTTGATTAAGTTGTATTTGTCATTTAGTCCCATGGTTGTTACTGCAAAGGACTTTATTATCCTGCAAAGTAGAAAACACTTCTCTGAAGTTGACCCAAAATATTTGGGCAACTTTTGAGCTGAATTCTGTGCAAGGGCACACCACCTTTGGGGAATAATCCGTCCTTGCTCCCCTCAAAGGCAAACTGCTTCTGGATGAGTAGGATTTCTACCACAGCAACAAAAAAGAACGATTTATATATGTAAAAACACATAAAATGTGATTTTGTTTCAGAAACCTACAGGTAATATTGAGCATTAAATGCACGTCTTGTAGTGTAATCAAATGGTTGTAGTGAGACTTAAAAACTGCAGGGTAAGAGACAAGGTAAGTGATGTTTGCTCTGAGGCAGCGTTAATATTCTGTGCTTGAGTAATGCAGTGGCTGAAGACATTTTAACCCTTCAGCCCATAACTGGGAATCTCAGTACATTAAATGGATTTGAGTGCATTATTCTGGATTTTGTGTTGGTTAGACTTTGTCACGCTAAATACGAGGGGTCTGGGAATGTTCTGAATGTTTGTGCTTAGACGTGGGTTTAAATCACTTGTGAAACAGCTTTTCTGGGTATTTGAGTCGTAAATCTCAGTTTAATTGCTGTGGAAATGAGGGTGAAGCACTTTAGAGCTAAGTGGTTCTGGGAGGGCAAAGCCTGTGGGTACCTGGGAGATTCTCTGTGCTGTGGCAGCCCAAGGGTTTCTGATGAGGACTACAAAAGACAATGAGGCTATTTTCCTTAATATTCCTCTAGCAAGGTGAAAATGTACCCATGTTTTCCCTGAAGATGAGTTTTTCAGTGCTTCCAGCACAGGGAGGATGAATGTTCTCTGCTTCCTTTCCTGAAAGAATCAGCTTGACAGAAGAATCCTGATTCTTGTGCTCAGTCACTTTTCATCCTAGAATTCAAAGAGCATTATTCATAACCCCCTTCTGGAAATTCACCAAAAATGCTTCATTTTTTCCTCAGCTTAATTTATTTTGCTGTATGTACAGAAACAGTGAGGATGCTCCATGTCCATTGTGTCTTGTCCCCCCCTGTCCCTCCCCAAACCTGAGAGGAGAAACATTCCCTCTGAGATCTGTAACAAATGCTGTTTGTTAGCACAGATTGAGCAAATCCAGGTTTCTCTTCATGGACAGCATTTGTGAGGAAGTGCTGCAGTGGAGAAATGGGGTGCCAAGAAGGCTTAGATGGACAGGTTAGAGGAAAAATGAAAAACATTTTACTAAAGAAAGCAGAATGCTGTTTATAAGGATTCTGGTCTGACTTTACCTTTCTGTGTTGGCAGGGAGCAGCATTCCTGCCAACAGGAGCAAAGGGAAAAGGCCTCAGGCTGTGCCAGGGGAGGGTCAGGTTGGACATTAGCAGGAATTTCTCCATGGAAAGGGTGGTCAGGCTTTCGAACTGCCCAGGGAGGTTTGGAGTCCCCATCCCTGGAGGTGCCCAAGGAATTCCTGGACGTGGCACTCAGTGCTCTGGGCTGGGGACAAGGTGGGGATTTGTAACAGGTTGGACTCGATGGCCTTGGAGGGCTTTTCCATCCTTAATAATTCTGGGATTTTGTGATTTCTAAATTACAAAAATCCTAATACAGAGCTTACCTTCCATTCGAGGACATTTGGCACTCAGGGCAATGTGCTCTTGACTCCTTTATGTGTCTCTATTGTGGTAAATTCCTCTTCGTTCTCTTTGTGTGATGACACCACCGAACCCCTTTTCCATGATTTAACAGTCAGGGATTAGGGACCCTCTCAGAGGCCATTTGGAGCACAGTTTACCTGAGCTTTGCATTTACTGCTGTGCTGCTCCTCCACTCCAAGGCAATTCCACACTTGGCATTTCCACAGACAGTGAACAGGCTTGAGCTTATTAAACCTCCCCCCAGCTGTGGGAGGGAGGCAAATATTTATTGTCTCATTTCATGGCTAAGGCAACATGAGCTAAGACAACATAATGATAAATGATGAGCAAACCTGCCATGGTACCTGGCCAAAATCCAGCCAAGTCAAGGAACTGGCAAAGCTCCCACTGAGCCTGAACTGTGCAGAATGAGAGCTCTGCAACGGGCTTGTTCTCCTCAAGAGATTCTCTTTAGGTGTTTGAAGTCCTCCCTGCATGGGTCCCAAACAAGATTTGTAGTACAAAATAACTATTTTTTTGTACTTTACAGACTTTGAAAACCTGGTGTCGGTTTTTTTACTTTGCTACTTCATTCTACTTCAGTAAGGATTTTATATCTTGGATCTTCCCAGATGTAACTACACCTGATGCAGTCTGATTCAATCCTTGGAGGAGCAGTTTTGATGCCCTGTGAGGCTGGGTCTGGGCATGAGAGGAGCTGTTTGTCCCTCGTGTGCCAGCAAACACGAGGCACCCACGGGAGCAGCCAGGACAGTGCCAGGTGGGAGCTGGCAGCTTTTCCCTCTCGGAGGTGGCAGCGGTGCTATTGTTAATAAACCTGCCCTGCAAACCTGCTCTGAAGGAAGAGCAGAGCTGTGTTCATCAGTGTTTATTGCCCCAGGCAGTGCTGTGTCCCCATGGACACTTTGTGCTTTCCTGGGGAGAGCACAGCAAGCCCAAATTGCCGCCGAGCTCCCGTGGGACGGAGCTGCGGGAATGGGCTGTGCTTTGGCTGCTCTCGGCTGCCAGCTCGTGAAAAATAACAACACAAGCAGCCAGGCTGGGGAAACAAATAGGATATTATAGAGTTTATTCCTGTGTGCTGCTTCCACCCCATTTGTCAGCATTTCATCCCACCTGCTGCTGGAAAGGATTCTGCTGCTCGAAGATGCCTGCGAGGCGTTGTTGGCATCTCGTACTACACGAGAATATCAATATCTGCTTTGAATAACCTCAATGTATTTTAAACAAGACATTTCCAAATGGTTGCTCTGTAGCTGTGTATGAGCTCTGTGGAGCTCCAATTAAGAGTCTGTCAGCATTTGCAATGTGATCCATTGTGAAAATTTATTCTGGGTAGAAATTTGGCATGTAATAACCCAGACCTGGAATTCTCTTTTGCCCTTTCTTCCCTGTTTCACTGGTTTTCTTCCTCTTCTGTGTTGGAAAACAGTATCTGATGCTGTAAGTGCTAAATAATGGAGATAAAAAATAGCTCTGCATGAGAGGCCAGAGCAAGGCAAAGCAATGGCTGTTCCAGGGGTGCACAGAGCTCTTGGACTCAGTGCAGTGAGGCAGAGTGGAAAGGAGGTGTTTGAATATAAAAAGTTTCTTATGAAGTAACAAATAATGGCTTTAAGCTGAAGGAGGGTACATTTAGATGGGATATTGGGAAGGAATTGTTCCCTGGGAGGGTGGGGAGGCCCTGGCACAGGGTGCCCAGAGAAGCTGTGGCTGCCCCTGGATCCCTGGCAGTGTCCAAGGCCAGGTTGGACACTGGGGCTTGGAGCAGCCTGGGACAGTGGAAGGTGTCCCTGCCCATGGCAGGGGTGGCACTGGATGGGCTTTAAGGTCCCTCCCAACCCATGCCATTGTGAGATTCCGTGTTTCTAAGTTAGCACATAACAGTTTGAGCAGTGGAGGCACCTGCGGCTGAAGCAGAGCATCAGAGGTGATGCATGATTGCTCCTGCAATGATCAGACTGTGCTGGTTTAAATGGGACAGACCTCGATGGGAGATGCACTTGGTGAAGTGCAGCTGGAGTTGGATCCCCAGCCCTGTCGGGTGCTGTGCCAGGCTGTGCCGCTTCCCCAGGGGGAGCTCAGTACTGGGCTTCATCCCAGTTCTGCACTGAGCCATGATCTGTTGTAAAAACCTTAAAAACTGGAGCTGGTCTCACTTGAAGATGTGAACTTTTCCTTCAAGGTGCCCATGTGATGCTCCCCTGGGACTGTCTGGCTGCAGAGGAGGTTGGATGCTGATGCCAGCCTTTTTTGGATGGTTGAATGGCCTCCAGTCTGCTTTGTGTGAAGACTCTGCTCCCTTCCAGCTCATGCTTTGCCAAGTCCATTATCCACCTTGGATGGCAGTTTGCAAACTGCAGCCACCCATTATCCCAAGATATTGCTGCTGGATTTTTCCAGGGTCTCATCACTGGTGAGCACTTAGAGAACATCTGCAAACAGCAGGAGGAGCTGGCACAGTGTGTTCCACTGGCAGATGACATCTGTAACGCTGGCACATCCGACTGGCACAGGAGAGCTGTGCTGAGCTCCTGGACAGCATCCAGAGAGCGGAATTTGGAGAGATCACCTCTAAAATTCAGCCAGGGTGCCACAAGGAGAAAGGAAATCCTGAAGAGAGCTGGCCTGCAGCAAGGTAGAATAAAAATATTTCAAATAAACGAGGTCTTTTTCTCCAGCAGCAGTGAAATGGAAAGGTGTTGGAGAGAGGGAGTGCAGGTGCACATGGAGCTGCTGCAGTTGGGTATCTTCATGGCCTCCAGTGCATCTGCAGTAAATGTTTGATCTGTGTTGTTAGAGGAGTGCTGTGAATCTTATTATGCACCTCAGAACCGAGCTCGGCTCTGAAATTTGCAGTGAAGAGTCCCTGATTTCCTCCACATTCAAAAATTAATTTGATTGCATGCTGTGCCTTTAGATGTGGTAGATCTCTGTGGCTGTGGGAATAATTCTGTGACTGGGAATGGAATGCACATGAAATGGGAAACTCGTGTTGAAAAAATACAGTTCACTCCTTTATATCCCAAATTCCTGTTTGCTGCAACCATGGGTGCCTGGAGGTCAATGGATACTGACCTCAGTACAGGGCTAGGGCTGGTGATGTCTGGTTTTAACTTCTCATAACTTAAATGATAATTGTTGTTTCTTATCAAAATTACAACAGCTGTGGAGGGGTTTCACATTCAGGTTTTTTGCAGATATTCTTTAATATATCTGTAATCTCTCTTCTTGTTACAGCTCCTTCCATTCTGTCCGTGTGTGTGTGCTCCTTTGGAGACCTGAGATATGCAAAGGATGCCCAGCACTTGGTGTACCTAGGTGGTTTGGAGTGCTGGGGTTCATGGTTGTTGACTGCCAGTGCTTTGCCCCACCAAGGAGCTGTATCAGGAAGCTGTTCACATCAGGCAGCTCCTCTTTTCTGTGGCTCCCCAATCTCAACTGAGCAAAATGCTGAGAGAAACAGCTCTGTGCTCCCGGGGCTGCCCAAGGACCAGGTGATCCTTTCAGCTGGACTGTGCACAAGGGGCTGCTGCTGACCAGACTTTGTGGGTGGTCACTTCCCCGGTCTCAAATTGGCTTTGTGAGTTGTGAAATAATCCCTTTGTGTTTTTCTTCCTGACATCCTTGGTGTGGTGTTTTATTCCATGAGGTAAATGGATCAGGAATCTGCTGCCTGCCATGGCTGAAAATCCAGTTTAACTTTTACTCCCTCAAGGTAAATTCATAGGTTTTAGAAATCTATTTTATACAAGGGAGCTCTGAATCTCTTGGCCGTTTTCTCTGAGGTTTGTCATGCTGAAAGCTGCCATGGCACCGTATCCATATGGTCCGTTTGGGGGCAATTCCCGTCCTGTGTTTCTGGGAGGAGGAAGGCAGAGGTCTCATGTGAGCAGGGCAGGTACAATGATGGCACAACTCAGAGCTGAGCTGCTGCAGGGACTGGGCTGATCTTAGGGGTGCAATTCCTCCTAGAGCTCTTTTACTCTGCAATTCTACTCTTATGAAACCAAAAATCCTCATAAAATAACTTTCAGTCATTTCTCTGTGGGGAAAATGTACAACAGCAGGTGGTCACAGAGAACTGAGTTAAATGTCATGGATTTTGCAGAGAAGACAATGAGATTTTAATGCTGTTTCCTGGTTATTATTTTTATGATTTAGGTTTCAGATTGAATAAAGGAAAATTGTGAAGGAAGATAAGGATGGAGACCTCTAAGGATGTGGTAAACATCTAGAAGAATTTATTGTATCTAATGATTTGAAAATTATTTCATGCACTAAAAAGGCAAAAGAAAAACAAGTTAGAGAGAAAGGCAATAGAGCATTTACTACAGAAATCTTTGTGTAATGTATCTACAGGCACAAGATTCAATGACCTTAAAGCAGGAAAAGAATTTACTGGTGTTTTTAATCCTATGTAACCTTCTGCCTCTGAGCTTGGCACTATGTAAAAAGTCCAAAATTTCATGTTGTTAGAAAATTTGTGTGTCTGTCACAAATATATTTACAGGCATGCTTGGCTTCCTTTTTCCCCTTTTAGCTCTCAGGGCACTGAGGGAAAGTTTTTGTCCCTTGCAGTATTTGTTTAGGGTAGAGTTAGATCTGCAATTTGTTTAGGGCAAGCTTAAATACAGGTTGTGTAAGTAGGAGGAAAATGGAGAAACAAATCAACCTCAGCCTCTCCTCACAGCGAGGATGCTCAGAAAAGGAACAACTCTCAGGCCTCGTGCTTCTCTGTTGTCTGGAGCTAAATTGTGTCCTTGTCCCTTGGAAGGCTGGGCAGAGGGATGGCCTGGCAGAAATATGGCCCAAATAGGCTCCTAAATCTCTAATTTGTGTCTCCTGAAGGCATGAGCCTCATGCTGTAAAATCCTTGTTGTCATCCCTTGCCTGTGCCAGCCCCACTCGGAGCGGGGCCTGAGAGTGGAGCGAGGCTGGCTGAGCCCTGCTAGGGGAGAGCAACCATAAATCTCTGCAGAGATGTCCTAAATGTGAAAATCCCTTCCCTGCAGCTGGGGAGAGGCACAGCAGGATTATGTAGGAGCAAATGCGAGGCGTCAGTGGAAGTGACAGTGGGAAGCAGAGGGCCTGACCTGCCGTGGCTGGAAATTCATCACGGCCTGACGGCGCCTCCGCTTTAATTTCTCATCACTGCTGGGTCTGGCCTTTGTGGGGAAATGCTGCTCAGCATCAAAGGGGGTTTGCTGAGCCCAAACGTGGTGCAGGCTCAGCACAGCAGGGAGGTTGTGCTGCTGGAACTTGGAAATGGGAGCTTGGCACCTGTTTGGCTCTGGGGAAGTGCGGGCAGGTCCTGCCTGCTCCAGGTGAGCTGCACCTGAGTACCTCTGATTAAGGAGTGAAAACAGAGGATGGAACACTCCAATCTGCTTTCATGCCAGCTAGAATATCCCTAGTGACATCCCCCAGGGAAAAAACACATCCCAGTGCTGCCTGTGAGACTCTCCTGTCGATCAGTAGGAGACTGAATTCAGAGGTTTATCTGCTGTAACTCCGAGAGCATCAGCACAGATCTCTGCCCCAGCACTGTGTCCATGAGCAGAGCCAGGACTGTGTGCATGGAGATGAATCCCGATCCATGTGTTCATCTGATCTCTTCCTCAGCCAAGGTGAGCCCTGTTGTGGTCACAAAGCGATGTGTAAACACCTGGTCCAGCATCCCAACCCGAACCAGCCTCTTTTCACATAACTGACAGGAGAGCAGAGGGGTGGTTGAGCTGCAGCAGCCAGCAGGGCCAGGTTCCAGCTGGGGGTCCTGAGGGTGTCCAGCAGCTTGGCTCTCCTTAGCCTGGCTGGCCCCAGGTCAGGTGCCAGCATCTGCAGCACGTGAGTTTTCATCAGCTTTTGTTAAGTACTCCCACTTTAGACGGTTTCTGGGGAGGAGCCATTTGGACATCAGCAATCTGGAAGCAGAAGTTTGCAGTTCCCATCCCTGGAAGATGGTGCCAGGAATGCCCAAAGTGAGCTCATTAAATATTCGTGTTACTGATGGGCCCTCAGGGGCCTGTTCTTTATAAGCAGCTGGTGGTTCCCAAAATCAGATGGAAGATTTGGCTAAGTTTGATGGCTTGGCTTCCAGGATATTTAGATCAGACTGATGCACTTTTGTTGCAATCCAGTGCTTTTGATTTCTCTTGGATTCTTATTTATTTCCTCTTATTAATTTATGTTTCAAAAATTGTAGCCAGCATCCCTGTGTGCCTGTAGCTGACACAGGCTCTGTGTGTGTCCCTACACTGATGTCTGGGTACAGTTCACCACAAATAACCCCAGAACCCCAGACTAGTTTGGGTTGGAAGGCACCTTAAGGATTCACCCCCTGCCATGGGCAGGGACACCTTCCACTGTCCCAGGCTGCTCCAAGCCCCAATGTCCAGCCTGGCCTTGGACACTTCCAGGGATCCAGAGGCAGCCACAGCTTCTCTGGGCACCCTGTGCCAGGGCCTCCCCACCCTCACAGGGAACAATTCCTTTCGAGAATCCAATCTAAACTTACTATCTTTCAGTTTAAAGCCATAAAACCCTTTTCTTTCTTTTTCTCTCTGATGCCACGTTTCAAAGTATAATCTAAAGCAGCAAAGGTTTTTCATTTGCATTTTGAATATTTGTGGGAGTGCTTGTTTTCCCAGAACACAATGTCCCGCTGGAAGCAGCACAGGTGTCTTGGAGAAGAACAGAGAAACCCACTTCAAGTGCAGTTAGTCCAAGGAGAAGAGGAAACTGTTGCTTCTGCATAATTCCATTATTCACTGTGCTGAATAATACTTCATTATGAGAGGCTGTCCAGCATCCCTGGGGGTGTAATGGTATTATCAGCTTAAAGGAACTATAGGAATAATAGCTTACCTTACATTTATAGAACACTTTTCATTTGCAAATGCCTTGCAAACATCAGTTCCTCTCCTCCCGACATCTGGAAGGCAGATAAAGGTTATTGGATCTATAAAGCGGCAGAGGAAGAAAGAGGGAAATGTTGAGCTTTATTTAATATTAAATATAATGTGCACAATCTCAAATCTGCTGTTATTTCTCAGAGCTATTCATGTCCAAGACCAGGTTTTATGTCACAGTGGAAGGCTGAAATAAATGATGATACAACAGCAGAGTTTAAAAAGTGCCCAGATGTCTGTGCAATCACATGGAATTTCTCCCACCAGTGCACAAATCCCTTTGAAAAGGGGATGTAACTATTGCCGCAGTTGTTAAAAATTTATGTACAGCCTTCACATTAGGCACATTTCATTTGGAATTCCAGAAGCAAACTCTGGTTGCACTTAGCAGAGCAGTACTTGCCTGTGTAGCTATAAATTCAGCTTGACCCAGTGTTTTGAGTTCCAAAACTCTTGGGCCTCTCTCTCTCAGATGTGCTGAGGGTCCCTGGGCAGCTGCTGCTCTGATGCTGCATCAGAGCTCCTTTCCAAGGAGCAAGTCAGGAGCTCCTCAGCAGTGCCTTGCATGAAGGAGTGATGTGAAGGGCTCAGCCCTTACTCCACCATGTCCTGTAATCCTGTCTAGCTGCATTTCCCTGGGCAAACACTCCTCAGGAAGGCTGGGAGCTGTGCTGGGTCACTGAGCTCTGGAATTGCAAAGGTCTGATCAGTAAAATGTCCTAAGCACTCCCCGAGGGGAGAACAGGGCTCAGGGCTGGGGTGTCCAATGCCCAGACATGTATCTGAGCAACTCCCCCAGAGAAGAGAGGAATATTCTAATCAAGTTAAATTTAAGATATTGCAAATTAATAACGTCACAATTTTATGAGCTGGCTTCCAGGCACTTGGGAATTTCTGTATTATGAAAAAGACACTTTTGTGATACAGCTATTTATGTGTATCACTATAAGCATAAATGCATTTTTAATATATATATGTGTGCCCTATCACAAGGTCCTGCAGAGACAGGACAAAGGGGAATGGCCTGAAGCTGATGGAGACACAGATTTAGATTTTGGTGTCATTTCTGTCTCACTGAGAGTTGGTGACTTTTCCTTGTTTAAGCACAAAGGAGGAAGGGACTGGTTGCTGTCTTGCTTTAGGTTTGGTGTGCACTGAATTGAGTGGTAGCTCACTAAAAACCAGGAATATTTCTGAGCTAGCAGCAGGTGTGTCTTCCAGGGACACCATTATATTTTACAAGTCTCATTACCCTGACGCTAATTCTGCAATTAGCAGCCCTTAGTAAATATTACATATTATTTCTATAACGCAGCCCTTCCATGCTGGCAGGAATGTTTTCAGGAACGCTGTTCAGCACCACGGAGAGTGCTCAGTTACCCGTGGGTGCAGCAGGGACTCGGTGGTGTCACCAGCCCAGTCTCCAGCAGCCCCCGTTTGTTATTTCTCCTCTGACCCCAGCAGGATTTGCCCATTTGGAGGATGGCTTGTACGGTTTGGAGCGTGCCTTTAGCCAAGGTCGGGCCTGAGGGCCAGCCAGCTCCCTCAGATCCCGACCAGCTCCAGGGGGAAACAGATTCCTGCTGTGGCACAAAGCTCAGGGATGCAGAGGAACAGCCCAGCCCAGCCAGACCCAGCTTTTTAAATGCCTGTGAACCCTTGAATCTCACACAGTGTTTTTACAGCTTTGCTGTACATTTTAACCCACTTTGAGGGTCCCACTCTGTTTCCTTCAATGGACAGCCTAAGTTTCCGGGAATTCCCTTTGCCAATGCCCTGATAATTTGAATTACCTGAATAATCTGAGCAAGCATTTGTTTTGAAAGCCAATATTTAGATACAGAGCTGCTCATTTGCATTTTTCCCCCCTTGAGGCTTCGGATGGGTTTGTTTGTCCCAGAACTCAGCCCAAACCCTTTGTCCTTGTCCTTTGCTGCTGCTAATCCTCAGCCCTGGGACCCGGCAGCGTCCTGGAAGCTGGGAATAAACAAACTCAGCAACTGCAAGCATTGTTTGCAAGGTGTTTCCTTCCTTATTTACCTTCTGCAGGACATTAAATAAACCTGCAGTTCTTCACTGTCAGAAACCTGAGTGATTTACAGGTGTGACTGTGACTGCCTGGAGAATAGAAGGCTCCAGGGAGACCTTGGAGCCCCTTCCAGGAGTTAAAGGGGGCTTAGAAAAAAGAAGGAGAGCAAATTTTTTCCCAGGAAGAGAGTGACAGGACAAGGGGTTGGTTTTAAGCTAAAAGAGGGTAAAAGGGAATGTTAGCAGGTATCAGCATTTGTCCAAAAAACCACTTAATTGGTAAGAAATAAAGACTGGCAGGAAGCTATTTGGAAGCTCAAATTGAAATCTTTATGAGGTAGGAGTGAAATTGTTGCTTGCCAAGATTAATTAGTTAGTACAATTCCTAAGAAGACTATTACAGATTCCCTTTTCCTAACATTTTCTCTCTCTGATAGTTATACATTAATTTTAATGACTATAATGAGAGTATAATGCAGAAAAATAGTTTTTCCAGTGTGATCTGGAGATGTGATGAATGCTCAAGGTGCTTTTAATTTTTGTCCATTTCAGGTGAAGTTTTCCATGTATGTTTGCTATGAAGGCAGAACTCCTACTTAATTTGCATGTTATTAATTTACCAGTGTTTAATGCACTTTACCTGAACTTCAGAATTTTAATTCCATTTGTTTTTGGAACCTCACTAAGTAGATAATCTTGGCATGGTGTGTTACTTCTGGAACACTTTTCTCTGTGCCTAAATGCCTAATTTCAACACTTTTAAGATTCCTATCCAAAAATACATTTAGTTTCTCCAGTTTCATAAATAAAACCATCTATCTAAGACTTTATTTTTCTCAGCACTTTATAAAGTAAACTTTAAATATTTTCTTTAGTTCTTTATAGGTTTTTTTTTTGAGTTGCCTGGTGAGAAGATGCAAATGTGGCGCATATAAAAGATCTTCCATTTTAATTTAATTGCTGAACATTTTCACTACGGTGCAGCCATTATCTGTTTGGCTTTTATTGCCTTCTCCAGCAACTTGCACCAGTGAGTCAGCGAGTCCATAACAACAGCAGAAATTATATCCCTGCCTGTCCCCTGGGTGTGCTCCCCGATCCAAGCACGGCTGTTCACGGAGCTGATGGAGAGCTTTAAGCACCATAAAAGGGAGTGTTAGAAAAAGGATTTTTTTAATATTTTTTATTATTATTCTAAAGGAAATATAAAGGTTTTTTTAGGTGTTCTGAAAGCAGGAGTGAAGAGTTTGCTGTTTCTACAGAATAAAAATACCTCTAGCTTCACTTAGGGCTCCTGGCTGGGGAAACAGGTGTGAAATGCCTGAATTCTGCACCCAGCTGGACAATCCAGGGATTTAAATATCAGATTTAAACATCACAGAATATCCTGGGTTGGAAGGGACCCACAGGGATCATCCAGTTCCCACTGCTGCCCTGCACAGACACCCCAAGCACTTGCAGCTTAAATCCACTGAGATCAGATGTGAACAATTGTCTCCATCAGATGTTTGCTGGAAAATAAATGTGCTCAAAAGTAATGAAAAGAAATTTCTTTTATTTGGAGCAATATTTGGGCTTGGTCCTGATACTCTTTTCCTCTTAAAGCCTGAGCTTTGTTTCAGCCACTAAGAGAGATAATTGTGCTGAAACACTGCAGGCAGCTGAGACTGTTCTTCACAAACCAGTGCAGAGAGCCCTGTGTCCCTGTTGTCCTCCTGGTTTTACCCAATTAATTAATTAATTAATATTTCTTCTTTATAGTAAATATTTATAATAAATATTTATTCCTTTACAGGTACAGAATAGGACAGTTTAAATCAAGAAATCCCTTCTTGGTTTGGAGTTGGCTGCGTCAGTCTTCAATTTTCAAGGGTAAAAGCCCAACCCGTGGATTTTGTGCCTTTCTGAACCATTCCTTTGTGTGGTGATTTCACACCGGAGCAGATCCTGCTTCTCCAAAGGGGTGGGAGCAGGAATTGCTGCTCCACAGAAATTTGAGTGAGTACCCAGTGATAAACAGCCCTGTACTGGGCTGGAGTGAGTCTTTTCACAATTTCCTTGGCAAAGTGTTGCAGTCTGGGGGCGTGAGTGATGTGTAGGGGTTATAATATTATATATAATATTTAGGCCAGGGTGGATGGGGCTTGGAGCAGCCTGGCCTAGTGGGAGGTGTCCCTGCCCATGGCAGGGGGTGGAATTAGATGATTCTTAAAGTACTTTCCAGCCCATACCATTCTATTATTCTATAATTTTCATCTTTTCTGTTCCCACCTTCCCTTATTAAGGCAGACCAATATAAAACCCAGTGAATTCCAGTAATAATTGGTAGTTTTGTGGTGGTTTTATTTTTCTGCCCTGTCCCTGAGCAGTAGCCAAGCACTTGGTACATCCCTGCTGGCCTTCAGGAGGTGCCCTTGGTGACAGATGAATGCCCAGTAGCTCCCTGGCTGGAGCAATGTGGGTTTTTGATGGCTGCCCAACCTCAAATACACATCCTCTGATCCTGCAAGAAAGTCTCTGGTGACTAAAATGTTCTTTGGGTTTTGCTTCCGGTGGTGTTGGAATCCCCAGCTGGATTTGGGACAGTTTGGAAGGGGTTATTCCAGATAGGACTGAGTTCACACAGAGTTCTTCCGTGGCTCCAACAGGTTATGGGTGCTCTTAAATCAAACCTCAGTGACTCACACAGCCTTGCAAGGGTTCTGTAAATTACAGCAGCACTGGGAGGAAACTCTGACTGTGGGCTTTTATACCTGATTTATTGCCCTCCTCAGGAGAGCACAATGAGGACAATGACTTTCACATGCTGAGTCAAACAAGAAACAGCCCAAACTTTGAATTGTTTTGCTCTTTGGCTACTCCAGAAAATCACAGCACATATTTTGGGCCTGTCTGGGGCTCATATCTCTTATCTGATAGATGCTGTCTGGTGAGAAATGGTGTTCTGCTTCAATAATGACTGAAAATTCTGGGCTGAGCCCGCTCCGAGCCCCTGCTCTCTGTAGGGTTGTGTTTTGATTTGCTTTTTTAAGCTGAAGCTGCTCCCAGTTGTGATGTCCTCTCCTGGCTCCAGCAGCATCCCTTCGTCCCCAGGTGCTTCCCCTGACCTTCCAAATATTTTATGGAATATAAAAAACGTTTCTATAATGTAGAGCTATTTTAGAAGGTTTATTAACATTTTATATAGTGTACAATGTCTGAAAGTAATGGTCCAATTATTTATGTGACAAGATGTCCCTGAAAATGTTCATATCTGTGCTGACTGTTTAATAAGGCACTAAAAAATACCATAACCCTCTGCTGCTAAAGCCTCTCTGGGTAACAGCCTTCAGTTACATCCATGCTGCAGTTCCATTTAACATCTGTATTAAATCTATTTTGTTAAGGTTTTAAGAAATAATCTTAATGCAATTAAATAGTAACATTAAATCATAGGGGAATTTTTGTTTTTACACCCTCTCCCAGTGAGAAGCACAGTAACACAGCAGTGAGTGACAGAGACATGCTGCCCATATCACTCCATGTTTAACACCTCTGACAAATGTATTTATCCAGAGGAATGAGGAAATTCAGGATCAGGGTCATTTGGAGCATGTGTGGCTCAAATTGATGGAGTCCCCATCCCTGGGGGTGTCCAAACAAGGCCTGGAGGTGGCACTCAGTGCTCGGGGCTAGGGACAAGGTGGGGACTTGATGGTCTTGGAGGTCTTTCCAACCTCAGTGATCCTGGGATCCTGGGATTGTATTCAGGGCATTTTCACTAGAAACAGTATCAGATGATATGAAAGGTCAGCTTTTTGGCCTGCTGCTCATGTTACATTACAAAAATACCACATGATTGGTTTTTTTTAAAAAGTCTTTTCCAGCATCTTCAGCAATTTGGAAGTTGTGTTATAAAGAACATTTTTCCTCAGGCAGTAATGGGTATGTTTGTTTATTTTATGCACAGTTGGATAAGTACCTTCCACCTGGTCAGAGGAGATAAATGCAGGTGTTTTTGTCTGAAAGTCTGAACAGATTAACCATGAGAAAAGCCACGTGGAAAACTGAGGAAATAGTTTTAAGTTTGTCCTTACAAATGCAGAAAACTGTGAAGGTGCATTTGTTTGACAGTGAGGAGATGAATAAATAAACGAAATGTAGTGGGTGCTGATGGTGGACAATGAAATGATTTTAAAATGCTCTGAAAGGGATTCCTTTAAGTTCCAGCTTTAAAAATAAAGTGAGGAAAACATTTTTTCTTAAATTGTGGGGGAAAAACGGGAAAGAAGCAATAGCTATTAAGTGCTGGCAGATAGCTGGTGGGTTTGTGTTCAGGAATCAATCTGGATATCTCAGACAAAAATGAGCTCTGAAGTTATTCTTGTTAATGGATATTGGCAAAATCTGCAGCAGTTTTATATCACTGATAAAGACAAAGTAAATGAAACACCTACAGCTCAATTAGCTGTGGAAGTGTCTCCTGCACTGGCAGGAGGAATTGGCTTTGAAGAAAGTGATTGCAAAGTTATTGACTGGCCCCTTGCCTTTGGTTTTTGGCGTTGTCCCACTGGGCAGAGGGACCTGGCAGAGCTTCTGCTCCGTCTGGGAAGGGCCTGGACTTAAAGTGAGGGAAAAGGGAGGGAAGTAAGAGAGAGTTGCTGCTGTCTGTTGCCCTCAGGGGAGGAGATTGGCATTTCTCTGTCTCTGAGAAAGGAGGAAACAGTCCCAGAATGGTTGGGGTTGGAAAGGACATCAAAGCCCATCCAGTGCCACCCCTGCCATGGGCAGGGACACCTTCCACTGTCCCAGGCTGCTCCAAGCCCCTTCCAACCTGGTCTTGGACACTTCCAGGGATCCAGGGGCAGCCACAGCTTCTCGGGGCACCCTGTGCCAGGGCCTCAGCCCCCTCCCAGGGAACAATTCCTTCCCAATATCCCATGTAACTCTGCCCTCTGGCAGTGGGAAGCCATTCTCAGGAAATCCGAGGATGGGGCTGACAAATGTGGGAGATAGGAACAGTTTTCGCTGCTCACTCCTGGCCTCCTGTGGTCTGAGAAACGTATCTCAGAGACAGGAGGGCAGCACAAATTATCCCCACGTCCAGAAGGGGCTCTGCACCAACCCCAAGGACATCTTAATCTCGCAGGCAGGAGCCTTTCCGGGCTCTGAGCAGCTCATCCCTGCTGCAGCCCTGGCAAGAAGCTGAAGCAAGAATAACAACCAGGCTCCTGTGGTAGCACTGAGCTCTGTCCTTCCCTGGGTGAGCCGTGTTCCTTTAATGCTGCCTGCTGCCAGGCACCCATTAGAAAGCAAAGAGCAGTGGTTGAGCTCCTACAAAACCTCATTTTGGGCATGGCTAATTACCCTCATCCTGGGTTTTGCTCTCCTTTACTGCCGTTAGTCAGCCTGCCTAGAAAAGAGGAAAACCCAAGCCCATCTCACCATTCTGGGGCCATATATAAGCAGTGGAATTAACTGCAGACAGGAGTTTTAGTGTCTGATTCAAATCACTTTTAAAGTTTAATGAGCTCGCAGCTGTGCCACCCCTGTGCTTCAGCACTTGTCCCTTGCACAAGTTATTTTTGTCCTCAGAGTCTGGTCAGGGAACAGCTGCAGGAGTGGTATTTCTGCACTGAAATACCTGAAAGCCAGAATTTTAACAATATTTAACTGAGGGTACTGGGGAGACTGACCCACACTTCTGAAGATTCCAGTATGTAATAAAGAACTACTGAATTTAGGATTGCACAGTGAATCTTTTTTTTTTTTTTTTTCTTAGGGAGGCTGTCGTATGTGGTTATATCACAATTTATACTGGGGTTTTTTGGAGTGAAAATCTGATCCTGAAGTAACTTAAGAGTGGTTGTTGTAAACAAATGCATAATTCCATTTATGGTAGTTAATGTGAGTATTGGAGGTAAGTCCATAATTCTGGCTATTATGGGAAAGGAGTGCATGTAAGAAGTATTTAAATGGGAAGGAGAAATGTTAAATTTAATCAGTTAAGAAAAAGTAAAGGCAGGAAAGGGAGTTAATATGAAGTCCTGGCTGGTCTAAATGCAGTAAATCTTATTCTAAGGGGAAAAGCTGATTCTCTGAATGATGGGCATGAACTAAAGCAGCTGAGTAAGAACTCATTTTCCTGCATATAGATTGAGTAAATTCTGCAGTGTTTTCTTCATGTGGAAACACAGGAACATCTCTGGGTGCCTGACACACACACAAAATTAACAGCAACATCTGTGGCAGCAAATGAGGATTTCTGTGGGACACACTGGGTTTGAAGGTAAAATGGATTTTTCTGTGGTGATCCAAGGCACTGCTGGTGTTAGAATGATAAAAGGACACTCCTTTCAGTTGCCCATTAGTTTAAATTTACCTATGGGGGAAAAACGAGAAGTTACGATGTTATAGGAAGGGATTTTCCCTCGCTTTTCCTGTGCAGCAATGTGCAAATGGAAGCTGACACCGTGCACAGGACATAAAACATCTCAGCAGGCACCGGGAAGGTTTGGCAGCTGTAAGTGCTGGACCTTGGGTGACTTGGAGCACTCTGCAAGTTTCAGTTTAACACAATTTTGGAGCAGTGTCATGTTGGCTGTGAGTTTGTGACCTTCACTTGCAGGTTTTGCCTCCACTCCAAACCAAATGCTCTGATTTCTGTAGCTTTACAATAAATCAGCACAAATGCAGTCAGACAATATCACAGCCATTCACAGAACTGATAATTCTATAATATTATCTGGTTGCATGTAAGAATAGAATATTTTGAATGTAGTGTTTTGACACTGCAATCTGTATAAATTTCTCTTGTAAATGATCATCCACCTGGCTGCTTTACATAGCAGTAGATTTCATTATTACTGGATTATTGATGATATTCTTCCCTTTATTTCAACCATGACATTGACGATAAAGAAAAGCTCAAATCAGTTATTGGAAATGACTCTGAAATGCTTATAGTGCATTTGTTAGAGTGTTTCTGAGACCCTTTCTGTGGGCTTTAATGAGATCTCCTAACCACTAATAATAAAGTGTGTTTTTCCAGAAGATAACACAGCAAAAAAGCAGCTTGGTGTGGTAAATATCATCTCTGGTGAAACACTGGAAAGCTTAGCATGTTTAAAAGTGTGGAGCAATTTAATTTAAAGTTACTAGTTAATCAGGTAACATCAGCTTTGCCTCATTTCAGTCCTGGAACGAGCCCTAAATTGTGGATTTTAAACAAATGCAAGCACACGTCTGCAGCAGGTAATGTCCAACCTGGACATGTGTTCTTTGGCTCCATAAAACTTTCATAATTTCCACCTGGATGTTGTTTTTATTGGAGCTCTCCCAGTTTCAGTTTGCTGGCTCCGTAAGGGGGACTGATTGATTTTTATGCTAATCCTAGGTGAAAAGCAGCTGTTGTAGCCGCGGCTTGCACTCAACTAATCCAGCTCATCAGGGCTGTAAACAGCCAGATAAAGCAGGGCTGGTTAGAGGGGATTTCAGCCTGTAAGGTGCTTATATCCCTGCAATCTGGGGGCTTTCCCTGCTGTTCACCTTAGCAGGGATTTGCGCCAGTGTGGCTGGGCTGGGATGGGCCCTACTCGATGTCCTGGTGCTGATGAAGGATGGGGAGAAAGGATGGAAGGGCTTTCCCACCCCAGCTCTTCCAGTGGAGGAGAATTCCAGTGGAATGGGAGGGAAGCACCCTATTCTTTGTGTTCCCTGGCTGGCATTGCTGCTTGATTCCTGCTTTTTTGGGGGTGTCCCCCAGTCCCTCTTTCCCCAGCCGGAGCAGAGCGACGCTGTAACGAGGGAGGGATTTACAGCCCGCTCTAAATTTGATTTGTTCCCACAAACACTGTATAAAGAGGAGCTTGTTCTTTTATTAAATACTCGCTGCCTGAGGGCACAGTTTATACAACATCATTACACCTGGTAGGAATGAGTCAATCCTGTTCCCTTTCAAATGATGGATGGCAGAGGGGGTGTGTATCCAGGAGAGAAGGGTTGTGCTGTTCATTCATCCACCAGCTAATGAGCACTGGTGGATTTTTTATATTGATATATAAACAAATACATAATTGAGTGATATGCTGATTAACCTGGTCTAGTGGAACATTCCCTGAGCGCGGAATGGGGTTGGAACTAAATGGTCTTTAAGGTGCCTTCCAATCCAATCCTTGCCATGATTCCATGATTTTCTCTGTACCAGACTCATGGGTGTATCCCCACACCCTGTCCTCTCCTCTCTGCTTAATTAACTCTGCATTCACTCAACACCTCTAAACTGCCACACACAACACTGAACGCAGAATTAACTTCTTTTAGTGCCTATAACAGAATTAAACCCCAGCTTAAGCAGGGCAGACTTCAGTTATTAATCCTCCCATGAGCAACTGTAATTATTTTTGCCAGCACTAATTTCATTTGCATATGTGTTGTTAAGTTGCAGATCACAGGGAAGCAAGGGGGGTTTGGGTGTTTTGCTGAATGAAGCAGCACTGTCAAAGCACAGAGACTGGGGGAATAAAGTGCTGATTTAAAGGAGGGGAAAAGCAGCAATACACTGACATAAAAAGGCAAATTAACAACTCTGAGTGTTTCTGATGTCTCTGTTTGTGAGAGGATTCCTGGGAGAGGTGGTTGTCCTACATCTGTCAGGAGTGACTGAATGTGACAGTGAAGGTGACAGGGGGTTTTGGGGCTGAACAAACACAGCTCAGTGTCTGCCTTCAAACCCAGCAAAAAGAATCACAAAACACTTCAGTTGCAGGTGGAAAATCAGTTTTATTGGACTTTGCCTCACACCGTGTGTGCTCAGGGTTCTGAGGTGATACAAACACCTGATTGTTGGGCAAAGGAGCAAAATTTCATTTGGGCCAGAGGATGTGCCACAATTTTTTCCCTCACAAATTTTGAGGAAACTTCAGTCTGTGTCACTTTGCTTAGTTTTGCAGGTTGTTGTGGCCCTGGCTGTCAGAGTGTGGGGGTTTGTTTGTGATAATTCCTGTTCCAAGCCAAAAAAAGCACGTAAGTCAGCTCAGATGGTTCTTCCTTTCCCTCCTTTTTCACGACTTATTTTTGGGTGCTGAAGTTGTCACTACCAGTTGGATGGGACAACATAGGCTTTGCATTTTCTCATGCTGTGGTAGGAGAAGTGATTTTCATACTTTTTGCTGGGATTTGCCTGGAGAATTATTCTGTGACAGCTGGTGAAGGAAGGGTTTGGAAAGGACATGGGATGTGTGTCCACCTTTGCCTCTGTGGGGTGTACAGCAAATAACCAGGTCCTCCCTTTCCCTGGAGCCCTGAGATTCATGGCTGTCTCTTCAGTTCTCGCTGATGTTTATTTTTGGCAAACAATCTCAGCTCTGAGCTCAGTTTTCTGTGCTCAGGGATGACCTCGAGCAGCTCTGAGGATCAAAAATGTGAGAAAAGAAGCTACAAATGCAACAGTGCTCACCAAACCTCTGCAGGGCACCCAGTGAGCACTGTGACACTGAGACACTGTAAAAATGTTATAAAAGTAGGCATGTTAATAAGGGAGAAGTTGCCAAGAGCTGGGGAGGAGAAGTGGGGAGCAGCAGGATCTCAAAGCCACAGCTGGGAGTTGCACAAAGCTTTTTCCTTGCTCAACAGAGTGAAATAAATTTATTTTATTAATGGAAATCTGTTTTTCCAATAAGAGATCTCAGAAGGCAGAGGGCAAGAAAAGGGAATGGTCAGCTTAAGTTCTTAATGCATAGCATTTTAAACTCCTTCCTTTTTACAAATGTTTAATTCATCACTAAATGTTCCTCTATTTAGTGCTGCTGAAACTGAGAAATAAGAAATCCTCGAAGAGCTTGGTCCATGCAGTCATAAATGTTCCACATGATTTGTGTTTAACTCTTCAGTGCTGGACAACTTTGTACACTTAATATTGAACTCTTGATTTTCTGGGTTGTTTCCTAAACTGCATATTATTTTTAAGAATTATCAAGTGGAGGTAATTTCCACAGGGGTGGGAAAGGCCCCCTTGTCCTGGGAAGAAAAATTTTAAATAAGGACTGGAAAACAGTTGCTGGAGGTGCTGGTCTCATGAGCATGGGAACAGATTTAATGGGTCAGATGAAGTCATGGAATTGTTAGGGTTGGAAAAGCCCTCCAAGGCCATTGAGTCCAAGGGTTATCCCAGCACTGCTGTGGAAGTCGTGGCCCTGCCTGGCCCAGCAGCCAGCAGGAGTCTTCCTGGGAAGTGGGGAAGCTTCCAGCAGTGCTTCCAAGTGTCCCCTGTCAGCCTCCAGCCAGTTGCTTATGAATTTCTGTGGACTGAGGCTTTCAGGCTCTTTATTTCCTCAGAGCACTTCCCTGCCTGGGTGAGCAGGAGGGGAAGGATTGGAAGGATGGCCACTGTGGATGTGAGGAGGCCCGGGAGGTGCCATGGGGACCCAGAGTGTGTGAGGAACTGCAGCTCCAGCGCTCCCGAGGCGCTGCCTGAGGATGGCATCTGTCAGGGCTGGAAGGGATTGAGGGGCAGGAACGGGCACTGGCTCTGCTTCCTCACATCCCAAATTAGCTATGCTCTGCACAGCACGGCTTCCCTGCTCTTTTTTTATCCAGCAGTGGCCTCACCTCCTCCAGCACTAACTCCGTGAGGAGGGAAACAAATGGGGCAGGAGCTGGCTGTCTTGGTTTTAAAAGACAGGTGTCTGTAAGGAAGGCAGGAACCTCCCTTGGAATGGAAAATGCAACCCTCTTCCCTTCAGATTATTATAATTTTGAAATTAAGGGGCTTTCAGGCAAATGTATGAGGAATAGGAATAACAGTTCTTTACTTATATATAACAAGGTAAACAAACAACAGTAACTATGGCAATGATACCAAACATAACCAGTAACCC